>CM042155.1:3855080-3917526 GCA_023376005.1 Doryteuthis pealeii
ATTTTCTTCTTGGTTTTGTTTCTTGCAATTTTCTTTACATAATTCATGTATAGAAGCTGATCTATCTTTACTTGGGATTTCAAAAATCTCTATCCTCCTTTGCATTTTCATAGAATGTAATTTAGCGATGTTATTGTAATAAGGACTACAAGTGGGGATAATTAGTTTTGAGTTTCCCCGAAAGATGGCTCTTCGTATTTTATCATCTGATCCCTTTGGTCTCTTTCCACATCGATAATAAGCCCTAATACATAACGAAAATAAGTTGATTATGACATTCATTAGATCTTAGCTTTCACAATTTCTTCAAGGTTACATTAAAATAACCCAACAAGGGTTGACATGCCGTAAAATCCAACCAACCAATCAACTAAAATCTATAAGATATCTTTGACACTAAACCAATCTTTACGGCATATGTATTACTCACTTATGTATATATGATGTTTGTGACACAAAAATAATAT
Organism: Doryteuthis pealeii; assembly: GCA_023376005.1. NCBI lineage: Eukaryota > Metazoa > Mollusca > Cephalopoda > Myopsida > Loliginidae > Doryteuthis > Doryteuthis pealeii. The sequence goes on from CM042155.1 coordinate 3,855,548, forward strand.
GCACTCTCTCTCTCTCTCTCTCTCTCTCTTCTATATATATATATATATATATATATATATATATATATATATATATATATATTAAATATAACTGTTTATAGAGAGGTTTTAGGGAGCATTTACCTAAGGTTTCTGGCTATTGCCTTCTTCAGAAATGCGTCATCTCATGTCTCTCATGTGTTGGTAAACAAACTATTTAAGGTTGAAACGAAGAACGCTGTTAATTTTAAATTAAGGCTCACAAAGTTATCTCCCCTTAATTGTTAAAAAAAGGCAATAGCCTGAAACCTTAGGTAAACGCTCCCTAAAACTTTTGTATAAACAGTTATATTTAACACATACAGCTCTTACATTTCTAATTGAGCACTTTATTTTCCTATATTTCATCTCGGAGAAATTACCTATCTATCTATCTATCTATCTATCTATCTATCTATATATATATATATATATATATATATATATATATATATATATATATATATTATATATATATATAATTAATCGAAAAAAGCTGAATATTAAAATTCTGTTCTGTTCTTTTTATTTTTGTTTTTGTTCTGTTTTTTCCATGCTTCAAAATACAAAAAACAAAACAAAAACAACATTCACAAATTCATTATATATATATATATATATTATATATATATATATATATATATATATATATGGTGTATATTTAATTGTATGGAAACTAATCTGCAACCATATTGGTTTCATGGTCTTTAAACTTGCTTGTCTAAGCAGATCAATCATCAGTGACAGATTTGGAAAAAGTCAAAACGATTTAATATTATTTTATTAATTTTCTATGATTATTTCTCCTAATTCTTGAGATGAGGCTTGATAATTGGTATTATTTGAATTATTCTGACTATTGTCTTCATCTCTATTGTTATCTTTACAACGTTTCGGCCAATGTGCTCTCGGGCGTTCTTCAGACATTTCTTGTCGAACTCAGGACCATTCTTTTCGAACTCTGGAAACTTCATTTCGAACTCGGGAACCTTCATTTTGAACTCGGGAACCTTCATTTTGAACTCGGGAACCTTCATGTCGTAATCGGGAGACATCACGGAACTTTGAACCCGACACTTTATTCAATAAGGATTGAGTTTAAATTCCCTCGCTTCGAAGATACGAGGGTGATGCCATTTTCTTTATTTCCTGTGAAGTTTTTTTTGGTAAAACTAGGCCTATGTTGAGACCCTAACGGGGCTCAAAGAAAGAATCTAACGAGTAAAACCAAATGGCCAATCGACAATGCCCACTTTCTGCATGACAATGCCCTACCGCACACAAGCATCAGGACAAGGGAGAAAACCGCCTCGTTAAGGTAGACAACTTTATCACATCCTCCATACTCACCAGATTTAGTGCCTTCAGACTATCATCTCTTCAGCCCGATAAAAGAGTGTTTGAAAGGCAAAAAAATTCCAGTGACGATAAAATTAGATCTGTAGTGAAGAAGTGGTTCCAGGAACAGTCAACATAATTTTTTCATTCAAAGGAGGAATATTGCTATTGAGAGAAACGGTGCGATGTCATCCACAGAGGACCACCTTCATTTTGATGTATGATACATGTTCCTGTGTTAGTAATATAACCCGTCGGTCGCTACAGAGCTAAAGGGCTCACAGAATTTCCGAAATTGGCCGTCAAGATCGGATTCTCTGCATCAACCAAGAATTGCAGGGTCTCTATATTTGCTGAAAGTCTAGCCGAATGCCCCACGTTGTGCTAAGATCTCAAGCGACTAGAAATATGCTATAGAAACTGATTTCCGAGGTTAATGGCGGCCTAGTGGTCACATAAAAAATAACGACTCTTTTTCTTCTTAAAAAATCAACAACATTTATATTAAAAAATACAAGAATACAAATAATTACTTCTCAAGACGGAGGAGTGATGGACCTCAATTCAATGTGTTCTGGACGGAATAATATTACGCGGCAATGTTGGCTGAAGTCAGTTTATCTGTCGGCTACAGGATCTTTACGTTCGCACTTCAAGCTTTCTTAGCTACCGTTCTCAAGCACGCTCAGCTTCATTCTACTTTCTCGTCAAGATCGTCTCAGTTTAAATAATATTTCAATCGGAAATTCTTATTTCCGGTCAGCGTGAAGATATTAGTAACTTCCATCTTTTGTCCTAATCAGCCAATCAAATTTACTTCCGCATCACAATCTAAGTGCCATCTCTTCAGGCCACTTCAAACAAAAGAGCTTACCGGAGAAATTACGCTTGACCTTTATCTAAGAAAATCTTTTCATTCTTTTGACCGTCAAACTATCCAGACACTTTTAGTCCTAAACAAAAGGACAGGTTTTCTTTCTAACCACCGGGCTGATTCTTATCTAAGAAAAACAATCTTTTCATTAAGTTTTGACAGGCAATCGAGTCAAGCCCTCTAGGCGCCTTTAGCACGTCTAAACAAAAGGATAGGTCTCCTATCTACCTTCGCTATTTATCTTTTCCGAATGGAGAAAAAACCTTTGTTCTGGCCTTGCACTAGATACACTAGCGGTCAATATTATTACTGATTATTATCTTTACCGTTCAGTGAAAAAATCACTTTTATTCTTTTTTTTCTTTCCATAGATTCTGATCGTCGACAAAAAATATTTTCTAAGTATTTCCGTTTTTCTTTCTTTCTTTCTTTTTCTAATTTCCAAACCTGAATCAGGTCACAGTAATTATAAATATCCTAAATAAAATGGCATTACGTTTTTACTTATCCTCGTAGTAATATATCCTTCTCTTTCCTGCGCAATTAGTATTTGTCTCATTATTAATTGACACGTTATCGATTCTTTCTATATCAAGGTAGTTTTCTTTTTCCTCATAAAGTCAGAAATGATTGTTGAACAGTTTTTCAGCTAATTTGTTATGAATAAACGTGAATCATTTGCACAGTGTGTCAAGAATGCCAAATTTGGGAATAAAATCCATATTTGGGCTAAAAATGCTCGTCTGAAAGTGTTTGAGAACTCGTTAGAAGCCAATTTTTATTGTCTTGATGATACAAGAAAATTCAAAAAATGTTCTATTCTTTGGTGGGCTGACAAAGGCCTCCTTAAATACAAGTAAGTTCATTGAAAATCTACACATCTCTGACGTCATAAACATTAGTCAATGTATTAAGAAGCGAAGAAGAAAATTCAAAAATGTTCTATTCTTTGGTGGGCTGATCAAGGCCTCCTTAAATACAGGTAAGTTCATTGAAAATCTACACATCTCTGACGTCATAAACATTAGTCAATGTATCAAGAACCGAGGACTAAGAACGGTGTTTGTAGAGACGAGTATTAGATGCATCCCGGTGTCTGCAATATTTATTTATTTTTCTTTTAGATATTGAATTAATTGTAATTTATAAACCAAAACAATGCCTTATAGATGTGTAATACCAAATTAAAAAAAGGAAATTATAAATCCACAGATTCCATCGTGGGTTGGTGCCATCCAATTTTCAATTTTCTTGGACGCTTTTTCAAGAGACTGATAACACTGGCCTGGGAAATTTTCAAGGTCGAATATATAACAGCTGAGTTTCACCATTGTCCTGATGCTTGTGTGTGGTCGAGCAGTGCCATGAAGAAGGAGGACATCCTCGATTGGCAAGCTGTGTCCTACTCGTCGGATTATTGATCTGAGCCTCGTTAGGGTCTCAATGCAGCCCGCCCAACGGGTGGGTATTGCTATAATTACCGGCGTCGATCCCAGGGGGCCATCCTCCCAGGCAACACCTGCCCCCTTGATTTAAAGGGGCAGGGCTGGGTTTATTGCCCAGCGCCTGAGGCGCCCCCTTGAGAGGGAATGCCGACGGGATCGACGCAATTTTTCACCTGCCACCCATGAGCTTCGGTTTGTGGGTGTCCCACGTTAATAGGGCCTTGTGCCTATCCCGTACAAATGAGGTACGAGGTAAATACATGTAGGCCTTAGTTTCATTTTTTTAAATTCACTTGAAATAAAGAAAATACCATTACGTTTTGACTCACCCTCGTATTTGAACATCTGGTATTTTTTAATAGTCTATTTCTTCCATCATATTTCCCATCGAGATTTTGTTTTCCGGTTTATTTTAAGTTCCTTATCGGGATTCCCATTTTTTCATTGGTTATCTTCCGTCATGTATAAATTATATTATTCATTTCGCGATTCGCAGTTGTTATCAGTTGGGATATTCTTTTAGTAATTTATTCACCTTTTGCATAAACAACTTTTAACTTTTTTCCATTCCTGATTCCTTGGTGACAGTAATATTTTTTCAGATATTATTTTCTTTACGTCAATTTCATTTTTGTCCCTTGTGTTAAATGAATAGTTATAGTGATAGTCCAGGTTTCTTTTATCATGTGTGACATCCAGCTTTTTGCGTTTTTATTTTTTCGTTTACTCTGGGGATCTTTCTTAGAGATTGTTTTCTTCTTTCTCGCCCTGTCCACATATCTCCAGAATTATCAGATCCAAGAAGATCCATCCTCTCTTTACAATCATTCTTCCTTGGTCTTCAAATCTTCGGTTTATCATAATTGAACTTGTCAATTTTCTTGGATATTTCCATTATCCGTTTTCTGTCACCTATTTTTATGGGGTTGCTTTTAAATTAGTAAGTAAAGTATGTGGAATGGCCTATTGTCACTATCAACCAGACAGCGAGGGAGGCTATCCCCTTTACGCTAGCGCTGGGAAGTTCTCGGAACGATACCGGCCCTTGTTAACTCAGCGCATGAGTAGCATAGCTTGGATCTGTTTGCTAAAGTCGAATGATGCACCTGTCACAGTCGAAAATATGGTATTCTTCCAGGACTGAACATATTCGGTAAATTAACAGCGGAAAAATCGATTAAACGTATGTGCTATTTTTAAACGTATATGTAATTAGTAATTTTTAAAAGATTCTTGACGATAAATGAAATGGTAGGATAAAGACTGTATCTGTATTTAAAACATTCAAAAATCTATGATTAAGAAATAAAAAAAAATATATAGATCTACTCTTGTTACATAATTATGGATCCCTAATATCTTTTTAAGGTAGTATAGAAATCCTTATGGCGATCAGTACAGCTGATGGCCTTGAGAGTGAGTGACAGCGTTTGACCTCACTCTGACCTTGCGGTCTGGGGATGATCGTGAGAACTGGAAGGCGATAGAAAGCACCCTTCCGGTTTAAGGATACTAAGTAAGTAACTTAGTCAGTTAGACAGTTAGACTTAGAAGCGAAGCTAGCAAGATGTGAGCCTCACTGCGTGATTGTCTGGTCTGGGGTTCTACGAATAAAGTAACATCAAAAGTAAATCGAAGTCTTGTTGTTATTACTAAAAGCTAACAATGGCACAAGGCTTCTGATAAGAAATGATCCCTAGCAACAGAAACCAGACCCGGAACCCTCAATAGAAGACCAGACGAGACCTTAGAAGATATACCAGATCCGGCCAGAAGAATAGACGACCAGAATAAGACGTAAGGAAGTATATAACATATAGATATATAGTGCCGGTAAAGAGGTATGCAACATATACCTATTTAGTACCGTCAAAGAAAAGGCACTATGCAACACTCTTGATGCTTAATATTATTCAGTTTTCCAAATCGTAGTCCAATCAGTGCTATTGTACAGCTGCAACACGTGGAATCTAACAAAATACTTAGAGAAGAGGTTAGATGAGAACTTGCACAATCGTGGAAGCAGTGCCCCATAAGAAAACATCTGTACGGCCACTTGTCGCCTATCACACAAAACGATCCGAGTAAGACGAAAAGACATGGTTGACACTGCTGGTGAAGCTATGACGGAACTTAATAGTGATGTTCCCCTGTGTACGCCTGCACAGGGACACAGCAGTGTGGGTCGACCAGCAAAAAAACTTACACAAGCCAGCTCTTTGAGAATTCTGGATGCTAGACAAAGGGCCTCCCTAGGGCGATGACCCATTGGGATGGTTGCAAGGGGACGGTCGTGGATTTCGTACTGCCAGTCCGATTTTTGATGATGATGATGATGATGATGATGATGATGATGATGATGATCCAGCGATGTTTTTTTTGAATGATTTGAGGGATTGTCTTTTCTCTTGAGTTAGCAAGAATATATGCAAGAAATACAAAATAGTTTAAGTCATGGGATAGTAAATTCAATCAACCATTTTTAAAAATATTTGAAAAAAAAATCTGTATTTTTAGATTAAGGCGTTTTGTCATTCGTGAATTTAGAATAGCAGTGGAATATATGTGGAGGGGGTGGGGAATCAACAGAGATTTAGGTTAACTTCATTTTGACTTCAATTTTAGCTCTGATTTCTTTTACAAAAAAATACAAAACACTTCAAAACATAGGAGTGTAAATTCAATCAATTATATCTATTTTTTAAAAAAATCCGATTTAGTCATCTTACTTTGGTTTCTTTTATATAATTAAAAAAAAATATTTAGGCGTTTTTTTTTCTTTCATTTGTGGATTTATAATTGGATTAGGTGGGTGGAGGGAGGCAACATATTTTTCACAGCTTCATTTTGACTAAATTTTTGCTCCGATTTTTTTTCCATAATTACAATGTTAAACACATTTGATTAAAAAATATTTAGTAAATTTAAAAGAAATACAAAACACTTAAAAACCTGGGATAGTAAATTCCTTCAACCATTATTCTTATTCTTATCCTTTGATCTCGATTTTTAAAGTGACCATTCTGATCTCACCAAGAGATTTCACCCTGCTAACTTTATAATCTTGTTATAAAGGAGATTCGATGTCTGTGCACGTCAGTGCTACGTCATAATACTCTCAGGAATAGTGTATGTTTATGAATGAGTATTAGATTTATAGTCAAAATCATTATCAACATAGAATAATTATTATTTATTAACGATATATCTATGAAAATTGGATTTGCCCCCAAATAGGCCATTAATTAGATCATCTTCAGGGCATTTGTTGGTATATGGAATGTGACAAAAAGATTTTATCACGGAATAACGAGAAAAGCAAGTGATAGTCCTTGTTTATCAGTTCGAAATTTGAAGTCTGAAGAAAATACGCTGAAAAAAGACGGCTAGAAATATGACGTCATTCTCTTTTACAGTGTCAGTATGAGAGTGTGTGAGTGTGTGTATCGAATAAAGGCATTGTGTCATTTTTAGGTGTTGTGTGTGTGTGGTTGCGCGTGTGTGTATAAATCTTTTGCGATAAACGATATCGAAACAAACCTCAAGGTTGTGTGTGTGCGTGTGTGTGTGTAGTATATTGTATATATATAGTGGGTGTGTATAGTATATACTGTATATAGTAGTATATATCATACATATTAAATAAATACTGAGTAAGGATCGATCTTTTCAAACACATTTTTACACACTTTTTTTTTATTTAATGCATCGATGGAACCCTAACAAGTATTATTACTCCGGGCCAGTGTGGCAGTTAGTAGTGACAATAAATGTGTACTCCACACTTCCCATAACTCAAGGATTGAAACTTCATCACTAGATGTAGTTTAACGTCATACCCATGATACGACCTTCTTTGGTTTGGTTTCTTTGCTTAATAGCATAGCTATCTTCGTGTGTTATTTAATGCCAAAACAACCCTTGTAGAAGAATAGTAGTGGGAGTATTTTAAATGATGAGTTGGCTCAGACCATTCCCAAGGATATTACTCCCAAAGTGAACATAATAGTCCGACTGGATTTCGAACTCGCTTACTAAAATATAACAGTCTAGTGACACTAATCTGCTGGACGATCACTAAATATTGAACTAAAACAGGAATGGTATTACCTGTTAGTGTCCCATCTAGGTGTTAGATAGAAAAATAGATTGAATTAAAAAAATTTTAGGCATAAAATAACCCAATGGTTGCTCAGGGTATGTGGAATACACTTTCATTACACTTACTCCCTGGTCCAATCTGACCCGGAGTGGTATTACCTGTTAGTGTCCCATCTAGGTGTTAGATAGAAAAATGATTTAAAAAAAGAAGGAATTAAAAAAAGGATTCAGCATAAAATAACCAATGGTTACTCAGGGTATGTGGAATACCCCTCATTAGTTACTCCTGGTCCAATCTAACCCGAGTGGTATTACCTATTAGGGCCCCATCTATGTTAGATAGAAAAATGAGTTTTTAAAAAAAGAAGGAATTAAAAAAGTATTCAGCATAAAATAACCCAATGGTTGCTCGGGTATGTGAATACCCTTTCATCACCATTACCCCTTGTCCAATCGGACCCGGATGGTATTACCTGTTAGGGTCCCATCTATGGATTAGATAGAAAAATGAGTTTAAAAAAAAGAAGGAATTAAAATAGTATTCAGCAAAAATAACCCAATGGTTGCTCGGGTATGTGAAATACCCTTTCATCACCATTACCCCTGTCCAATCTGACCCGGAGTGGTATTACCTGTTAGGGTCCCATCTATGGATTAAATAGAACAAATTACGTTCTGAAAAATGTGTTTAAACAATTGAGTTTTAAAAGAATTGAATACCCATCAAGAATGTATAAAACAAAACGTATTCGGCAGAGAATAATCAAATGGGTTGACACGCCGTAAAAACCAACCAACTGACCAATCAAAACAGGCGCCATTTTCAACATTTAAAATAATCTCTTTGTAGCCATATCCAGAAATGGTTTGTTAATTTATTGAATAAGGCCAGTGAACAGGATAATAGAACTATGATAGGATAATTTCTCCCTCAAACAAGAACGGATGCAATTTTGGGTTGATTAATTATCGTGAAAACATTCCCGAACCGAGAGTATTATCTTTTTTTAACTACATTTCACGGCCACCTGTCCAGTTTAAGTTTTTATTTCCTTTAACAAAAATATTCAGACATTTTACTATTTTGATTATTTACAATTAAGCTACATATTCACATTTTCCCTATTTGTATCCCCCATAAGACGCAAATATATTATATATATATATATATATATATATATATATATATATAAAGTGCTTAATTGGAGTCGTACCTAATTTTGAAAGTACGACTCCAATTAAGCACTTATTCTCCCAAAAATTATCGGCAAAAAGCCATTCAAAACAAACCGTGTTTACATCTTATCATATCGTCGTGTAATAAAAGTCACTAGAAGTGGAATATTAATCTACTCTAAACAAATCATAAAATCTTAGAAGTCCGTTTAGTGTAGAGGTTATGGGATCGGCCTGTCAGCTTGGCAGTCCGGTTTCAAATCACGCACAGGGCGGTCTTCCGATCTATAGCTCTGCTGATGAGGCCTAATAGGCCGAAATGTACATACAGAGATTGATTTTTCTCGATTTGTTTAGTCATACATTTAATAGGTATTCCGCCTAATTCATTATTAATTAATTAATTTTCAAAATTAGGTACGACTCCAATTAAGCACTTATTCTCCCAAAAATTATCGGCAAAAAGCCATTCAAAACAAACCGTGTTTACTATATATATATATATATGTTTTTTTTAAGTTGGGCGTTATTACGAAGCATCTAAAAATAAATGAATGAACTCGATGTTATGGAGTATTGGATTCATTTATTATTATTATTATTATTATTATTATTATTATTATTATTATTATTATTATTTATTTATCATAAATTTTCGGGTTCGTTAGATACCCTTCATCAAATGACTGTTGTTCCTGTTCAACGGATCTTTTGTCTTTGTTGTTATTGACAGCGACAGCATCTGTAAAAAAGACAAATTGAATAACAAAACAAAATGATGGTCCGGCAAATTTAGGCTTTTTTCTCCCATATTCGCACACACTCCATTGCTGTGTTTGTAATGAGCAAATAGCAAATGTTTTCACAATACGTACAGAGATTCTTTATCTTTTTAAAATACTGCAGGTACGTCTAGCTACTTTTTACTGTGGGCGAATAATCTATTAATAATGGAGATTCGCTTCCGGTTTTTGTCTAACAAAAATTACGTCACTGCTTACATCACGTTACCCAAAATAAATATATATATATATATTGATATAAAAAAAAGTAACTTTCTTCGTTAGAAAATTTAGAAAGAGAAAATGTAGAATTCGCACGACAAAACAAAACTATCGTTTCAGCTACAAATGGTCCGAATAAAAAAACATAAAAGAACTGTTTCTCTGAATGTTTGAGATTAGGCTTGATGATTAGTATTATCTGCGTTATTCGGACTATTTCCTCATCTTCATTGATATCTAGCTTAAACCTTAACGCCCCTGCCCCAGCTATGGTTAGCGGAATGAGAACAGGATACCCCGTGGACTAAATAAAGGGTTAGGTTCAAAGTTCCGTGATGGCTCCCGATTACGACAAGAAAGTTCCCGAGTCCGAAAAGAAGGTTCCCGAGTCCGACAAGAAATACCTGAAGAAGGTCGGAGGGCATATCGGCCCAAACGTTGAACCAATCTGACAAAGTTGATAAAATATATGCAAACAATTTTCTGCTTTGAGATCACACGCTCCATTAACCCAAAAGTACCAGTGAATGTGCCGCCTGCACCATCAACTTCTTATTCTCCACAAATTCCACGAGCATCCCCCATCGTCAACCGTGGGGTGAGGAGAAAAAGTTGAAGAGAAAAGAAACCGGTAAAACGACTACGTCCAAATCCAAAAATGAAGAAATATTAAAAGTTAAATTCCAACGGAAGAATTTAGCTCAGGGAGGGGTGATATAATGGAATGACCCATCTCCCCCGTACCTCAACAGTGGCGATGGTTCTAAACCACTATTTAAGAACACACAGATTACTCTGTGCAGAATTCACCCGAAGTACTTAGACGATGGACTCTCCTCCTAATACTCACGTGACCTTACTATATATCAGAAACCAATCTGACAAAGCTGATAAAATATATGCAAACAATTTTCTGCTGAAACTCCTTAAACTGTGATTATTAAAATCAGGGAGTTCAGTCCAAGAACCTATCTATTTACTCTTTTGTCAGTTTGGAGCCTTGTGTGGCGTTACTTTCGTATTTGCCTGGAGAGTTCTCTGTCCGTTTAGTTGGCTGGTTCCCGCTAGGGGCCGTTGATATTTAAGCGGCTGGTTTGAACGTCTCTTCTTCTTTTTCCGGTTGCTCGACCCACGAGACACCACTATGGATTAGACTCTGGTCTACCCACCTCTTGTTGGGGCTTTGACCCCCCTTACATTACTGTAAGTGATTCACACAGCATGGACTATTCTTAGTCTCATGTCTGTACTTTTATGTTTTTCCCTTTTACTTTTGTTTGTATGTTTATGTACTCCTCCTTGTATTATGTACCCTGTTTATCCATGTGCTGTACCATATTAAATGTTTTGTCTATCAACCTTTGTCGGAGTTTTATCTGCAAATATATCACTTTTAACCTTAAACTTGGATGAAAGGATGTAGTCAATATGACTGGAGCCAAACAGGGAAACTTGGATTCATGCCTTTACTAAATGAATAAGTTCAAAACGTGTAACTGCCGTGTCAATCGTATCAATAACACTTAAGCCAGATTTACTTGTTATGATGATGTAGGTATAATAATAGTTTTCTTTTGCTAACTTTGGCAGACATAAATTTCTTAGAGTTATAATTGAAGATAATGGCGTTTTCCCTGTGTCCATGGTTCAGTTGGTCTGTCAACAAGACTAATGTTCCATGAAAAAGATTAATGATTCTGTCTCTGTTATTTTTTTGATTTTTTTTGTTTGTTTTTTACATTTTTTTATCTCATCTACAGATGCCCACTAATCAAAGCGACGTAAAACAATTAGCAAGAGAAAGATAACAGACAATTTTAGACGTAAAAATTCCCAAAATAAAACAGATTTTTAAAGCAGACATCGGTTGAAATATTTTTTACAGAAAATCTCACATAAAAGGTGGAAGATCTCCAATTTTTACAAGGGTGAGTCAAAAAGTTTTAAATAATTTGGTAACGTGAGTCCTAATTCAGCGGCTTATGATGGTTTTGATAATTCTAGTATTGATTAGTTTATTCTTATATAAATTTACCAACCCCTCCGCACGATCAGGATGCGACACAAGGTAATTTTTTAAGTGGAGTTTAACAGGTTTGAATTCAGAGTCTCTCTTCTCCTACACTGGTTACCTAGCCATGGTTAAAGAGCCCAGCCAGCCCTGCTGTGAAATATAAACAGCTTCGACGAGTCCATTTCCTACGACTCTAACAATTAGTCCACGGGCCTCATTAGTTTATTCTTATATGAAAATGAAGATTTTATAAAAAAAGATTAAGTTATGGCTCGCGGGTAGGTCCTTTTAGTGAGTTCGCTTCTCACCGGGACCTTCTTTACTGTGGCGTTGTGGCAAATTGATTTTAAATTCATAGTATTAATTATTTAATTCTTATATAAGAATAAAGATTTGTTTTATTAATATTAAGTGATGGCTCAAATGTAAATCTTAGGCCTGTGAATTTAGGAATCTAGTTGAAATTCTTTATTTGAAATAAGATTTCTGAAATTAGATCAAGTTATTATTTGATGTTATTTTGAATAATTCAAACTAGACCGACCGAACGAACGAGAATTTTCTTGCTAAAAATTGTTGACCAAAGCATTGCAATTATTTTCTACGGCGACGAGTATACAGACCGAAAGATAGCCAAAAGAATGAAATAAGAAGCCAAAATGTCAGTAAAAAGAAAGCCATGGGTAGCAGCGTGGTGGATGTGAGAAACGGCAGATGATCCCATACTGGGACAATGGCGGGGCTCATACGATGCTGCGCGGAGGAACCCTAAACGGGTCAACGGCCAGGATCAAACAGTTCAGTTAGGAAACTACTGCTCCTCATCTCTAAGACTAGCGCCTATTGATGAGTCAACAGCCACCGATAATATCCATGACATATCATGGATATCCTCGCTGAAAGCGCGACATGATGATGAAGATGATGATTATTTGATGTGGGCACACTTTTTCACCCACCTCAAACATGCACACTTCTGCATCCACCTCAACTAAAATTTATTCAGTAAAAATGGTCACAGAATTGCGCACTCCACCTCAACATGTAACCGGAAGTTTTGTTTTTGGGGAAAAGAGTAACAAAACTAGTCATACAACTATTCGGTTCTAGCAAGCTAGGTACTCTCGTCGACCGATCCATGCAAAACAAATACTTTCATTTTTCTTGTGTAGCCTATGTCCACCAAAATACCTCAGTCTCTCTATGGCTTTAACTACTTAAAATACCCCAATTTAAATAAAATACCACAAAAATTGAATTTAGGGTTCAATCTGAAATTCTTTATTTGAAATAAGATTTCTGAGATTGGATCCAGTTGTTATTTGTTCTTGTCCCATTTTTGCAGCCACCTCAAATATACACACTTTTGCACCCACCGCAAATATTGCATAATTTTGCACCCACCGCAAATATGCATACTTTTGCACCCATCTCTAATAACGTTTATTAAGTAAAAAAGGTTATAGAAGTGCAAACCGCCTCTCGGCATATAGTCGGAAGATTTTGGAAGGGTAACAAAACTGGTTATACAACTATTCGCTTCAAGCTAGCTGGATACTCTCGCCGACCGATCTATGCAAAAACAAATAATTTCATTTTTTTTCTTGTTAAGCCTATGTAAATCGTCGGGTGGCCTAAAGTCGCAAACTGCCAAACCGCGAGGAAGTCTATCCCATTTTCACTAGCACTAGAGCAAGAAGATTGTTTTACTGTCTTAGGTGGAGCGCCACAACTACTATCAGCTCCTCCCTTTACCGCACATATACCTGTGCTCCTCATGCAGTGAGTTGGCAAGGGCCGGTATCAAACCAGGGATCTTGTGGTTCCTAGTCGGACGCTCTATCGACTGAGCTAAACCGACCCTTATTGCGCAACCTACTTCTAATAATTGTATAGAGTAGCTAACACCCCTTCAGTACTCTACCAGATGGACTGGCTCAGAGCCACAAAATAGCCCACGATCAAAGTGGATTAACGAGCAGAATAATATTCAGACTCACTTTGCTGCGTTGGCTATACCGAACTGACCCCCCTCTTTTCAGTGTAAGTTTTTTCTTGTTAATTGTTTGTACTTATTTGTTCTGTATTTGTATATATCCGTTTGGCACCGGATGTTGGTGCTTAATAAATGTATTAAGCACACTATTTTTCTGTGTATCTCTCTACCTCGTGGTACACAAACTAAAATACATCAGTCTCTCTATGGCTCTACATGCTTATCAGAACATTTAATCCTTATTTGAGGTACGTTATACTTCAAATACGGATGAAATGTTGTGATAAGCATGTAGAACATGATTCGGATAGGAGGGTTTTACTGAGGTCGTGAAAGTGATGAAGTCCACTGGGCTGTGTGACGCCGAGATTACCAGATACTCTCCGAATGCTACTCGACGAATTTGCCTCAATAGCTCGAAACCCACTCTTTTAGACCCAGCTGAACGTCTCTCATCGTGGTACTTACAACACGATCGAAATTTCTTGAAACATCTAGTTTCTGTATTCTTGTTGAGAATTTTAAGATATAAGGCGTGTGGTAAATGGTCACTTCTACTTATAGACTCGCTGATAAGCACGTGACCAACCTATTGTCCAATCACTGGCAGTGCTCTGCTGCTGATATTATTATTATTTATACTGGCTGATTCTAATCTTAGCTACTCACAACTACTTGGATCTTCATGGACGACGGAACATAGGATTATATCACTGGACCTTTGACACTACATAGGATTCCAAAATTTAGGACTTATTCACTTACCAAAGGATTCTATAAATCAGAACATACTTACTCATTTACTTTAAGTTCTTTACAGCTGGCCAAGGATGGCGGCCAGATACTTAACAACTCTGATCACCAACGTCTTCATCTAACGTACAACAAAGGGTTTGGGCGGATTCAGCGATGTTATGGAGTCCCGTTCGAACGTGAAAAGCATAAGTCTCGGTTGTAACACCCCTTCAGTACTTAGCAGATGGACTGGCTCATAGCCATAAAATTAGCCTACGATTAAAATGGATAAACTATCTGAAAAATATTCAGACTCACTTTGCTGCGTTGGCTATACCGAACTGACCCTCCTCTATTTAGTGTAAGTTCTGTCTTGCTAATTCATTGTACTTATTTGTTCAATGTTTGTACATGTCCGTTTGGCACTGGATGCTGGTGCTTAATAAATGTATTAAGCACACCATTCTTCTGTGTCTCTTTCTACTTCGCGATGCAACAGTTTCCGAATTAGAGGGCCTGTTTAGCTCATTCAGTAGAGCATCCGCCTTGAAACAGCAAGTTTCAAGGTACGATACTCTGCCCTGATATTTATCAATAGCTGGGCTGTCCGAGGATCCATGCTTTTCTCAGATTCGAAGCGAAACACAAACAGTTTCGTCCAGGATCTAGACTTGCGTCTCCGACACCAAACCGCGCCTCACAAATATGACAGATGGCAGAAATCGCCTTCAGTTATCGGATCTTCTTCAATATCCTTTTATAGCAGATCATACAGAATTAGAAGATTAGTGAAAGATTTCTCTCTAATCATGTGCTATTCAAATCTTACTTCATTAAGTCATTATGTAAATTTCAGAGCAGTGGAAAAGTTTCCACTCATTCATTTTTGAACATTTTAAATCTACTTCGAATTTCTTTTAGAAGAAACTTTTCGATATCTTAACTGAGGCTGATGTTATTCATTACCTAGAATCATATTTTATAATAACCTTTTACCTCAAGCACTCCAAGATTGTAAGTTAATTCTTTAGCATAATTCTAGACATTATCTAAATACTTTCCCAATTTTGTTATGAAAATGTTAGATTCGCATTTTATTTCTCTGAATTTTTTGATGATTAGGCTTGATAATTTTCTATTATTTGGATTATTCGGACTATTGTCCTCATCTCTATTCTTATCTACACTATTTCTCTGAAATTTTTAGATGAGGTTTGATAATTAGTATTATTTGGATTATTCGGACTATTTTCCTCATCTTTATTGTTATCTACACTATTTCTCTGAATTTTTGAGATGAGGCTTGATAATTAGTATTATTTGGATTATTCGTACTATTGTCCTCATCTTTATTGTTATCTACACTATTTCTCTGAATTTTTTAGATGAGGTTTGATAATTAGTATTATTTGGATTATTCGGACTATTGTCTTCATCTTTATTGTTATCTACACTATTTCTCTGAATTTTTGAGATGAGGCTTTATAATTAGTATTATTTGGATTATTCGTACTATTGTCCTCATCTTTATTGTTATCTACACTATTTCTCTGAATTTTTGAGATGAGGCTTTATAATTAGTATTATTTGGATTATTCGCACTATTGTTCTCATCTTCATTGTTATCTGTACAATGTTTCAATCGATGTGCCCTCCAGCCCTCTTCAGGTATTTCTTGTCGGACTCAGTAACTTTCTCAGACTTGGGAAACTTCTTTTCGAACTCAGGAACTTGTTGTAACCGGGAAAGAAGTTCAATGTTTAGTTTTGTTTGTTTTGTTTTGTTTTACGGCATATCAACCTCGTTATTCCTTACCTAGTATCATATTTTATAATAACCTTTTACCACAAGCAGTCCAAGATTGTAAGTTAATTCTTTAGCATAATTCTAGACATACTACTTTCCTAATTTTATTATGAAAATGTTAGATTCGTATTTCTGCCCTGTCGGTGGGGCGTTAGAATGCACCGACTGCACCTCTGCAGAGGGGTAAGACCCCCCACCTAAATGGGGCCACCTGTTGGCCGTGGGTGGCGACCCGTGATGCTTAAGGATAGAGCCCAGATGGATGAGCAGTCCATGACATGCAATACTCCACTTTGGCCCTATCTTGGGCTAGACGGGCGGTCGGAGAGGCCCCCTCCGATCAATCGGCTGGTCACGTCAAGCCCTAGCACCTATATGATTTTCCCAAGCCTATTGCCCTTATGGCAAGCCCCAACCCCTTTTTTATCATATTGGTGCTAGAAGGCGGTGGCTGCGGGTCTACATGACATGGGAATGACGTTAAACTCTATCTGATGGTGAGGTTCCAGTTTTGGAGGTTTGGGGAATGTGGAGCACCCCTTCATCACCATTGCTCCCTGGTCCACTCTGGCCCGTTAGTACCTGTTAGGGTCCCATCTATGGGTTAAATAGAAAAATGTATTTATAAAAAAATTGTATTATCCATTAAGAATTGATTTATTTCAAAACTTTATCGGCATTAAATGACCCACTGAGGTTGATATGCCGTAAAACAAAACAAAACAAACAGATTCGTATTTATTTATCTGAATTTTTGATGATTAGGCTTAATTGTTTATTATTTGGATTATTCGGACTATTGTCCTCATCGTTATTGTCATCTACACAACGTTTTGCCCAATGTGCTCTCCGGCCTTCTTCGGGTGTTTCTTGTCGAACTCCCGAGTTCGACAAGAAGGTTCTAGAATTCGAAGAGAAGGTTCCCGAATGCGGGAATGTTTCCGAGTTCGACAGGAAACACATGAAAAATACCGGAGGACACATCAACCGAAACGTTGTGAAGATAACAATAAAGATGAAGGCAATAGTCCGAATAAATCTATTTATTTTTTTATAATCAAAGAGCCTCCCATCGATATATTTTCAGTATCCTCCGATTTTCAAGATTATATATATATATATATATATATATATATTATACTACATACCGTCGGATTCACTTCCTTGTATTAACACACACACACACACACATATATATATGTGTGTGTGTGTGCATATATATATATATATATATATATGTGTGTGTGTATATATATATACATATATATATATTTATTATACTACATACCGTCGGATTCACTTCCTTTTATTCACACACACACACACACACACACATATATATATATATGTGTGTGTGTGTATGTGTGTGTGTGTGTGTGTGTGTGTGTGCATATTATTGTTTGTTTGTTTTTGTTATACGGCATATCAACCACGGCGGGTCATTTAATGCCAGTTTTCTATTAAACCAATAAATAAACCCAACAGGTACTACCACTCCGGGTCAGAGTGGACTTAGGAGCAATGGTGATGCAGAGTTGCTCCACATTCCCCAGACCTCCAGAACTGGAAGTTCATCATCAGATAAAGTTTAACGTCAAGCAAGAACTGGTGATATTTAATGTGTATATATATTTACTTTGTCGTTAATTGTTTTATTTTCGTAGTTTCATCCGGAAATAGCAATAGCATAATCTTTACAGATCATTGCAGTCCCTCACAATCACACAACTCCACCACCAGAACCCTTCCTTGCATGAGCCCTCAAATGACTCATCAAACCTGCTGCAGATCCACAAAGTCTGATGCAAGTATGACATTGAAAAGACTTCCTTCCCGTTGAATGAGATGATTCAGATGAATCAGATGATAAAATCCGGACATACATACATACATACATACATACATACATACCAACTGGCCTTTATATATGTCTAGATTATGTTTTTATTTTATTGCTAGTTTTACATAGAGTAGTGACAAGCAAATGTTCATTTAACTTCGTCTTTATATATCGTAGCCATAGTGACTATATTTTAGCCAAGACATTTAAAAACAATGTTCGAAGAAGACGGAAGAGAAACATTTTCTTGTTTCATTCCTTTGCTGTTTGCAATTTTAATCTTGTTATTGGCAATGAAGTGATTATTTCCATTTCTCGTCGCCATTGTGGTAATTTTTTTCTGTTCAAATTGCAATCGAGTGATAGACTAAACAAAATTGACGCTTATTATCAAACAAACGGGAGACTTATTTCTTATAAAACCGTTATCTATTCCAATTAGACATTATGGGTACGGTGTCGAAGGACAAGTTGAGTGTCCTACATGATGTGAACGAGTGCATAAAAGCGATTGATATGATCATTTTGTCTCCTGTATATTAGGATTTCTGTTGTTTTATTAGTCTGGCAGATAAGAAGGTAGACCGGGAAAAATTGTTACCAAGGTAAATTTGGTATTCTATGAAAGTTTAGGGTATCCTCTTTTGAAATTTGAAAACCCCTGTTTATTAATCCACTGAAGAAATTTCTTTTTATGTGGGGGGGGGGTAGTATGCAAACCAGATCTATACAGGTTGGTTTAATGGCTGAGTCCACTGACCCAGAGTGGTAGTACCTGTTAGGGTCCCATCTATGGGTTAAATAGAAAACATGAGTCTATAAAAAAATTGTATTATCCATTAATAATTGATTTATTTCAAAACTTAATCGGTATTAAATTGTTACATAATCTATGCGGTTGGATAACATTATTGTCAATCCCCTGTATTTCTAAAGGGATGGCCCTTTTCATATCACGGGCTGGACTTTCCATGGAATAGTACAGAAAGCCTGCGAAATACGTGAAGTCACGTGGGACCTGGTTGGGTCCTCAGTTTCAGTTTGGATGTCGGGCAGAAGAGATGTCCTGCCTTAACTGGAACTCACTGCATACGAGCGCTATGTTAGTCAGATGTTTAGTTACATGAAATGTTTAGTTAAGTAAATAAAAGCTTATGGAAATAACACGGTTTTGTGGTTAGTAAATATCTTGGTAACAAGACTGATCTAGAAGAAGAAATGAGTTTAGTGCGACCGACTACCAAGACGAAGTCCAGACACTAGAAGACATGTTAGAAGAAGACGTAAGATAGAAAAGACGTCAGAAGAAGAAAAGAAGAATAGAAGTAAAGAAAGAAGGGTATACAACAAAATGACCCACTGAGGTTGATATGCCGTAAAACAAAACAAACCAAACCAAAATTAATGGCTGAGTTTAACACCGTAGAGTTATTTTATGCATTGAGCTTAAAGTTGTGTCTTAGAAAAGCATCTATTTGGGCTTACGGTCAAATCACGTTGAAAGCAGATAGATATTCAAAGTTTAAAATGATGGAAACATCATTGACAATGAAAAAATAAACGTTTCTGATTTCCAAAATATTTTGGAAACCATACCTTTGGGATCACACTTGTATTTTGATTATTACGAATTCAAAACATTCCAATGGAAGGACACTATAATAAATATACACGCATAAATCAAATAAAAGCTTTCTTATGAAAATTTCAGTAACGTTAGCGAATGTGATATACAACTGAAGAAAGCTGGGGGCAGAATAGTCGAAATATTTTGTATAAATATATAAATGAATAAATAATATATGAATGAATGAGTTAATTGATGGATGGAAAAAGGAAATTAAAAAAGTTATGAATGAATTAAGGAGTGAATGGATAACGTAGAAAAGAAAGAAAGAAGGTGTGAATGAATGAGCGAATGAATGGATCGATAGAAAAAAGAAAGAAAAAAAAAGTTTTGAATGAATTAAAGAGTGAATGGGTGACGTACAAAAGAAAGAAAGAAAGAAAGAAGATATGAATGAAGGAATGGAAGAAAGAAAGAAGAAAGAAAGAAAGAAAGAAAGAAAGAAAGAAGGGGCAAATGAATGGATCGATAGAAAAAAGAAAGAAAGAAAAAAGTTTTGAATGAATTAAGGAGTGAATGGATGACGTAGAAAAGAAAGAAAGAAAGAAAGAACGAAAGAAGATATGAATGAATGAATGGAAAGAAAGAAAGAAAGAAATTATGAATGAATTAAGGAGTGAAGGGCCGACGTAGAAAAGAAAGAAAGAAAAAAAAAAGAAATAAGGTATGATTGAATGAGAGGTCTCAAGTGCCAAAACTTAATCCCATATTTGAATCATTGTATATATATTTTTTATATGATCAAAATTTTGTTGAACTTCTTAACCGAGTGTGATTATCTCTTATATATGAAGGAGGCGTTTGTCGTAGAATGGTTATCGTCGTAGGTTTGTTCACGGTGAACAGAGTTCAGATACTGGACGTGGCTGCGTGCACTTCCCAAAATGTTAATAGCATTGGGAAATACATGAATGCAGTTAATCTACCTCCAGATATAGTTGATAGGTTTTTTGTTCTTTTATTTTACGGCATATCAACCCTTTTTGGGCCATTTAATGCCCAATCAAGTCATTTTAACAAACAAAGGGCTCAGGTTGCTTACTGTTCATGGTTTTGCTTAAGTGGTCACCCACTTAAGTACTGAACTAGCAAATCGCTGCTTAACTTTGGTGATCGAAGCGAACAGATACTTTCAGTGTGATTTGAACCATGGCCCACTAATATATACGGCCCCATATCTTACATAAACAGGCAGAATTCTAACCGGCCGATTCGTTTTGTATTCAATTTATGTCTGTTTAAAAAAAAGATGTTAAAAATATAAAAACTTGTTTTTTTTTTCAGAAATGTAATAATAAAAGATTGTAAACAAACTAACAAAAAAAAGTTTAAAAAAAAAATCTTTTCATTGTTTCGTTGAAACAGATTAGTGTTATCACTTCCGCGCGACCACTCCTATCTCTATCTTTCCCAGACTCTCTTATATTTTTCTGTGTAGCATGTCCTTTGTCTTCCAGTTCTTTCTTTATAATAAACACGGAATGGTCCATTATTTAGCTGAGGTGAAAACATTCATGAGAATTCAGCGGATAAGCAACAACAGATCATCAGGATGTACATTTTTGTTAATAATATCAATTAAATTGGAAAGTTATTTTTTTAATTTTTTACGGAACAATTTTAATATTTAATTGGTATTTATATCATTAATAATAATTAATAACTAATAATATTATTGATAATGATATTTAATATTTAATATCTAAATATAAAGATTATGAATTTATTAATATTAGAAAATCACTCATTTTTCTTGTTTTGTTTTTCGTTTTGTTGTTTTTTGTTTTTTTGTTAATATTGTTTTTAAAATTAATATGAGGAAAACAAACACACAGACAATTTATCTATGATTTCAGGTTATATCAGAGAAAAATGAAACCTTTTCAATGTGAAATGTATACGATGAGAGTGGTGATATTACAGAGAAACAGTATTTCTCGAGAACTTACGGTTCCATCTAGCCAATTGTTTTGTGCTTTAAGATTTTTCAAAACGGAAATAAATTGACGATAAAACGAATCGGCCTGTTAGAATTCTACATGTTTATGTGATATGTGAGGCCGTATATATATCAGTAGGTCGTGCTTGAACGTAATAACCATTTGTTAAGTTTTTAAATGCCATCTTTGGCCAGTTGAAAAGGGTTAAAAGTAAGTAAGTCCTGAGTTATGGAATCCTTTGGTAAGTGAATAAATCCTAACCTGCGTATAAGTCCTGAGTTATGGAATCCTTTGGTAAGTGAATAAGTCCTATCCTGCGTATAAGTCCTCAGTTAAGGAATCCTTTGGTAAGTGAATAAGTCCTATCTGCGTATAAGTCCTCAGTTAAGGTAAGTGAATAAGTCCTATCCTGCGTATAAGTCCTCAGTTAAGGAATCCTTTGGTAAGTGAATAAGTCCTATCCTGCGTATAAGTCCTCAGTTAAGGAATCCTTTGGTAAGTGAATAAATCCTATCCTGCGTATAAGTCCTCAGTTAAGGAATCCTTTGGTAAGTGAATAAGTCCTATCCTGCGTATAAGTCCTCAGTTAAGGAATCCTTTGGTAAGTGAATAAGTCCTATCCTGCGTATAAGTCCTCAGTTAAGGAATCCTTTGGTAAGTGAATAAGTCCTATCCTGCGTATAAGTCCTCAGTTAAGGAATCCTTTGGTAAGTGAATAAATCCTCCTGCGTATAAGTCCTCAGTTAAGGAATCTTTGGTAAGTGAATAAGTCCTATCCTGCGTATAAGTCCTCAGTTAAGGAATCCTTTGTCCGTCGTCCACGAAAGTTAAAGTAGTTATGGTCAGTGTGCTCCATTTAAGTATTGTATTAACAGCAGAGTACTGCCAGTGATTGGCCAAGAGCTTGATCCCATTGTTCTCAGTGAGTCTATAAGTAGGAGCGGGTATCAGGCACACACCTTATATTACACATTTCTCAACACTTTTTCCGGGATATTTGATGCAGAATTTATTTATTTATTTTCATAAACCAAGGACTCAAGTTGCTAAACTGTACCTACTGTTGCTTAAGTGGTCACCCAATTAAGTTCTGAACAGGCTCATCGCTGCTTAACTTCGGTGATCGAGCGGGAACCAGTGCTTTCTACAGTTGATAGTAGGATAGAATGGACACTTAAAGAATCCAATTATAGAATCCAATTCCTATGAGGATAACCATAACACTATGAGTGCCTCTAATATTTCTCTTCTTATAGAATCAATAAACAAAATAGAAATAATAAGAAAAATAAAAACTGTTTTAAGAATTCCACATGTTATTTTTCCTGGGGTAATTTTGTGATATAAGTCGGACGTGTGTGTGGTGGGGGCAGTGTCATATGCTCTTTTTTTGGGGGGGGATTTTTTTTTGGTGGCTGGATGTTTAGTTGCTAAGTGTCTTGTCGCATCAGTTTTTATCATTGTTGTTTGTTGGCTCTACGAATAACAGATTATTTTCAAGTCGGGCCAGATTTTTTGTTTATTGTTTTTTTAATAATTTTTTACTAGTTTTTCTTTAAATTTATTTTTAACTGTGGTGCGGCAACCAATCAAGGAGAAGGTAAGTAAAAGTAAGTAAAGTCGTCGGGATAGCCTAAAGTCGGTATCAGCCAGACAGCGAGGGAGTCTATCCCCTTTTCCCTAGCGCTAGACCAAGGAGGTAGTTTTTGTGTCCGAGGTGGAGTGTCACACCGACCAGCAGCTTATCACTTTACCGCACAGATCCCTGTTCTACTCATACGCTAAGTTGGCAAGGGCCGGTATCGCACCAGGAACCTTGAGAATCCTAGGTGGACGCTCTACCGACTGAGCTAAACCGGCCCCTAACTCGGAATATCAGAGGAAAGATTCAGATAGTAAAACTTCGTCTCTTAAATTCAATAAAGAAATGTTTAATTTGATTAATATATGAAGATGATTTTAAAATACACAGAATAAATGTTTGTTTATATATATATATATATATATATATATATATATATATAAAAATGAGGAAAAGGAGGTTGGAATGAATGAAAGAATAAAACTCAGAAAAAAATGTGTAGTATATTTCGCTGGAGTATTGAACTCGTATTCTGCAAATGTTTTATAGATGGGGGAAGTAGGTACCTACCTACTTCTCCCTTCTATAAAACACTTGTATGATTCTGATAATTCAATAAAAGCTGAAGAAGCCGAGTTCAAATCACCAGCGAAATATACTACACCTTTTTGTCTGAGTTTTGTTCTTCCATTCCTTATATTTTACCTCACACACACACACACACACATATATATATATATATATATATATATATATATATATATATATATATATATATACTTCGCGTGATGTTGCAGGCAGAAAACAAATACCTTTGATCTTTTAAGCGGAATTAGTTTCCTAATTAGACACCGTATCCGATTATCTAGCATCGACGCTTTGCCAAAACAGGTGAATGTTTTGGTTTATGCTCGTCTCTATCCCCGGAGGTGAACAACCTGCTTTTCAAATACTAATCGTAAAAATGAGGCCCGCACTTCCAAGAGAAATCCGTGCCGTTGGCACGCATTAATGATGATCATGATGATCATGATGATCATGATGGTGATAAACAGTCGGCATTGCCAGCACACGGGGACCATGTAGATGAGCTTGTCAGCCCATTGATCTAAAGGGTACCGTAATTTCTTATATATATATTTACCAACCCCTGCGCACGAGCAGGATGCGACATAAGGTCAATTTCTTAAGCGGAGTTGAACAGAGTTTTCCCTCTCCTAGACTGGTTATCTAGCCATGGTTAAAGAACCCAGTCCGCCCTGCTATTTACCCATGAATTGGATTCATACCTTTCTCAGGGATATTAGCGCTATGTGAAATGTAAACAGCTTCGTTTGAGAATTGAACTCGGGTTGACGAGTCCATTTCCTAAGACTCTAACCACGCGCCTCCATTAATTTCTTAATTTTAATTGTAAGAAGCGAGGAGAGAATGCCTGATACTTTCTTATTGATATTTAATATGCCAGGAGGAGGGGGTAGTAGTATTAGTCGTAGTAGTAGTTGGAGGAGGAGGAAGATGTGGAGGAGGAGGAGTGGGCCCAAGACGAGGACGAGGCTCTCTCAAAGTAGTTTTGACTAACAAGAGCCCTCTTGGTTTAAATTTAAAATGCGATGGCTCATAGAGGCAGATAACGAGAGAGTGTCAAGGGGACCCATACTGTCAGCACACCTTGATGATGACGATGATTATGATGATGTTGATGCACAGGCAGTTTTGCCAGCACACGTGGACCATGCAGATGATCGTGCTATCCCAGGGACCGCAACAACAGCGTGCTTTATTTTATAGAATTGAAAATAGCGAAGAGGGAGAAAAAAAAAAGAAATCTCATTTTCATTGTCTGATACTTTGATACTCAGAAGAGGTGGAACTGTCAAATTCTTCGGTACCAAATAACTGTAAATTGTATTATGAATACTTATGGACCAGTAAACCCGCCCTCGTGGTGGGTGTTCAGTGGCTTCGTTACAAGTTAATAGCGTTGATCCCAGGGGGCCATCACCGCAGGCAATACCTGCCCAATCGATTTAAAGGGTCAGGGCTGGGTGTATTGCCCAGTAACTGAGGTTCCCCCTTGAGGAGAATGCCGACGAGATCAACGCCATTTATCCATCCGCCACCCATGAGCTTTGGTTTGTGGGTGGTTTCACATTAATAGGGCTTTGTGCCTAACCCGTACATGTGCGGTACGAGGTAAATACCATGAATACTTATAAACCAATCGGTAGAGCATTCGTCTCGGAATTGCAAGATTCTGGGTTTGATTTCCGTCCAAACCAAAGCCATTAGCCGTCGCGAAAGAAAAATTACCCCAACTTAAAAGCCTTTGCCATAACATTGACATATATTCCCTAACTTTTACCACGAAAGTCCTGAACTAAGAATGGGTAAGTGAAGCTTTGAAATATCTGAATAAGTACTTATTGGTTACTGGATTATTAGTTAGGAATTGGTATATTTTTGACAGAAAATAGAGTTATGAACTTGTAGCCTTGTAAGTGAAGATAGAAACTGGATTCAACATGGTGTAAAAAAAGTTCTTCATTGTTTGTCTGTAGTAAACCTAAGCTGTAATGAACGACAGCTTTTTACTTCAATTTAATGGCAATTGAAATAAAACCTAGGCACATTTGTTAATTCTGTAAATAAAATATATCCTGTGTGGAATATATAAGCCCATCTATATGATGATGATGGCAATCTGATCTAAGCAGTAAATTGGGGAGCTGACGGTTGGTGTGATGATCAACTTCAACAAAACAGTCTTCCTGGTCGAGCCTAAAAAGGAATAAACTCCCTCGCTGTTCGGCTGATAGCGACAATAGGCCACGCCACTGATTTTACTTTTTTACTTATTAGTTATTTGAAACCCTAGAACTGTTTGCAAGAGAATGATTATTATCAAATAGATATGTTTACTTAAAACCATGTGATAGCATATCAATTATTAGTATGTGTAAAGAAAAAGATTTAAGGATATTGTCTGAGATATATGGGTAAATAGCAGAGTAGACTGGGCTCTTTGACCATGGCTAGGTAACCAGTCTAGGAGAAGGAAAACTCTGAATTCAAACCCGTTAAACTTCGCTGAAAAGTTGACCTTGTGTCGCATCCTGTTCAGCATCCTGAACAGCATCCTTTTATTTAAATAAACATAAAAAATATCATTTAAATAAAAACTCGCTGAAAGTCCCCATGTAAAAAGATCTTATATTAATTCAGACCAAATTTGATTTGTTTAATTTTGAGATTCATGGACATTTTTAAGTTGAATTTTAATGCTATTTTAATTGTATTTTAATGGTATTTTAATGGTATTTTAATGCTATTTTTATTTTTAAATATCTTTGCGAATATAAATGAAATCTTAAAAACTTTTGCACAAAAAGCTAAACTCAGTAACAGTGAATGTGTATATATATTTACTTTGTCATTAACTGTTTTATTTTTGTAATTTTCTCCAGACATACATACATACATATATACACCCAACTGCCCTTTATATATGTACTAGAAGTGGCTACCCAGCATCGCCTGGGTAGAGAGAGGGTACGGGCAAAAAAAACCTGGTGTATTGGTAAATATATAAATACGGTTTTTAGTCTTCTTAATTACAAGAATACTTTTTTTCGGTGTGTGGTGCTTTTTTTAAAGTCTTATCGAGAAGCTGATAACTTTGCTAATTCTGGAATAATCTTTGAGCCTTCCTTTTTCTCGTCGTTACTGACCATGAATCTCGTGTTATCTTACTTATTGATGTTGATGCTTAGGACGTTGATTAAGGTTTTGGGTGGGTGATCTTCTCTTGAGACTGGATTAAATAGGGTAATAACCTGTTAGAATTCTTGTCGCCATGGTAGGGGTTCAGTTGTTTAATTCTTGTAATCCATGTCGGTAGTGTTCATGGAAAAGTGTAGTATCAGTATTTCCCCTTGTAAACCTTGTCTGTCGTGTCTCGTGAAATCATAGGTTGAAAAGAGTGTATTATCAGTAGTTCGCCTTGTAATCCTCGCTTGTAGTGTTCTTTGAAATCCTATGTAGAAAAGGTTAGTATTAGTAGCTCTCAATGTAATCCTCGTCTGTAGTGTTTCTTGAAATCCTAGGTAGAAAAGAGCCCATTGAACCGAGGTGGCCTCTCCGACCGGCCGTTTAGCCTAAGTAAGGGCCAAAGTGGAGCGTTGCATATTGACTGCTCAGCCATCAGGATTCCGTCTTTAAGCATCACAGATCACCCCTCCACGGTCAACAGGTGTCTACATTGAGCGTCTTACCGCTCTGCAGAGCTGCAGTCGGTGTATGCTAAAGACCCAGCCGACAGGGATCAATTTTTTACGTTATTTTTCTGTCAGCTAGTGTTACATAATCTATGCGGTTGCATAAGATTATTGTCAATCCCCTGTAATTCTGAGGGGGTGACCCTTTTCATATCATGGCCGGGTCCTTCCATGGAAAATTACAGAAGCCCGCCAAATATGTGAAGTCACGTGGGACCTTTTGAGTCCCCACTTGCAGTTGGACGTCAGGCTATTTGATGCTCTATCTAAACTGGAACTCACGCGCTAAGTTAGTTAGCAGATGTCTGGGTCGGGGATTGAAAATAAAGTAACATCAAAATAAATCGAAGTCTTGTGTTTATTATCTAAAAACTAACAATGACACAGGGCTTCTGATAGAGAGAAATCCCTAACAGAAAACCAGACCAAAGTCCCCAAGTCAACTCCAGACGCAAGATCTTAGAAGATGCCGGACCAAGTCAAGATAGATGATAGAAATACCAAAGACAATCAGAAGCAAAGCCGACCTTAAGAAAATACGACCAGATATAGAAAAAAGAAAGAGATATATAACATTATAATTATTTAGTGCCAGTGAAGAAGGCACTATGCAACACCAGGACACAACTCGGACATCTTGTCACCGTTGTCAACAGATTATTTCTTGTGGAAATCCGATTACCCAACTATTTACCAGTTTACCCGAGTAAAAAAAAAGAAGAAAAGGCGATCATGTGTTGCTTGATATAAAAAAGGGGGTTTATTCGGCTAGGAATCACAAGGTTTATGGTTCGATACTGGCCCTCGCCAACTCTGTCCTTAACCAATCAGAAATTGACAATGGCCTTGTGTTTCGTTATCAAAACATTCCTGGCTTTTCAAATTCTATTTCTCCTATTATTTTATACAAGCATTTTTGCAACGACTGTTTCGTTTTATCTGTGTGTGTTATAGATATTTACCAACTCCACCGCACGAGCAGGATACGTCACAAGGTCAATTTCTTAAGCGGAATTCAACAGGTTTGAATTCGGAGTTTTCCTTCTCCTAGACTGGTTACCTAGCCATGGTTAAAGAATCCATTCTGTCCTGCTATTTACCCATAGCTGAAGGGAGAGTAGGATTCATACCTTTCCCAAGGGTATTAGCGCCAAGTGAAATGCAATTACCACGTCCATGATTTGAACTCGGGGCGACAAATCCATTTCTTATAAATTTAACCCTTACACCACGCGCTTCTGTGTGTGTTATAAGACTCGGGAAACTAACCTCTTTCTCATTTCGTACATGGAAGATTATTCACAACAACGCATGTAAATTGTGTTCTTTTTGTCAACATCATAGACATCTTAGTTGAATCTTAGTTTAAATACAAAAAGTTGATGATATCTTATTATAATGGAGATTGTGTGTTTTTCTGTCTGTAACCGAAACTATATTACTACTCAAGTAACAATTCCCTTTGTTATTTACGTCACATTCTCCATGATTTTATTTTCATTTAAACCTCAATTATTAATAAAATTGTTTTTAGATTATTAATACTGTTGACCATATCTACATACTAACAATATGCAATTGTATTTATATCTACAACAAAATAACGGTTTGTAGTGTGAATGGGAAAGTTAATTTGCATATTGATATTAAAAATTTGATTTTAATAAATATGTGCTTAGTATTATTGATTTCTAATTTTTTGGTTTTATCTTAATGAATATGAGCAAAAATCTCTTCAATAAATCTTAAAAGAAATCCCTTAACAAGAAGAAATAACTGTAATATTATTCTTTACTTCCTATTTTAACTAAACAGTTAAATTAGGAAAATTTAACAATGAAAGACGGGAGTAAGGGAAAATGATGGAATAGTTTCAAAGTTGTTCTATTTTTCAATCTTACTCCCTCTGTTCCAAATTTTTTTATCTACATTCTTATTCAGTTTCATTAGCCTTTCTAATTTAATATGATATTTTATTATATTAAAACTTAAATACTTGCACCCGGAGGGTGCATATATTTGCTAGTTACAATAAAGTATGAGTGTAGTTTGACACGTAATTTCATTATCATTCATGAATTTATGATCCTTTTGTTTTCTATATAATCTAAATGTTTTTTTGCTTTTTAGATGTCCAAACAAAATTCTTACAGTCAATTCTGCTAGACGTCACATCTGTCTGAAACCATAAGAATAGTATGATATATTTGCCTATAGTGCAATCTTTTTTCATGAAGATAAATACATAAGATCCATTACTTATAATTTTGTTTTTATTTTTAATGAGAAAATTCGGTCATATTTAGGTGATGTGGTTGGGTTCACTAAAGGATCACTTCAAAATCTTGTTATCTCATCTCTGTTGTTTTATTGAGATAGATGAAATATAAGCGCATGGTATTGTAATAGATCCTCTCTCTCTCTCTCTCTCTCTCTCTCTCTCTCTCTCTCTCTCTCTCTGTGTGTGTGTGTGTGTGTGTGTGTGTACAATCTAACGATTCTATGATTTTGGTTTGTTCTTACACATTGTAATTTTACCCTTTCAATTTCCCAGGATTATTTATGATATACGAATAATTATATAGAAAATTGAATTAAAGACAAGAAAGTTATGAAAAATAAATAAGTACCAATCCTTTGTGAGTAACGGACTAGAATCGTCACGAGCTAGACATCTAAGTAATAAGCAGGTTAATTAAACTATTCACTCTTTATATAGAACTGTGAGACAAAACAAATTTAGATGATATATTTAACACTTCATCACTCATTTTACTAGCCCTGTCGGCTGGGGCTTTAGAATACACCTCTGCAGAGGGGCAAGACCTCCCCACCACCAATCGGTCCATCCGTGATGATTAAGCACGAAATCTTGGCGGATGAGTAGTCCATGACATCCAACACCCCACTTACACCCTTACTTAGGCTAGACGGTCGGTCGGAGAGGCTCCCTTCGACTAATCGGCCGGTCACGTAAAGCACCAGCACCTATATGATTGTCCCAACCGTATTTCCCTTATGACAAGTCCCTACCATTTTTATCATATGTGCTAGAAGTTGGTGGCTGAGGGTTTTAATCTGATGGCGAGGTTCCTGTTCTAGAGGTCTGGGGAATGTAGAACAGCCCTTCATCTCTATTGTAAACGAAACGAAACCAAACCAATACAAGGCAAACTTTGTTTGTTTGTTTATTTTATGGCATATCAACCTCGGGGGGTCATTTAATGTCGACAAAGTTTTGAAATAAGTTCATTCTTCATGGGTACTCAATATTTTTATAAACACATTTTTTTAATATTTAACCCATAGATAGGGCCCTAACAGGTACTACCACCCCGGGTCAGACTGGACGAAAGAATAACGGTGAAGGGTATTTCTCTGAATGTTTGAGATGAGGCTTGAAGATTAGTATTATCTGGGTTATTCGGACTATTGTCCCCATCTTCATTGTTATTTGTACAACGTTTCGGCCGATATGCCCTCCGGCCTTCTTCAGGTATTTCTTGTCGGACTCGTGAACCTTCTCGGACTCGGGGACCTTCTTTTCGAACCCGGGAACTTTCTTGTTGTAATCGGGAGCCATCGTGAGAAGGTTCCCTAGTCCGACAAGAAATACCTGAAGAAGGCCGGAGGGCATATCGGCCGAAACGTTGTACAAATAACAATGAAGATGGAGACAATAGTCCGAATAACGCAGATAATCCTGACAGTGAAGGGCTACTCCACAAACCATCAGTTTAACGTAATTCCCAAGACAATAAGACTCTTAGTCACCGCTTGCTAGCATATATATGATAAAATGGTTGGGTCTTGTCATGAAAGCAAATCATATAGAATATAGGACTTGACATACACAATCGATTGATCGGAGGGAGCCTCTCACACCACCGGTCCAGGCTAAGTAAGTACCAAAATGGCGTGCAGCATGTCATGGACTGCTCAGCCACAAATATTGCTTCCTTAAGCATCACGGATCGCAACCCATGCCCAACAGGAGAGGATAATCGTTCTCAGTTCGTACTTAGATGATTATTCCCAGATTTCTTTGCACAGTTAATTTGATTTTAGTCTTGTTACTGGTATGCCACATTGGCAAACAGAATGGGTCATTCAATTGGCAATCCATTCCTTATAAAATTTTTTAACTTCACTGGTGGTAGCAGCCAAAAAGGATTTCTATATATCTATTGTTTGCATTGACAGATTGGGGACAGTCAATGTAGTGTGATTCTTATTGATGTTAGTATTAATTGCCACAAGAAATAAAGATCTTTTATAAAACAATTCAGGTTTTGTTCTTTCTGTAAAAAAGTAAAAGCATCGTTAAAGACTTTTTTTATGTTTCTGCTGGCTTTTAAGATTTGCTTATCATTTTGATTCATTCCTACACATTGTAATATTACATTTTCAATTTTCTAGTATTAGTTATAATATCATCGGCTTCGCAGTGTCGGAAGACCATAGATATCCTGTGCCCTAGATTTACGTTTAAGCGCAGTTCCTTCTATGACTGTGAAGGCCAACCCGTGATTGACAATTTCGACCACAGATGTCACATATGAAAGGCGATCCTGAAGATAATGATGATGTGCCGTTACTCTGATGCTGTCGCTTTCACTTTGTCCTTTTTGCTTCATGGTGTTGCATCACGTTCCCTGTCAGTGGGTGAACAATCCAACGCTTGGCGAATTCTGCTTCGCAATGATAGGAAGAGCCGACATCGAAGGATCAAAAAGCGACGTCGCTACGAACGCTTGGCCGCCACAAGCCAGTTATCCCTGTGGTAACTTTTCTGACACCTCTCGGCGGAAAGAGCTCTCCACTCGGAAAGGATCGATGTTGCACCAGGGTGACTTCCGACATGAATAGCTAGTTGCGGAGAGCCTGTCGCTACCGAATGCGGTTGTGTGACAAATTATCCCAGTTGACAGGATTGATGTTAAAGGACTTGAGATCACACTTACAGACTTTCAAAAGTCGCAGATGGTGATCACCGATCTATCTCTTGCCAGATGAAAGTTTCTCTTAGAGGATGTCCTTCGTGATTCGCTGAGTCGCTCACCCGGTGACATATGAAGAATGGGTTAAATCAAACTTAACGGACCTAAATTCCACCATCGTATGTCACCCCATCGAAAGAAAAAAAAATCAGGGAATTAACCGAATTTAATGAAATTTCAAGTGTTGATATATTAATGAATAAAATAAATAATGCACTAGTTATTTTATTTAAAAACTTTCACATTTTATCATGTCAATAACTTTGAACCACGTATCTTTGAGGCGTAACAGATTCTCAAAGATACGTGGTTCAAAGTTAACTGATCTGAAAAAATGTAAATGTTTTTGAATAAAATAACTAGTGCATTATATACTTTATTCATTAATATATCAATACTGAAAACTTCATTAATTTGGTTAATTCCCTGATTTATTTTTGGTATATTTTCTTTCGGCGGATTTTTTTTTTTTACATAAGATGGTGGAATTTGGATCCGTTAAGTTCAATTCAACAAAATAATGATATAGGAAATGAAATTACAGACAAAAAATTATACGTGCTAGTTTGTTTTTTTTTCTTTTTTTTTTTTTGTGGACAACGGTGTACACTCGCTACGAGCAAGACGCCCAAGTAATTATCAAATTAATTAAACTCTTCACTCTTTATATAGAACACTGAGTCAAAAGAAACTTTAGCAGATAATATTTACCACGTTAGATATTTACCAAGCCCATCCGCACGAGCAGGATGCGACACAAGGTCAATTTCTTAAGCGGAGTTTAACAGGTTTGAATTCAGAGTTTTCCTTCTCCTAGACTGGTTACCTAGTCTTGGATTTAAGAGCCTAGCCCGCCACGATATTTACCCATAGCTGAAGGGAGAATTCGGTTCATACCTTTCCCATTGCTATTAGCGCCATGTGAAATGCAAACAGCTTCGTCCAGAAATTGAACTCGGGTCGATAGGTTCATTTCCCACGACTCTAACCATTAGACCACGCGCCTCCATACTTAACTCTTTATGACTGATTTTACTACGAAGATAATCCCAAAGCTAATGTCTTCAAAATATTTAGAAATTGCTGAAAAGTGTATTGTTTATTGTCAATGATGTTTACTTCAGTTTAAAGTTTGATTTATTTTTCGACATAATCACCATTTCGGTCGAGGCATTTCTCTAGGCACTGTGGGTGGGTATGTATGCACAGATTGCCGCCAAATCAAGGTTAAAGAGTCCAGTCTGCCCTGCTATTTACCCATAGCTGGATGGAGAGTAGGATTCATACCTTTCCCAAGGGTATTAGCGCTAAGTGAAATGCAATTACCACGTCCAGGATTTGAACTCGGGGCGACGAGTCCATTTCCTATTACTTTAACCATTACACCACGCGCTTCCTTCCCATATGCTGTATATGCTAGAGCCGGTATCGAACCCGGAACATTACGGCTGCTATGCGGATATTCTACCAACTAGGCTAAACCGGCCCATGGTGCCAATTTATAGGCTTAATTAGGCGCTTTTCAGAGGTCGAGCAATGGGTATCAAATTACGGTAGGAATGTTCTTCCTACTGCAATGAGTTTAGTATTTTACGGTAAAAAAGTATAATCATAGGAATAATGATGGCATGAAGGTTGAACTCACATAATACGAGTGGAAAATGGGGTCTAATTATGTTCTATTTTTTCTCTCAATATTTATGTCATTTCGTTAATGTCTAAGTGTATATGAAAAGGGATAATGGAATTCTAGTGCTTTCGATGATTGCAAAATGCATAGCAATTTGCAAAGGTCGGACAATGAGTTATCAAATACAATCAATTAGTCAACGAATCAATCGTTTTCTATTTGTAAGTTTGAAAGAAACACAATTTTCCTCATCTGATTTCATATTTATCACTAAAGTGCAAACGCAAAAGAAATATGGGAACTTTCTGTTGGTTCATATGCAACAATTGCTCTTATTTTCTGATGTAATGGAAAGAATAGATGGCGATATATATATATATATATATATATATATTATATATATATATATATATAGAGAGAGAGAGAGAGAGAGAGAGAGAGGGAGAGAAAGGGAGAGAGAGTATATATATATATATAGAGAGAGTATATATATATAGAGAGAGAGAAGAGTATATATATATATATATATATATATTATATATAGAGAGAGAGAGAGAGAGAGAGAGAGAGTCATGGAAATTTGTGTTGTCAGCACAATTTGGTTATTATTATTATTATTATTATTATTATTATTATTATTATTATTATTTGCTCCTTTTTAGTTTTCACATCAGCATTAGCTGATGGTCTTTCACTGAAGTCTGAGTGACAGCAAGTCTCCTCGGGTCTCCAGGACTCTTCTGAGAATTCTGGCAGATTGCAGCTGTAAAGTGTCCTGAATGGTTTCAATTCTTCCTCTGATTTCCAAACTTTCCAAACCCTTTTCTAATCCTTTTGGGACTGTTCCAAGTGCACCGACTACAATTGGTATCACTTTCACTTTCATGTTCCATAACTTTTTCAGTTCTCAGGCAAGATCCAGATATTTGTCCATTTTTTTCATTTTCCTTTAGCTTCACCCTGTGATCTGCTGGCACTGCAAAATCCACCAGTTGACAAGTTCTTTCTTTTTTGTTTATCAACACTAAATCTGGTCTTCTTTCTGGGATAAGGTGATCCGTTTTTATTTCAAGGTCCCAGAGAATTTTACGCGTTTCATTCTCAAGAACAGATTCTGTTTTATGCATAAACCATTTTGTTGTATGGTTAACATTTAATTTTTTGCATAACTCCCAGTGGATCACCTTCCCAACCCATTATTATTATTATTATTATTATTATTATTATTATTATTATTATTATTTTCTCTCCTTTTGAGTTTTTCACATAATCGTTAGCTGATGGCATTTCACTGAAGTCTGAGTGACAACAAATCTCGGAACCATCTCGGATTTAGGAAAGAAGGTTCCCGAGTTCAAGTGGTAACCTTTACTATTTGTATTACTCGGACTATTGTCTTTATTGTAATCTGTACAATTGGACATATGGCCTAGTGGATAAATGAGTTAGGTTAAGACAGTTCTAAGTGATAGTTATCTCTAGACTGCAGGTTTAATCCTGGTCAGTAACATAGAATAATAATCAACACAGATAAACACCTCTATCCCATCTATGGTTAGTGGAATGAGAACAGGATACCCCCGAGGACTGAATAAAGGATTAGGTTCAAAGTTCCGTGATGGCTCCCGATAACGACAAGAAGGTTCCTGAGTTCAAAACGAAGGTTCCCAAGTCCGAAAAGGTTCCCTAGTCCGACAAGAAATAACTGAAGAAGGTCGGAGGGCACATCGGCCGAAACGTTGCGCAGATAACAATGAAGATGAGGACAATAGTCCGAATTATACAAATAATACTAATCATCAAGCCTCGTCTGAAAAAATCAGAGAAATACGTTACGTTTCTACATTACGTTTTTCTAACGCATTTTTTATCAAACTTGAGGTTTACGGTCAAGTTACGTTTAAGTCGGCGGTTCTCGCTAGATCTTAACAACCAACTAACCAACCAAATCAATAAGTCAATCTTATTTTCACTCTAAATTTTTGACTTTTGTAAAATTTGAAAGCATAAAAGAAAGTGTATCCAAAATGTAAATTGAAATGATATACCTTAAATGTTGCTAATTGTGGCAATCATTCATTTTTTAAAAAAGAATAGTTTTAATTAAAACTTAGATATTTGGATATAATGCAACTACAGATTCTTAATATTGACAAGAGCTGTAGATTCTGAATGATTAATAATCTAATATCAAAATAATTCAAACTTTTTGATAGTTTATATTATATTCTTTTTCTTGGAAAGATGAATTTGTTAAAGTTGTTCATGTATCTCTATATAGCCACACACTCATGAATCAACAAGAATTGGAATGTACAGTACGTATAACATGACCCCAGGCTATGCCAAGTGTGCAAAAAGTGTAAGTATTTATCTTATGTTATTTAGATTATTTTAATGACATTATACATTGATGTCTGTGTCTAACAAGCAAATAATTAGATCGGATTGTTTCGACTGCAAAACAAAATATGTAATTTTATTTTTAAAATAAACAAATATACTATTAACAAATTGTGAAACTTTAAAAATAGAAATTTTAAAATCTAGTAACAAATATTAAAAAAAAGGGTATAATGTCAACGTTATTGTTATGTATTTGTAAAATCTGTATTTTCTGAAACTGTTAATAAGTAATTAAAACTATTTAAAATAAGGGATACTGTAACTACTTATAATTAATTTAACTAAATAAGGTGAAAGGTTTTTTTTTAAAAGCAGGCCTCTGTTTGATAGTGCTATATTTAGAAATAATGCTGGATTCAACTATCTTTCTGGGTTGTTTATTAAGTTCAATAACTAACCTCTTAGAATCTTTATTCCTACTAACGCATTTTCATAAAACTTGATTCTTATTTCAAAACAAATATCTTATTATAATGGAGAGTGTGTGTTTATCTGTCTGTAACCGAAACTATATTACTATACAAGTCACAATTCCCTTTGTTATTTACATCACATTCTCCATGATTTTATTTTTATCTAAACCTCAATTATTAATAAAATTGTCTTACATTATTAATACTGTTAACTATGTCTACATACTGACAACATGCAATTATATTTATATATACAACAAAATAGCGGTTTACAGTTTGAACAGGAATGCTAATTTGCATATTAATATTAAAAAATCGAATTTAATAAATATGTGCTTAGTATTATTGATTTCTAACTGTTTGGTTTTATTTTAATGAATATAAGCAAAAATCTCTTCAATGAATCTTAAATGAAATCCATTAACAAGATAAAATAACTGTCATTTTATTCTTTACTTCCTCTTTTAACTAAATACTTAAATTAGAAAAAATAACAACGAAAGACGAGAGTGATGGAAGAGTAAATTTCAGTTGTTCTATTTTTTATTATACTCCCTCTGTTTCAAATATTTTATTATACTCCCTCTGTTTCAAATATTTTTATCTGTATTCTTATTTAGTTTCATTAGCCTTTCTAATTTAAAACAATATTTTATTACATGAAAACTTAAATACTTGCACCCGGAGGGTGCATATATTTGCTAGTAATAATAATAAATTATGAAACTTTTAAAATGGAAATTTTAAATCTCTGTAGAAAATATAAAAAAAGGGTTAAT
The DNA here is from genome assembly GCA_023376005.1 of Doryteuthis pealeii. Classification (NCBI taxonomy): domain Eukaryota; kingdom Metazoa; phylum Mollusca; class Cephalopoda; order Myopsida; family Loliginidae; genus Doryteuthis; species Doryteuthis pealeii. The sequence continues at coordinate 3,893,549 of CM042155.1, forward strand.
TGTCAATGTTATCAGTTCTTGGTAGTTATATGTTTGTAAAATCTGTATTTTATAAAACGATGTCAAGGCTGACTCTGAACAGCAAATGTTACACTAAGATAACTTCCTGACAGTTTCTGTAAGTTATTTTGATAAGGTCTTATCTGCCCTTTAGTCGATGATCCATTTCATTTGACTCACCGAAAATCATAAATTCGGAGACTTGCGAACACACAACCACAAATAACGTTGAACAACCTAATATAAAAAAGGTAGGAAAGGGGATGCTGGCCTTGAAAATCAGCCTTCAACATCCTGGTTAGTGTATGGGTTCAGAATTGACTATGTGTGTCGGTGGGAAGGATAGAAATTTTAATTTTCAAACCGAAAGTAGACATATGTTTACTGAACTTTATTTCTCAAAGACTGACTATGAACACACAACCATAAATAACGAGTGTTGAACAACCTAATATAAAAAAAAACGTAGGAAAGGGGATGCTGGCCTTGAAAATCAGCCTTCAACATCCTGGTTTTAAAACCGAACGTAGACATATGTTTACTGAACTTTATTTTTCGTAGACTGGCTATAATTAGGCCTGAAGAAAGGTCGAAAAGGTTATCGTCGTCGGAATAGGACTCTGCAGACCGAGTTGATATTCTGGACGAGGCTGTTTACATTACACTTAGTGAAATATATGAATATATGAATAAATATAGTGAATATATGGATTTGCGAAATATATGAATCCATTTCCATCTTGTTGCTGACTTACATATCATATTTTACTGTCTACATGCTAATTTTTACAACTTGGGACAATATTCATACATATTTATCAACACCTCCGCATGAGTAAGATGTGACACAAGACCAATTTCTTAAGCGGATTTTAAAAGGTTTAATTTATAGTTTTCCTTCTCCAATACTGATTGCCTAACCAAGGTCCAGTCTGCTCTACTATTTACCCATAGCTGGAGAGTGAATAACTAGATATATACCTTTCCTAAAGATATTAGCGTTCTGGAAAATGCAAACAATTCGTCCAGGAATTGAACTCGGTTTCGCGGTGTCCATTCTTTATAATTTCAAGTAATTATGTTTAATGTAAATAATCTACAGTTATACGGCATCAAGTATTCTTCTCAAATACGAATAATTTTTAAACAGATATTTTTGACCTATAGATAGTACTACCACACTAGGCTAGAATATACCTGGGTTTAATGGCAATAAAGTTGTAATCCTTGCTCCTCAAGCATCTAGAACTGGAGTCTAACCATCACACACCGGACACCTATTTTTTGGAGGGGGTAGTTTCAGCTCTGAAAGGTATAAAGTTAGCCTGTTCTCCCCGAGATGGTGGAATAAGATTCCATGTTAGGACCTTCCGGCAAAGCTATGGGTAAATAGTAGGACAGACTGGGTTTTTTAGCCTAACTAAGGCAACTAGTCTAGGAGAGGGAATACTCTGAATTTAAACCAACTGTGCTCTGTTCAAAAATTGACCCTTATGTCACATCCTACTTATGGTAAAGGAGTATATTAAATACATACTTTAGAAGAGCAATTTATTTGCATAGATCAAAACATGTAATCTATGAATGGAACTGAAAGTTGATTTCAATATGGTTGCCCTGCCACACCCCGAGAAAACAGAAAAATATCAAAAAATTATTTCAAATTCCTTTATTGACATTGAAAAATAAATAAATAAATTGTTGATTTCAGTTATAGGAAAATTTGCTAAGAATTTTATCTAATCCTTTTTTAAACAAATTACAATAAGATCATTTATTAGAAACTTCCAATGATTTACTTACTCTATCTATTTTAGAAACATCTTCCTGACTTTTTTCTTTAACTCTTGTCTCCAAGCTTTTATCAAATGAACTTTGATCATTACTTATAAATCTTTTAGGGAGTGTCTCTTCGGCATCCAGATCACTCGGTTTATTTATTTTTGTCCTTAAAATATATTCACCAACCCCTCCGCACGAGCAGGATGTGACACAAGGTCAATTTCTTAAATCCAGCCCTTACCCTTTTTACACGAACGTGCAGGTGCTACCTGAGTAGACAGCTCTCTGAATGTAAGCTGCTAATTATTTTATTTCCCTCTCTAGTCGAAATACCGCTTAATGGGGAAGGGCAAAAAAAAACACTATAAAAAGTAGGGGGTGTTAACTTCCGTTCTCATAATGCATTAGGGTATCTAAAAGAGAGTAACCTAACACAGAATATTCGGTAGGAAAATAAAGACAAGTCAATCAATACTATATAATATCTAATTCAACAAAACTCGAGGTAGGAACCAAGTTCATATCAAAAACATATATTTACCAACCCCTCCGTACGAGCAGGATGCGACACAAGGTCTATTTCTTAAGCGGAGTTAAACAGGTTTGAATTCAGAGTTTTCCTTCTCCTAAACCGGTTGTCTAACCAAGGTTAAAGAGTCCAGTCTGCCCTACTATTTGTCCATAGCTGGAGGGAGATTAGGATTCATACCTTTCCCAAGGGTATTAGCGCTAAGTGAAATGCAATTACCATGTCCAGGATTTGAACTTGGGGTGACGAGTCCATTTCCCATGACTTTAACGATCACACCACGCACTTCCTATAAAATTAATCTTATTACATTGCCTACCAATACTTGTCCCCTGTTTTATAGTGGTAACTTTATTTTGCGACATCCCATACACAAGTATTTAATATTAACGCTGTTATGACCGTTATAAGAAGTATTGCATATCCCACCCTGCTTTGTCTTACAGCTTTCACCATGTTTTAATTTCAAGTGATTTATGCCTTTTCCTAACTTATTTTCCGACATATCTCGTATGATCTTTGTGAAAATCTATTTAACAAAGATAAGTAATGTGTCTGCTCTGCTGATATCAAAGTGTTAAATTCACCTTGAGTTTTCTAGTTTGTATTGATATTTTTTTCTTTTTAATTAAATTTTCTTTTTGTCACGTTACCTGTTAAAACGTCTGTGTTTATGAATGGGAGATCTGAACTGTCCACGCTATAGAATATATTGACTGCACCCCTGAAAAAAAAAGTAAGACCCACCCACACAATGGTGTTTTACCTGTTGGCTGTGAACGGTGACCCGCGATGCTTAAAGACGGAATCCTGGTGGCTGACCAATCCATGACATACAACACTCCACTTTGGCCTTTTCTTGTGCTAGACTGGCGGTCCGAGAGGTCCCTTCGATTAATCGGCTGGTCATGTCAAGCCCTAGTACTTATATGGTTGTCCCTACCGTATTGCTCTTATGACAGACACCCCAACACTTTTTGTGTGCTAGAAGGTGGTGGCTGAGGGTCTTATTGTCCTGGGTACGATGTTACACTACATACAGTGGTGAGATCCCAGTTCTGGAGTTTGGAGAGTGAGGAGTACACCTTAATCACCATTACTCCCAGGTCCACATTAATTCCGAGTCACAGTCCTTGTTAGGGTCCCATGTGTCGTTTAACTAGAAACAATGAAATAAAAAAAATTGTGTTTAAATTTTTTAAAATTGAGTTTGAATTTTTAGAAATTGAAAACTCATCAAGAATGAATAAAACGTCTTCGGCATAAAATATCCCAACCAGGTTTGACATGCCGTAAAATCAACCTACCCAAGTAACCAACCCATTTCAATAGAAATAGATCTGGAGATACTAGCTTGAATTACAGCACAACTGGAAGCCCTCTTTTTACCCAATCCGTCCACTACGCGGAGAGGTCAAGATCGAAAATAGTGGGCCTCCAAAATGATCTGACTCACTATTCAGTAGTAATGGATCTGCGAGACAATTTTGACATTCTGTATCATCCAACTGACCTCCAATTTTTCTTTATGATAAAAATCTCTATACAAACAGATAAAGCAGAGGATTGCTGGACCAAGTAACAATAAGCACCCCAAATCATCAACTTAAGGAAAGGTTCATATTTTAACTCATCACCGGTAACTTCCGCTTCCAAATTTTTGTAAACAAATGATTTTATGTAGATGTTGAACTCACAATAAATTAAATGAATAGATGGTTGGTACACGTAATCAAATTAAAATTCAATAGCAACATCTTTTTAAAATAAATGCTTTTTTAATAAGAAATTTATGAATATTTTTCAACACTTACGATGATTTAAAAAAATACTTTTTTATACTAAAATATTTTTTACTTCATCAAAAGAGAAATGCAATTATGTTTATTTAAATAAAAATACAGTTTTTATTTGCAACATATTTTTTTATGTTTATTTAAATAAAAGGATGCTGTTCAGAAATAATATCTCAAGATTTGTAAAATTTGTTTTTGTTAGATACAATATAAGTTCAATAAATTAGCTGTTCGTTTATTTTCAAATATTTGAAGGCGAAACTTACCGGTGATGAGTTAAAATATGAATCTTTTATTAAGTTGATGATTTGGGGTTCTTATTGGTTACTTGTTTCGGATTGCTTATATGTTTTGAAGAATACGAACAGAAACAATCACTCAAACGCTTCTGGTGATATATTAGGCGCATTTCAGAGTTCGGGAAATGGGTATTAAATTACGATGAGAGTGTTTTTCCTGTTGCAATGTGTTCAATGTTTTACGGTAAAAATACATCAGAATAAAAATGACGATGGCAAGAGGGTTGACGTCTAACTGTATATACAAAAGAGAAAAGTGGAATTATTGTTTTTTCGATAATCGCAACATGAGTGCTAATTATCTCACAAGAAGGATGGATGTAATGGGTTTAATTACGTGGATTCACCCATGAAAGTCACAGGGAATATATATCATTAAATGAAGAATATTATCCTGTAATCTGGTAACGTGATTACATGTCTTTAACAGGGAAAGCGTATAAGAGTTGAACAGTAATTGGCAGAAAGAGAATCAGGGCGGAAACAAAAGGTGAGAAAAATAGATTTTTCTATACCTTCGTCAGTATATATATATATATATATATATATATATATTATATATATATATATTATGTATTAATTTGAAAGCAATTACAATGCAAGTAAAAAATAAAAACAAAAAGGTGTTATTTTTTGTCTTATCGATTTCAAAGTAAAACTTCATCTTCAGAGACGATTTTCGGAAATGGACGCGTTTTTGTTTTTGTTTTTTTTTGTCGTTATTTTTTTATGTTATAAACACGCGTCTCGTGGTGTTCTTTTTTTAAACGCCACGCGCAAAGTCGTGATGGACATTTAGCCGTTCATTCAATTTCAGTTTTATTATTTTCATCTATTTATATATTTATGTATTATTCATTTGATATATGTATAATGAAATATACATACTATGTACTATATACTGTGAGGAACGTGTATTTTAATTAATTATGTATTCAGTGTTTAGCTCTAATCTATTGTCTATACTAGGACCTAATTTGGCTATTAATAAACTTTCTCTAATTCTGAGATTACCAATGTTTCGTATTACTGTCTCTATCTTAACGGAAAAACTATTGTCTTTATTTTTGCATTTGATTAAATGTTTGTGGAATGAAGATGCACGTGTGTGGATATGTTCTTTGATTCTAATGTGGAGAATTATATATAATATATATAATGATAGACATTCTGACCAAACACCCGCATCTTCATAAAACACTCCCCATTTAAAGGGAAGAAAATCCACTTTCCATCACCCCCCGCCACCCCTGCCCCTACTGACAACCTACTGTTTTTCACCAATCTGAAAATGTTCTTTATTGAAGCTAGAACTGGGCTTTGGTCCTGATGATTGTCTAAATGACCGAAACGTTGCATCGTCGACAATAAACATTCAGTTTCCATAACATCCCGTGTTTGTCTACTTTTCTCCACACATTGTCGGATTAACCTCCTCACATTTCTCCCATATAATGATAGTTGTGAAAAAGTATATCTATTGCGGTTTTGATAGTTAGGATCTCGCCAGGACCTCACATATTACTCTAAGAGTAAGATATAAGGGCTTGACGAGATCTTAGGCGATCGAAACCGCGATAGACCCATGATTTTTACAATTATCTTTATCAAAGATATATTTTCTCGAAGTTGAAAGTGATAAGACGAGTTGAATTAAGGAACCACCATTCTTTATTCAATATCTGGTTCCAATTCGAATATAAAAATAACATCAATAGTTGGTTGGTTGGTTGGTTGGTTGGTTTTAACCTACGGTTATTTTATGCCGAAGACGTTTTGTCTTATTCATTATTGTTTGTTTGTTTATTGATTTTAACGGCATATCAACCCGTCCGGGGTTATGTCATGCCTACCGGTTATGATGTAATACATATTGTGTATTTATATATATACTTTTAGTAATTGGTTTTAATAATATGTTAGCATCATTGGGGATCATATTATATGGTATTGGTTTGTTTCATGTATAAATTCTATGATATATTTTTGTTTCCCTCAAAAAGGAGAGAATATCCTCCATGTTGACATTTTCAAACAGATCCTTTATATTGTTTGCTTTAAAATAACGGTTTCTGATGTGAGCAAAAAACCCTGCATTCCATGAATAAGTGTTCAACTGTCAAAGGTGTTTGACATGTTTCACATTGTGGTTGTTGTTCTTGCTTGAGTATATAGGAGTGTGTTAGTTTTCTATGACCAATATTCATTATTGTTGGATATTGATCTTTTTCAAAATCAGTTTTTTTAAACCCAATTTTTGTAAACTCATTTTTGATCGATTTCACCCATTGATGTGGTCCTAACACGAACTACCACCCCGGATCAGAATGTCTTTTGGAGCAATTGGAATGAAGAGATACTCCACACTCCCCAAAATTCCAAAATTAGAACTTCACCACTAGTTGCAGTTTAACGTCATGCCTAGGACAAAACATGAACTAAACACAAGAAAACCAACGGTTCACGAAATAATTTTCTTTTTACATTGCTGCACTTAAAATTATATATAGCATTAGACTAATAACTTGTTGAATCCCAAGCTATTGGTTAAATAGTATCACTACTGTGCTTCTACAAGGATGGTTTTGGCATTAAATAGTCATTAAACAAAGAAACTAAACCAAAATAAACCAAACCAAACTACTATAGTAAACAAAATATCTTCTGTATTTTATTTATCACTTTAAACTAATCTCTTGTTGAGATAATATCACTACTGTTCTTTGAAAGAGATGAATTCGAAATTAGATAACCCATTATTCCATGATATTTCCAGAAACTTCCGACAAGTTGAGGATATTAAACGCAAATCTTCAGACCAGATGGGGATACGAGTCGCAAATCGCATCGGTTGTAGATACGGGTCGCAAATCTCCAGTCTAGTTGGAGATACGGGTTGCATGTCTTCAGAGCAGTTGGAGATACGAGTCGTAAATCCAATTGGGGATAAGGGTCGCAGGCTTTGAGGCCCGTTGGAAATGATGGTTGCAAGTATTCAGTCCTTCTCCTCTTGAGTATGGGAATTTAATCTTTCCCTCTTTATTAATAGTGTGTGGGCAAGTCTTTATTTCCAGCAAGTGGAGTCTATATTTATGTCCGGTTAGTATTTGGTAGCGGACATGTTGCTTTTCCTCCAATTTCTTTCCAAGTGTCGTGGTTTTCAGCTGCACATCTTACACCAGCACCAGACAACATCGGTGTCATCTCCTTGTCATAACTTTTTTGACACCTGTTCCTAAATGTCCCCTAATTTATTTGCACACTGCAAAATGGAAATTACTTCCAGGTTATCATTTTACACTTGGTAAATAAATATAGTTCTGATATGTTCTGCATGGAACATAAGAATCGAATTAATTACTATTATTATTTACACATTGTGTTATGATTACCGTCGTTGGAACTGGAATCGGCGAGGCGAGTTCAAATCCTGGAGGCGGTTGTTTGGATTTCATATAGCGCTAATATTCTTGGGAATGGTATGCATCAAAATATTCTTCCACCAGCTATGGGTAAATAGTAGGACAGACTGGGCTATTTGTACTTGTTGTGGGGGTGTGGTTTCGTATTCTCTGTTGTAGTAGTATTAATAATCCTTCGAGCGTAATCGTAGCTCAGGTCTTAGCATCAAGTCGCTAATTTCATACCAGTCTCTAAACAGTCTCTATTTATCTCCTGCTGTAATACACATATGTAAATGAGATACACGCTATTGGCTATCTCACTACAAATCTAGTCTATGATATGGAAATATATGAATTTAAACCTTTTAAACACCATTTAGTAATTGACCTTGCGTCACATCCTACTCACGTAGGGGGCTTGGTAAATATGTATTCACGTTTCATAGCTGAGTTTTTTTTATAGCTATGCATCCATTGAGTTCCGTTGATCTAAGTGGATTTTCCCAGTTGAGAGCAACACAAGTTGCTGTCAAGAGGAACTAAGTTTAGCTGCCAAATTTGGAGCAGTTTTTCCTCCTATGTTTTTTGATTTCAATAATCAAGGGTCTGACTCTTTAACCTTGATTAAGCCACTGTCAAATCATCCTGGCCATGTCACCCACCCGCTTCAATTTTTCTGTATTTTTTTCCAGTTGTAGACTATCATAAAGTTAGATAATCCCCAAGATTTGAGCTTCCAATTCCAAAAATTGGCGGACTTATGTCGATTTTTAGATCTCCGTATCTAGGTGATGGGAGCGAAAATGGTGACTTTTTGTAATCTATTTTTGTCTATTAAATGAGTTATGGAGCTTTCCTACTCCTACAAATTGGTTTATAAAAACATTTTGGCCCAGGGAATGAAAAAAAATGCAATTGAAATTAACCAATTGTAAGTTATTAATAATTTCTGATTTGCAAAATTCTAACCGGTCTTGTAGCTTCAGTTCTGATAAAAAATCAAACTTGCAAAAATCAAAAATCTTTTTGGCTCAAATTTTGAGGATTTAGAGAATCCCAAAAATTTGAGCCAAAGAGATTAACATAACATAGAAAAACATAACATTAAAAAAATCAGAAAAATTGAAGTGGGTAGGTGACAATTGAACTTTTTTCTGGATGATTTGACATAGAATTACCCAACTAGTCTATGATAAGAAGCTTTACTTGAAACACGTTAAACTACGCTTAATAATTTAACCTTTTGTCGCATCTTATTCATACGGAGTGTTTGGTTAATGTATAAATTACTAACCTGTAGATATAACACAGTATGAGTATTTGATTTATTACATGTTTGACATCTTTTACTTATGAGTTATTGCAAATTGTTCAATATGTAATCCGTATAATAATATTAATTTAACTCTCTCTCTCTCTCTCTCTCTCTCTCTCTCTCTCTCGCTCTCTCTCGCTCTCTCTCTCTTTAAGTAACGAGGATTTTCTTTTACTTAACCAATGATCTGAATTTTGTCTGATCATAAGTTTGCACTACACGGGCAGTTTTTGTGTAATTAAGACGTATCTATTAATAATGGAGATTCGCTTCCGGTTTTTGTCTGTAACAAAAGTTACGTCACTGCTTACGTCACATTACCAAAATCGTCATAAAATTTGAACATGCAACATTAGACAGTCCTCATTGTTTTTAAAAAACAAGATTTGATAAATACATGACTGGTATTATATATCTATATATAGTTTTGTTTTTTTAATACATATGTAAAGTTTACATTTAAATTGTTTTATTTTTTATCATTTAGATTACGCCACTGCTTACGTCACATTACCCAAAATCGTCATAACATAGAATAAGATACACTAAAATTTGAACATGCAGCATTAGACAGTCTCATTGTTTTTTTTAAAACAAGTTTTAATAAATACATGACAGTATTATATATCTATATATAGTTTGTTTTATTTTAATACCATTTAAAGTTTACATTTCAAATTATTTTATTTTTTAATCCTTTAATGAAAATTGATGATTTTACATACTTAGGGTACACACTCTCGCTGATTGAATTTTTTACTTCCACGCCTCAGGCAATATCTTTCAAAAATCTATCTTTTACATCACCCCAACCTTTTCTCCCCGCTCTGGGTGGACTTTTGATGAGTAATGGCAACGAAGAGGAACTCCACCGTCTCCAGAGCTCTAGAACGGGAACTTACCACTAGAATGCTTTTTGGTATCTAATCGAAGATACGAAATTGTTAGAAGTAATTTTTATTAATTTCATGTGTATTAATAAACTGGAGGTTACTCTCAGCCATTCACTTCTGGCACCCTTACTATAAAATTTTATAAATATTATTTTGTACTAGTTTCTTTATTCCTTTTTTCCTTCGTTCTTGTTGTGCTGGCAGATTACGTTTCTTTAAGATTTATATCTTAGACATAAGCTTAAATAAGGAAACAGGGCGTCTTTTGTCTTTTCTTCTGGTTTGAAAAGAAAGTGAAATTTCTTCTGGCGGGGTTACTGTCCACTTGCACTATTTTATCCAAAGCGTGATGCTGTTGGTATTAATGGCAAATTTCGATTGTGAGTAAAGATTTGCTTCAATCTCTTCTATGTCGTTTGCAGGATAAAGAATTCTCTTCAGCAGGACTTCTAATAATCGCCCATCACATTAGAACTGAAATTCCCTTGATGTTTTGCTTTCTATAACTGAGATCAGCTTGTGCACTTTCTCATCACAGACCATTGATGCAATTGTAAAAAGATCTAACGAGATCTGAAGAGCGAATAAGTAATTAGGATATGTCGCGTTTTTCAAGGGAGATGTTCCGTGATTTAATATATTCAACGTGATATGTCTACTCTGTCACGTGGAAGGAAGATAAGATTGCGTGTTTATCTTTAATGCATGCACGCAATTATTCGAATTTGAATGCGCCAGATTCTGTAGCACAATAGAAGAAAATTGCGTGCTGCATTAAAGATAAACACGCAATCTCTTTCTTCCTTCCAGTGACGAGTAACATATCACGTTTGAATATAATAAATCACGGAACATCTCCCCTTGAAAAACGGCTGACATATCCTAAATTACTTTATTCGCTCTTCAGATCTCGTTAGTCTTTTTACAATTGGCATCAATGGGTGTGATGGAAGTGCCACAAAGCTGATCTCAGTTATAGAAAGAAACAATAGGGAAATTTAGTCTAATGTCGATGGCGATTCTTAGAAGTTCCTGCTGAAGGAGAATTCTTTATCTGGCTAAACGAATAGGAAGAGATTGAAGCAAATCTTTACTTCACAATCGTAAATTTGCCATTTAATACAACAGCATCACGCTTTGGATAAAAAGTGCAAGTGGACAGTAACCCCGCCAGGAAATTTCACTTTCTTTTAAACGCAGAAGAAAAAGACAAAAGACGCCTGTTTTCCTTATTTTAAGCTTTATGTTAGATATAATCTTAAAGATAAGTAATTGCCAGCACAACAAGAACGAAGGAAATAAAGGAAAAAAAGAAACTAGTACAAAATAATATTTAAAAATTTTATAGTAAGGGTCCAGAAGTGAATGGCTGAGAGTCAACCTCCAGTTTATTAATACACATGAAATTAAATAAAAATTCTTCTAACAATTTCGTATTCTCGATAGGTACTAAAAAGCATCTAGTGGTAAAGGTTCCCGTTCTAGAGCTCTGGAGACGGTGTGAGTTCCTCTTCCTTGCCAATTACTCTCAAGTCCACCCAGAAGCGGTAGAACAGAGTTAGGGTGTGTAAAGATAGATTTTTGAAAGATATGCCTGAGGGCGTGGAAGTAAAAAATTCAATGTCAGCGAGGTGTACCTAAGTATGTAAAATCATCATTTTCAATTAAAGGATTAAAAAATAAATAATTTGAAATGTAAACTTTAAATAGGTATTAAAATAAAACAAAACTATATATAGAATATAATCTTGTATGTATTTTTTAAAACTTGTTTAAAAAAACAATGAGACTGTCTAATGCTGCATGTTCAAATTTTTGAGTGGTATCTTATTCTACTGTTATGACGATTTTGGGTAATGTTGACGTAAGCAGTGGGTAATCAATGATTAAAAATAAAACATTTTGAAATGTACACTTTCCCTATGTATTAAAATAAACAACTATATATAGGTCATATATAATAACAGTCATGTATTTATCAAATCTGTTTTTAAAAAACGAGGACTGTCTAATGTTGCCATGTTCAAATTTTATGACGATTTTGGGTATGTGACGTAGCAGTGAACGTAACTTTGTGTTACAGACCACAACGCGAAGCGAATCTCATTATTAATAGATAGTCTTTAATTACCAAAACTGGGTCCTTGTATGCAACTTATGATCAGACAAAATCAGCTCATCTTGGTTTAAGTAAGACATCCTCGTTACTTTAAGAGAGAGAGAGAGTCGAGAGAGAGCGAGAGAGAGAGAGCAGAGAGAAGAGAGAGGAGAGAGAGTTATTTAATATTATTATACGGATTCACATATGAACAATTTGCATATACTCATAAGTTAAAGATGTAAACTGGTAATAAATCAAATACTCATACTGTGTTATATCTACAGGTTAGATCTTTATACATTAACCAACCACTCCGTATGAAATAAGATGCGACAAAAGGTTAAATTATTAGCGTAGTTTTAACTTTTCAAGTTGGAAAAGCTTTCTTTATCATAGACTAGTTGGGTAATTCTATGTCAAATCATCCAGAAAGTTCCCTTGTCACTACCCACTTCAATTTTTCTGTTTTTTTAATGTTATGTTTTTCTATGTTATGTTATCGTCTTGGCTCAAATTTTTTTGGAATTCTCTAATCTAAATTTGAGCCAAAAAGATTTTTGATTTTTGCAAGTTGATTTTTTATCAGAACTGAAGCTCAAGACCGGTTAGAATTTTTCTTGCAAATCAGAAATTATTAAAACTTACAATTTGTTAATTTCATTGATTTTTTTGCATTCCCTGGGCCAAATGTTTTTACTAAACCAATTTTGTAGGAGTAGAGAAGCTCCATAACTCATTTAATAGACAAAAACTAGATTACAAAAGTCCACATTTTCGCTCCTCCCCCTAGATCGGAGATCCTAAAAATCGACATAAGTCGCCAATTTTTTGGAATTGGAAGCTCAACATTTGGGGATTATCTAACTTTAGATAGTCTACAACTGGAAAAAAATACAGAAAAATTGAAGCGGGTGGGTGACATGGCCAGGAATGATTTGACAGTGGCTAATCAAGGTTAAGAGTCCAGACCCTTGATTTATTGAAATTCAAAAACATAGGAGAAACTGCTCCATTTGGCAGCTAAACTTAGTTCTTTGCAGCAACTTGTGTTGCTTCAACTGGGAAAATCCACTTAGATCAACGAACTCAATGGAATGCATTAGCTATAAAAAAACTCAGCTATGAAACAGTGATACATAATTTACCAAGCCCCCTACGTGAGTAGGATGTGACGCAAGGTCAATTACTAAATGGTGTTTAAAAAGGTTTAATTCATATATTTCCATAATCATAGACTAGATTTGTAAGTGAGATAGCCAATAGCGTGTTATCTCATTTACATATGTCGTAATTTACAGGCAGGAGATAAATAAGACTGTTTAGAGGACTGGTATGAATTAGCGACTTGATGCTAAAGACTGAGCTAGTTACGCTCGAAGGATTATTAATACTACTCAACAGAGAATACGAACCTCACACCCAAAAAGTACAATAGCCAGTCTGTCCTACTATTTACCCATAGCTGTGGAGAATATTTTGATGCATACCATTTCCCAAGAATATTAGCGCTATATGAAATCCAAACAACCGCCTCCAGGATTTGAACTCGCCTCGCGATTCCAGTTCCAAGACGGTAATCATAACACAATGTTGTAAATAATAATAGTAATTAATTCGATTTCTTATGTTCCATGCAGAACATATCAGAACTTATTTATTTACCAAAGTTTTTGGGGGGGGGTTAAAATGATAACCTGGAAGTAATTTCCATTTTGCCAGTGTGGCAATAAATTAGGGGAATTTAGGAACATGGTGTCAAAAAGTTATGACAAGGAGAGACACCCGATGTTGTCTGGTGCTGGTGTAAGATGTGGCAGCTGAAACCACGAACACTTGAAAAGAATTGGAGGAAAAGCAACCTGTCCGCTACCAAATACTAACGGACATAAATATAGTCATTGCTGGAATAAAGACTTGCCACCACTATTAATAAAGAGGGAAAGCTTAAATTCCAATACTGCAAGCAGGAGAGGACTGAATACTTGGCAACGCATCATTTCCAACGGGCTCAAAGCCTGCGACCTTATCCCCAATTCGCGCATTCTACGCACTCGTATCTCCAACTGCTCTGAGACATGCAACCCGTATCTCCAACAGACTGAGATTTCGACCCGTATCTACAACGCGATGCGAATTTGCGACTCGGTTCCCATCTGTTGAAGATTTGCGTTTAATATCTCAACTGTCGAAGTTTCTGGAATATGCATGGAATAATGGTTATTCTATTTTGAATTATCTCTTTCAAAGAACAGTAGTGATATTATCTCAACAAGAGATTAAGTTTATAAGTGATAAATAAATACAGAAGATATTTTGGTTTACTATAGTAGTTGGTTTGGTTTAATTTTGGTTTAGTTATATCTAGCTTCTTACATCAGACTATTTTAATGCAAAAACATCCTTGTAGAAGCACAGTAGTGATACTTATTTAACCAATAGCTTGGGTTCACAAGTTATTAGTCTAATGCTATATATAATTTTAAGTGCAGCAATGTAAAAGAAATTATTGCGGTGAACGTTGGTTTCTTGTGTTTAGTTCATGTTTTGTCCTAGGCATGACGTTAAACTGCAACTAGGGTGAAGTTCTAATTTTGGAATTTTGGGGAGTGTGGAGTATTCTTCATTCCATTGCTCCAAAGACATTCTGATCGGGGTGGTAGTTCGTGTTAGGAGGCACATCAAATGGGTGAATCGATCAATATGAGTTTACAAAATTTGTTGTTTTAAAAACTGATTTTGAAAAGATCAATATCCAACAATAATATATTGGTCATAGAAACTAACACACTCTATATACTCAAGCAGAACAACAACACAATTGTGAAACATGTCAAACACCGTTTGACAGTTGACACTTATTCATGGATGCAGGGTTTTTTGCTCACATCAGAAACGTTATTTTAAAGCAACAATATAAGGATCTGTTTGAAATGTCACATGGAGGATATTCTCTCCTTTTTTGAGGGAACAAAAAATATATCATAGAATTTATACATGAACAAACCAATACGCTATAAATATGATCGCCCAATGATGCTACATATTATTAAACCAATTACTAAAAGTATATATATAAATATACCAATATGTATTATCATAACCGGTAGGATGACATAACCGGACGGGTTGAATATGCGTTAAAATATAAACAACAAACAATATGAATAAGAAAAACGGTCTTCGCATAAAATAACCCGTAGGTTTAAAACCAACAACCAAACAACACAACTATTGGATGTTATTTTTTTATTCGAATTGAACAGATATTGAATAAAGCAATGGTGGTTCCTTAATTCCAACTCGTCTTAATCACTTTCACTCGAGAAAATATATCTTTGATAAAGATAACTTGTAAAAATATGGGTCTATCGCGGTTTCGATCGCCTAAGATCTCGTCAAGCCTTTATTTACTCTTGAGTAATATGTGAGGTCTGGCGAGATCGCTAACTATCAAAACCGCAAATAGATTATACTTTCACAATATCATTATATGGGAGAATGTGAGGAGGTTAAATCGACAATGTGTGGAGAAAAGTAGACAAACACGGGATGTTATGGAAACTGAATGTTTATTGTCGACGATGCAGTTTCGGTATTTAGACAATCATCAGGACAAAGCCAGTTTCTAGCGCTTCAATAAAGAACATTTTGCAGATTGTGAAAAACGTAAGTTGTCAAGTAGGGGCAGGGGTGGCGGGGGTGATGGAAAGTGGATTTTCTTCCCTTAAATGGGGAGTGTTTTATGAAGATGCGGGTGTTTGGTAGAATGTCTATCTTATATATATTATATATAATTCTCCACATTAGAATCAAAGAACATATCCACACACGTATTTCATTCCACAACATTTTTGCAAATGCAAAACCATAAGACAATAGTTTTTCCGTTAAGATAAGACAGTAATCACGAAACATTGGTAATCTCAGAATAAGAGAAAGTTTATTAATAGCCAAATTAGGGTCTAGTATAGACAATAGAATTAGAGCTAAACACTAATACATATTAATTAAATACACGTTCCCACAGTATAATGTAAATAGTATGTATTTTCATTATAGCTATTCAAATGAATAATACATAAATATATAAATAGATGAAATTAACTGAAAATTGAATGACGGCTAAATGTCATCACGACTTTGCGGGTGGCGTTTAAAACACGAACACACGAAGACGCTGTTTATAACATAAAAAAATAAGACAAAAAAAAAACAAAAACGCGTCCATTTCACGAAAATCGTCTCTGAAGATGACAGTTTTACTTTGAAATCGATAAGACAAAAAATAACACCTTTTTGTTTATATTTTTTACTTGCATTGTAAATTGCTTCCCCAATTAATACATATATATATATATATATATATATATATATTATATATATATATTTATATACTGTACGAAGGTATAGAAAAATCTTTTTTCTCACGCTTTTGTTTCGCCCTGATTCTTTTCTGCAATTACGTTCAAACTCTTATACGCTTTCCTGTTTAAAGACATGTAATCACGTTACAGATTACAGGATAATTTCTTCATTTAATGATATATATTCCTGTGATTTCATGGGTGAATCCACGTAAATTAAACCCATTACATCATCCTTCTTGTGAGATAATTAGCACTCATGTTGCGATTATCGAAAAAAACAATAATTCCACTTTTCTCTTTGTATATAAGTTAGACGTCACCCTCTTGCCATCGTCATTTTATTCTGTTTTTTTACCGTAAAATTGAACACATTGCAACAGGAAAACACTCTCATCGTTAATTTATACCCTTTCCGAAACTCTGAAATGCGCCTAATATATCACCAGAAGCGTTTTGAGTGTGTTTCTGTTCGTTATTCTTCAAAACATATAAGAATCCGAAACAGTAACCAATAAGAACCCCAAATCAATCACTTAATAAAAGTCATATTTTAACTCATACCGTAGTTTCGCCTTCAAATATTTGAAAATAACGAACAGCTAATTTATTGAATTATATTGTATCTAACAAAACAAATTTTACAAATCTTTGAGACTTTATTTCTGAACAGCATCCTTTTATTTAAATAAACATAAAAAATATGTTGCAAATAAAAACTGTATTTTTATTTAAATAAACATAATTGCATTTCTCTTTTGATGAAGTAAAAAATATTTTAGTATAAAAAGTATTTTTTTCAATCATCGTAGTGTTGAAATATTCATAAATTTCTTACTTAAAAAAAGCATTTATTTTAAAAAGATGTTGCTAATTGAATTTTAAATTTGATTAGTGTACCAACCATCTATTCATTTAATTTATTGTGAGTTCAACTTACATAAAATCATTTGTTTACAAAAATTTGGAAGCGAAGTTACCGTGATGAGTTAAAATATGAAGCCCCGCCCCCGCCGCCTTTTTAAGTTGATTGATTTGGGGTGCTTATTGTTACTTGGTCACAATCCTTGCTTTAACTTGTTTGGTATAGAGATTTTTTATCATAAAGAAAAATTGGAGGTCAGTTGGATGAATCCAGATGTCAAAATTGTCTCGCAGATCATTACTACCTGAATATGTGAGTCAGATATTTTGGAGGCCCACTATTTTCGATCTTGACCTCTCCGCGTAGTGGACGGATTGGTTAAAAGAGGGCTTCCAGTTGTAGACTTGTAATTCAAGCTGTATCTCCAGATTATTTCTATGAAATGGTTGGTTACTTGGGTAGGTTGATTTTACGCATGTCAACCTGTGGGATATTTTATGGCCGAAGACGTTTATTCATTCTTGATGAAGTTTCAATTTCTAAAAATTCCAAACTCCATTTAAAAAAATTTAAACACATTTTTTTTATTTCATTGTTTCTAGTTAAACGACCATGGGACCCTACAAGGACTGTGACTCGGATTAATGTGGACCTGGGAGTAATGGTGATTAAGGTGTACCTCCTCACTCTCCAAACTCCAGAAGCTGGGTCTCACACTGTATTAGTGTAACATCGTACCCAGGACAATAAGACCTCAGCCCACACCTTCTAGCACACAAAAAGTGCTTGGGTGTCTTCATAAGAGCAATACGGTAGGGACACATTAAGTACTAGGGCTTGAACCATGAACCAGCCGATTAATCGAAGGGCCCTCTCGAGCCGCCAGTCTAAGCACAAGAAAAGGCCAAAGTGGAGTGTTGTATGTCATGGATTGGTCAGCCACCAGGAATTCCGTCTTTAAGCATCGCGGGTCACGTTCAAGCCACAGGTAAACACATTGTGTGGGTGGGTCTTACTTTTTTTTTTCAGGGGTTGGCAGTCATTATATTCTATAGCGTGACAGTTCAGTCTCCCTTCAAAAACAGACGTTTTTAACAGGTAAGTGACAAAAAGAAAATTTAATTAAAGAAAAAATAATCATCCAAACTAGAAAACTCAAGGTGGAATTTAACACTTTGTATCAGCAAGAGCGACCATTATTAAATCTTTGTTAAATGATTTTCACAAAGATCTATACGAGAATGTCGGAAAATAGTTTAGGCCAAAGGCATAAATCCTGAAATAAAACATGGTGAAAGCTGTAGACAAAGGCAGGTGGATATGCAATACTTCTTATAACGGTCATAACAGCGTTATATTAAATACTTGTGTATGGAAATGTCGCAAATAAAGTTACCAACTATAAAACAGGGGACAAGTATTGGTAAGGCATTAATAAGATTAATTTTTAATAGGAAGTGCGTGGTGTGATCGTTAAGTCATGGGAAATTGACTCGTCACCAAGTTCAAATCCTGGCATGGTAATTGGCATTTCACCTTAGCGCTATACCCTTGGGAAAGTATGATCATAATCTGCCTCACAGCTATGGACAATACGTAGGCAGACTGGACTCTTTAACCTTTGTTAGACAACCGGTTAGGAGAAGGAACTCTGAATTCAAACCTGTTTTAACTCCGCTTAACGAAATAGACTTGTGTCGCATCCTGCTCGTACGGAGGGTTGGTCCTAATGTTTTTGATATGAATTGGTTCCTACTCGATTTTGTTGAATTAGATATTATATAGTATTGATTGACTTGTCTTTATTTTCCTACCGAATATTCTGTGTTAGGTTACCTCATTTTAGATACCTAATGCATTATGGACGGAAGTTAACACCCCCTACTTTTTAAATAGGTTTTTTTTTTTGCCCTTGCCCATTAAGCGGTATTTCGACTAGAGAGGGAAATAAAATAATTAGCAGCTTATTCAGAGAGGCTGTCTACTCAGGTTAGCACCTGCACGTTGTGTAAAAAGGGTAAGGCTGGATTTAAGAAATTGACCTTGTGTCACATCCTGCTCGTGGGAGGGGTTGGTGAATTATTTTAAGGACAAAAATAAATAACCGAGTGACTGATGCCGAAGTAGACACTCTAAAAGATTTATAACGTAATGATCAAGTTCATTTGATAAAGGCTTGGAGACAAGAGTTAAGAAAAAAGTCAGGAAGATGTTTCTAAATAGATAGAGTAATAAATCATTGGAATTTCTAAATAAATGTCTTATTGTAATTTGTTTAAAAAGGATTAGATAAAATTCCTTAGCCAAATTTTCTATAACTGAAAATCACAATTTATTTATTTTATTTTTCAATGTCAATAAAGGATCTTGAATAATTTTTGATATTTTCTGTTTTCTCGGGGTGTGGCAGGGCAACCATATTGAATAAACTTTCAGTTCATTCATAGATTTACTGTTTTGTCTATGCATAAATTGCTCTTTAAAGTATGTATTTAATATATCCTTTACCATAGTAGGATGTGACATAAGGTGCAATTTTTGAACAGAGAAAGTTGGTTTAATTCAGGTATTCCCTTCCCTAGACTAGTTGCCTTAGTTAGGCTAAAAACCAGTCTGTCCTACTATTACGCCATAGTTTGGCGGGAAGTCTACATGGAATCTTATTCCCACATCTCGGGAGAACAGGCTAACTTTATACTTCAGAGGCTGACAATACCCCTCACAAAAAATAGTGTCCGGTGTGTGATGGTTAGAACTCCAGTTCTAGATGTTGAGGAGGCAGGTTACAATTTATTGCCATTTAAACCAGGTATATCTAGCCTCAGTGTGGTAGTACTAATCTATAGGTCAAAAATATCTGTTTTAAAATTATTCGATTTGGAAGAATTACTTGATGTCCCCGTATACTGTAGATTATTTACAATAAACATATTACTTGATTATAAAGCAATGGACACCGCGAAACGAGTTCAATTCCCCTGACGAATTGTTTGCATTTTTCAGAACGCTAATATCTTTAGGAAAGGATATATTTAGTTATTCATCTCCAGCTATGGGTAAATAGTAGAGTCAGACTGGACCTTTGGTTTAGGCAATTCAGTATTGGAGAAGAAAAACTATAAATTAAAACCTTTTAAAATCCGCTTAAGAATTGGTCTTGTGTACATCTTAAACTCATGCGGAGGTGTTTGATAAATACGTAGAATATTGTCCAAGTTGGTAAAATTAGCATGTAGAGCAGTAAAATATGATTGTAGTCAGAACAAGATGGAATGGATTCATATATTCTGCAAATCTCATATATTCACTATATTTATTCCATATATTCATATATTTTCACTAAAGTGTAATGTAAACAGCCTCGTCCAGAATATCAACTAGTCTGCAGGTCCTAATTCCGACGACGATAAACTTTCGACTTTCTCAGGCCTAATTATAGCCAGTTCCTCCGAAAATAAAGTTTCAGTAAACATATGTCTACGTTCGTTTTAAAACCAGGATGTGAAGGCTGATTTTCAAGGCCAGCATCGCCCTTTCCTCGTTTTTTTTTTATATTAGGTTGTTCAACAACTCGTTTTTAGGTTGTGTTGTTCTAGTCAGTCTTTGAGAAATAAGTTCAGTAAACATATGTCTACTTTCGTTTGAAACTTAAAATTTCTATCGCTTCCACCGACACACATAGTCAATTCTGAACCATACACTAACCAGGATGTTGAAGGCTGATTTTCAAGCCCAGATCCCTTTCCTACTTTTTTATCTTAGGTTGTTCAACGTTATTTGTGGTTGTGTGTTCGCAGTCTCCGAATTTTATGATTTTCGGTGATCAAATGAAATGGATAAATCGACTAAAGGGCAGATAAGACCTATCAAAATAATTACAGAAACTGTCAGGAAGTTATTTAGTGTAACATTTGCTGTTCAGAGTCAGCCTTGACTCGTTTTATAAATACAGATTTTACACATATAACTACAAAGAAACTGATAACATTGAACATTAACCCTTTTTATATTTTCTAGCAGAGATTTTAAATTTTCCATTTTAAAAGTTTCATATTTATTTTATTACTAGCAATATATGCACCTCCGGGTGCAAGTTTTTAAGTTTCATGTAATAAATATTGTTTTTAAATAGAAAGGCTAATGAAACTAAATAAGAATACAGATAAAAATATTTGAAACAGAGGGAGTATAATAAAATATTTGAAACGAGAGGGAGTATAATAAAAAATAGAACAACTGAAATTTACCTCTTCCTATCACTCTCGTCTTTCGTTGTTATTTTTCTAATTTAAGTATTTAGTTAAAGAGGAAGAAGAATAAAATGACAGTTATTTAATTTGTTAATGGATTTCACTTTAAGATTCATTGAGAGATTTTTGCTTTTATATTCATTAAATAAAACCAAACAGTTAGAAATTCATATACTAAGGCACATATTTATTAAATTCGATTTTTTAATATTAATTGCAAATTAGCATTCCTGTTCAAACTGGTAAACCGCTATTTTTGGTTGTATATATAAATATAATTGGCATGTTGTCAGTATGTGACATAGTTAACGTATTATATGTAAGACAATTTTTATTAATAATTGAGGTTTAGATAAAATAAAATCATGGCGAATGTGATGTAAAAACAAAGGATTGTGACTTGTATAGTAATATAGTTTTCGGTTACAGACAGATAAACCCCAACTCTCCATTATATACAGATATTTGTTTGAAATAAGAATCAGTTTTATGAAATGCGTTAGTAGGAATAAGATTCTAAGAGGTTAGTTATTGAACTTAATAAACAACCCAGAAAGATAAGTTGAAATCCAGCATTATTTCTAAATATAGCACTATAACGAGGCCTGCTTTTAAAAAAAAACCTTCACCTTAATTTAGTTAAATTAATTATAAGTAGCTTACGTATCCTTATTTTAAATAGTTTTAATTACTATATTAACAGTTTCAGAAAATACAGATTTTACAAATAATAACAATAACGTTGACAATTATACGCCTTTTTTTAATATTTGTTTACTAGATTTTACATTTCTATTTTTCCAAGTTTCACATTTGTTTTAATAGTATACTTTGTTTATTTTAAATAAATTACATATTTTGTTTTGCAGTCGAAACAATCCGATCTAATTATTTGCTTGTTAGACACAGACAATGCAATGTATAATGTCATTAAAATAATAAATAACATAAGATAAATACTTACACTTTTTTGCAACACTTGGCATAGCCTGGGTCATGTATACGTACTGTACATTCCAATTCTTGTTGATTCAATGAGTGTGGTGGCTATATAGAGATACATGACAAACTTTAGCAAATTCATCTTTCCCAAAGAAAAGAACTATATTAAACTATCAAAGTTGATTATTTTGATATAGATTATTAATCATTCAGAGTATGCTACAGCTCTGTCAATTTAAGAATCTGTAGTTGCATATATCCTAAATATCTAAGTTTAATTAAAAACTATTCTTTTTTAAAAATGAATGGATTGCCAACAATTAGCAACATTTAAGTATATCATTTCAATTTAGCATTTTGGATAACTTTCTTTTATGCTTTCAATTTTACAAAAAGTAAAAATTTAGAGTGAAAATAAGATTGACTTATTGATTTGTTGGTCTAGTTGGTTGTTAAGATCTAGCGAGAACCGCCGACTTAAACGTCAACTTGACGTAAAACCTCGTTTGATAAAATGCGTTAGAAAACGTAATGTAGAAACGTAACGTATTCTCGTGATTTTTTCAGACGAGGCTTGACTGATTAGTATTCGATTTTGGTTTTTTTTATAATTTTGGGGGAAAACTATTTTGGTTTCCCCCCCTCAAAATCTTCATGTTATCTGCGCAAACGTTTCGGCCGATGTGCCCCGACCCTTCTTCAGTTATTTCTTGTCGGACTAGGGAACTTTTCGACTTGGGAACCTTGTTTTGAACTCAGGAAACCTCTTGTCGTTATCGGGAGCCATCACGGACTTTGAACCTAATCTTTATTCAGTCTCGGGTGTATCCTGTTCCATTCACTAACCAATAATGGGATAGAGGTGTTTATCTGTGTTGATTTTATTCTATGTTACTGACGGCAGGATTAAACCTGCAGTCTAGAGGAACTACCTTAGAACTGTCTAACCTAACTCATTTATCACTAGGCATATGTCCAATTGTACAGCTTACAATAAGACAATGTCCGAGTAATACAAATAGTAAAGTTACCACTTGAACTCGGGAACCTTCTTTCCTAACATCCGAATGGTTCGAGATTTTGTTGTCGCTCAGACTTCAGTGAATGCATCAGCTAACGATTATGTGAAAAACTCAAAAGGAGAGAAAATAAATAATAATAATAATAATAATAATAATAATAAATAATAAAATAATGGGTTGGAAGGTGATCCACTGGGAGTTATGCCAAAAAATTAAATGTTAACCATAAACAAAATGGTTATGCAATAACAGAATCTGTTTTGAGAAGAAACTGCGTAAAATTCTTCTGGGACGCTTGAAATAACAATGGATTCACCTTATCCAGAAAAGAAGACCAGATTTAGTGTTGATACAAAAAGAAAGAAACTTGTCAACTGGTGGATTTTGGCAGTCGGCAGAGATCACAGGGTGAAGCT
>CM042155.1:3917626-3977626 GCA_023376005.1 Doryteuthis pealeii
ATTTACCGTACGCGCAACTGAAACAAGGCACTAAATCAACACTCGTTGAGCTTAATGATTCAGGTTTCCAAATATCGAGTTCCAATCAGTGCTATTTGTAGCTTGCAACACGTCGGAATCCTAACAAATACTTAGGCAAGACGGTTAGTAGTGAACTTGCACAAATTCGGGAAGCAGTGCCCCAAAGGGAAACATCTGATACGGCCAACTTCGTCGCCATCAACAAAGTCCGGAGCTTAAGACCGAAAACAGACATTTGGTTGACCACTGCTGGTACAGCTATCGACGACCATTATATGAATGTGCCCCTGTGTACGCCTGCCCAGGGACCACAGGCGGGTGGTCGACCAGCAAAAAAAACTTACCACAAAGCCAGCGTCTTTGGAGATCATCTGGGAAAATGCTACTCACGACAGAGGCCGCCACTAGGGCATGACCCATTGGGATGGTTACTGCAAGGGAGGGTCGTGGATTTCGTGACTGCCAGTCCGAGTGGTGATGGGAGGTGGATGAATGAGGATGATGATGTGGATTGATGATGATCCAAGCTATTGTATTATCATTTGGATGAGTGATTTGAGGATTGTCTCTTTTTTCTCTTGAAGGTTAGCAAAGAATATATGCAAGAAATAACAATAGTGTTAAGCATGGGATAGGTTAAATTCAGAATCGACCAAATTTAAAAAACTATTTTGAAAACAAAAAAAAAAAATTTCTGTGATTTTACATTCAAGGCGTATCTTGTCACTCGGTTGATTTAGAAATAGCAAGTGGGAAATTATGTGTACGAGGGGTGGAGGAATCAACAAGATTTAGTATTTGACTTCAATTCTAGTTCTAGATTTCTTTTTGCAAAAAAATCACAAAACCACTTTCAAACAAATCAGAGTGTAAAATTCAGATCAGATTCCATATTCTAACTTTTTTTTTAAAAACATCATTAGGTCGTCTTACTTTGGTGTTTCTTTTATAAATCTCCAAAAAAGAATAGTTTAGGAATTTTTTCTTTCATTCGCTGGAATTTATAAATTGGAATTTAGTGGGGAGGAATGCAACATAGTCTTCCACACGTTTCTTCAATTACTTTTGACTTAAATTTATTGCTCTGATCTTTTTGCCATGACATTACCCAATGTTAACACATGTTGATAAAAAAATTAGTAAATTTACAGAAATTACAAACAGTTTAAAAAAACCTGGGATAGAACATTCAACCATAATTCTTATTCTTATCCTTGAATCTCCGCTTCTTAATAGTGAGATCCATTCGGATCTCACCCAACCGAGGATTTCAGCCTGTCTAACTTTTATATCTGTGATATAAAGGAGATTCGATACTGTCGTTGCACACCGTCAGTGCGCCTCGTCAATAACTACTACCAGAATAGTCGTATCGTTAAATGACAGTATATAGATTATAGTCAAATCTTATCAACATAGAATAATTTTATTCCATAACGGCATTGCTAATATCTATTCGAAGAAATTGGATTTGTTCCCAAAAGGCCATTAATTAGGATCATCATTCAGGGCCATCTTGATTGGTCAATATATCATGGCAATCGTGGACAAAAAGATGTATCACAGGCCAAAAAAAAAAAATAAACGGAAAGAGCAAGTTGATAGTCCTTGTGTTTATCGTCTCAAAATCTTTGAAGCTGAAGAAAATACGCGGGAAAAAAGACGGCCTAGAAATTACTGACAGTTTCATCTCTTTTACAGTTGTCAGTATGAGAGTCGAGTATGTGGTGCTGTGTATGAAAAGGCATTTGTCATTTTAGGTGGGTGTGTGTGGTTGCGCGTGTGGTATCAAATCTTTTGCGGATAAATGATACTCCGAAACAAACCTTATCAAAGGTTGAAAAAAGATGTGGTGCGTATTGTGTGTGTGTTTTATATATAAGTGGTGTGGTATAGTATATACGATAATATAGTAGTAGATATCATACATATAATTAAATAATACGAGTAAGGAATTCGATCTTTTCAACACCACTTTATACACCTTTTTTTTATTCTAATTCGCATCGTATGAACCCTTAAAGTATCTACTGACTCGGCCAGGTGGCCAGTTAGTCAGTGACAATAAATGTGTAACTCCACACTGGGCCCTAAAACTACAAGGATTGAAACTTACATCACTAGATGTATAGTTTAACGCATTTACCCGATGATACGCCTTCTTGCTTTCGGTTCTTGCCTAATGGCCCACCCCGCCATAACTATATTTGTGTTATTTAATGCCAAAACCATCCTTTGTAAGGAAGATAGTTTAGTGGAGTATTAAAATGATGGTTGGCTCAACGACATTCCCAAGGTATCATCCCAAAGTGAAACATAAATACGTCCGACTGGATTTTACAACTCGGACTTTACTAAAAATATAACAGTCTTAGTGACACTAACTCTTTCTGGACACGATCACCTAAATATTGAACCCTTAAAACAGAGAAGGCTATTTTACCTGTTAGTGTCCCATACTAGGATGTTAGAATAGAAAAAAATAGATTGAATTAAAACATAACTTTTAGCATCTAAAAATAACCCAATGAGGCTTGCTTCAGCGAAGTACTGTGGACGCAATACCCTTTTCATTACACTTACATTCCCCTGGTCCAAAGTCTGACCCCGGGAGGGGCAGTACACCGGTTACCGCTCGCACCATATGCGCAAGAATCTTCGCACACCCCGCAACCCTATGCTTGTTATAAACATGCGCCGCGTGACAGACATCTTGCTAACTCAGCGATTCACCAGCTTCTCATCATTTTTAAAAAATTTCCTTAGATACGCCCTATTCTAGGTGTTAGATAAGAAAAATGCAGTTTTAAAAAAAAGGAAAGGTACTTAAAAAAAGGCTTCAGCCATACATTAAAATAAGCCCCAGATGGTTACTCAGGGGTTATGTGAGGAATACCATATTTCAATCACCCAATTTACTCCCTGGTCCCAATCAAACCCGAGTGGTTATTACCTGTTGAGGCCCATCTATGTATTAGGATAGTAAAAGAATTGAGTGTTAAAAAAAAAAGAAGGAAATTAAATAGTATTTCAGCATCAGAATACCCAAGGCTGACTCGGTATGTAATACCTGACTTAATCACCATACCCCCTTGTCCAGATTCTGACCCGGAGTGGAGTAATTACCTGTTAGTGGTCCCATCATATGGTTAAGTAAATAATAGAACAATTACGTTTTCTTGAAAAAATGGTGTTTAAAACAAATTTGAGTTTTTAAAAGAATTGAATACCCATCAAGAATGTATAAAACAACCGTAATTCGGCAGAGAGAATAATCAAATGGGTTGACACGCCGTTTAAAAACCAACCAACCTGACCAATCAAAACAGGCGCCATTTTTAAACATTTAAAATAATCTCTTTGTAGCCATATCCAGAAATGGTTTGTTAATTATTGAATAAGGCCAAGTGAAAGGAGAATAGAACTATGATAGGATAATTTCTCCCCCAAACAAGAACGATGCAATTTTGGGTTGATTAATTCGTGAAAACATTCCCAAACCCGAGAGTATTATTTCTTTTTAACTACCATTCACGGCCACCTGTCACAGATTAAGTTTTTATTTCCTTGTAACAAAATATATTCAACATTTTACTATTTTTGATTATTTACAATTAAGCTATATATTCACATTTTCCCCTAATTTTGTCCCCATAAAAGACGCAAATTAATTTATATAATATATATATACATATATATCATATATATATAAATATATTATATATATTATATATTAAGTGTTAATTGGAGTCGTACCTAATTTTTGAAAGTACGACTCCAATTAACGCACTTATTCTCCAAGATTATCGGCAAAAAGCCATTCAAAACAAACCGTGTTTACATTGCTATCATATCGTCGTGTAATAAAAGTCAACTAGAAGTGGCAATTTATTATCTACTCTAACAAATCATAAATTCTTCTAGAAGTCCGTTAGTGTTAGAGGTTCTGGATCGGCCTGTCAGCTCTGGCAGGCCGGTTTCAAATCACGCACAGGGCGCCCACTATAGCTCTGCTGATGAGGCCTAAAATAGGCCGAAATGTACATACAGAGATTGATTTTTTTTTTCTCGATTTGTTGAGTCATACATTGAATAGGTATTCCCGCCTATTTTCATTATTAATTAATTAATTTTCAAATCAATAGGTACACGACTCCAAAATAAGCACTTATTTCTCCCAAAAATTATCGGCAAAAAAGCCAATTCAAAACAAACGCTGTGTTTACAATAATATAAATGTTTTTTTTAAGTTGGGCGTTATTACGAAGCATCTAAAAATAAATGAATGAACTCGATGTTATGAAGTATTGGATTCACTTATTTTATTATATTATTATTATTATTATTATTATATTATTATTATTATTATTTATTTATCATATTTCGGGTTCGTTAGATACCCTTTATTACTGTTGTCCTGTTCAACACGGATCTTTTTGTCCTGTTTATAATTGACAGCGGCCGCGTCTGTATAAAAAAGACAAATTGAATAACAACACAAATGATGGTCGGAAATTTAGGCTTTTTTTCTCCCATATTCGCACACACTCCATTGCTGTGTTTGTAATAGCAAGCAAATAGTTTCACACAATACGTACAGAGATTCTTTATCTTTTTTTAAATACTGCAGGGGTACGTCTAGCTACTTTTTACTGTGGGTGAATAAACTACTTAATTGGAGATTCGCTTCCCGGTTTTTGTCTAACAAAAATTACGTCACTGCTTACATCACGTTACCCAAAAGATAAATATATATATAATATAGTGATATAAAAAAAAAGTAATTTCTTCGTTAGAAAATTTAAAAGGAAAAATGTAGAATTCGACACAAAACAAAAGACTATCGTTTCAGCTACAAATGGTCCCGAATAAAAAAAAACATAAAAAACTGTTTCTGAATGTTTGAGATGAGGCTTGATGATTAGTATTATCTGCGTTATTCGGACTTCATTGATATCTAGCTTAAACCTTAACGCCCCTGCCCAAGCTATGGTTAGCGGAATGAGAACAGGATACCCCCGTGGACAGAATAAAGGGTTAGGTTCAAAGTTCCGTGATGGCTCCCGATTACGACAAGAAAGTTCCCGAATCCGAAAAGAAGGTTCCCGAGTCCGACAAGAAATACCTGAAGAAGGTCGGAGGGCATATTGGCCCAAACGTTGAACCAATCTGACAAAGCTGATAAAATATATGCAAACAATTTTCTGCTTTTAGATCACACCTCCCATTAACCAAAAAGTACCTGTGAATGTGCCACCTGCACCATCAACTTCTTATTCTCCACAAATTCCACGAGCATCCCCCATCGTTAACCGTGGGGTGAGGAGAAAAAGTTTTAGAGAAAAGAAAGGGGTACAACGATTACGACCAAATTCAAAAAAGAAGAAATATTAAAAGTTAAATTCCAACGGAAGAATTTAGCTCAGGGAGGGGTGATATAATGGAATGACCCATCTCCCCCGTACCTTAACAGTGGCGATGGTTCTAAACCACTATTTAAAAACACACAGATTACTCTGTGCAGAATTCACCTGAAGTACTTAGACGACGGACTCTCCTCCAAATACTCACGTGACCTTACTATATATCAGAAACCAATCTGACAAAGCTGATAAAATATATGCAAACAATGTTCTGCTGAAACTGCTTAAACTGTAAATATTAAAATCAGGGAGTTCAGTCCAAGAACTTATCTATTTACTCTTTTGTCAGTTTGGAGCCTTGTGTGGCGTTACTTTCGTATTTGCCTGGAGAGTTCTCAGCTCGTTTAGTTCGCTGGTTCCCGCTAGGGGCCGTTAATATTTAAGCGGCTGGTTTGAACGTCTCTTCCTCTTTTTCCGGTTGCTCGACCCACGAGACACCACTATGGTTTTAGACTCTGGTCTACCCCCTCTTGTTGGGTTTGACCCCCCTTACATTACTGTAAGTGATTCACACAGCATGGACTATTCTAGTCTCATGTCTGTACTTTTAGTTTTTCCCTTTTACTTTTGTATGTATGTTAGTACTCCTCCTTGTATTATGTACCCTGTTTATCCATGTGCTGTACCATATTAAATGTTTTGTCTATCAACCTTTGTCGGAGTTTTATCTGCAAATATATCACTTTTAACCTTAAACTTGGATGAAAGGATGTAGTCAATATGACTGGAGCCAAAGAGGGAAACTTGGATTCATGACTTTACTAAATGCATAAGTTCAAAACGTGTAACTGCCGTGTCAATCGTATCAATAACACTTAAGCCAGATTTACTTGTTATGATGATGTAGGTATAATAATAGTTTTCTTTTGCTAACTTTGGCAGACATAAATTTCTTAGAGTTATAATTGAAGATAATGGAGTTTTTCCTGTGTACATGGTTCAGTTGGTCTGTCAACAAGACTAATGTTCCATGAAAAAGATTAATGATTCTGTCTCTGTTATTTTTTTGATTTTTTTTGTTTGTTTTTTACATTTTTTTTATCTCATCTACAGATGCCCACTAATCAAAGCGACGTAAAACAATTAGCAAGAGAAAGATAACAGACAATTTTAGACGTAAAAATTCCCAAAATAAAACAGATTTTTAAAGCAGACATCGGTTGAAATATTTTTACAGAAAATCTCACATAAAAGGTGGAAGATCTCCAATTTTTACAAGGGTGAGTCAAAAAGTTTTAAATAATTTGGTAACGTGAGTCACAATTCAGCGGCTTATGATGGTTTTGATAATTCTAGTATTGATTAGTTTATTCTTATATTAATTTACCAACCTCTCCGCGTGATCAGGATGCGACACAAGGTAAATTTCTAAGCGGGGTTTAACAGGTTTGAATTCAGAGTCTTCCTTCTCCTAGACTGGTTACCTAGCCATGGTTAAAGAGCCCAGCCAACCCTGCTGAGAAATATAAATAGCTTCGACGAGTCCATTTCCTACGACTCTAACAATTAGTCCACGGGCCTCATTAGTTTATTCTTATATGAAAATGAAGATTTTATAAAAAAAGATTAAGTGATGGCTCGCGGGTAGGTCCATTTAGTGAGTTTGCTTCTCACCGGGGGCTTCTTTACTGTGGCGTTGTGGCAGATTGACTTGAGATTCATAGTATTAATTATTTAATTCTTATATAAGAATAAAGATGTTTTTTTTTTAATATTAAGTGATGGCTCAAATGTAAACCATAGACCTGATAATTTAGGAATCAAATTGAAATTCTTTATTTGAAATAAGATTTCTGAGATTGGATCAAGTTATTATTTGATGCGGGCACACTTTTGCACCCACCTCAAATAATATTTATTCAGTAAAAATGGTTACAGAATTGCGCACTCCACCTCGGCATATAACCGGAAGTTTTGTTTTTGGGGAAAAGGGTAACAAAACTGGTCATACAACTATTCGGTTCTAGCAAGCTGGGTACTCTCGTCGACCGATCCAAGCAAAACAAATACTTTCATTTTTCTTCAAAATACCCCAGTCTCTCTATGGCTTTAACTACTTAAAATACCCTAATTTGAATAAAATACCACAAAAATTGAATTTAGGATTCAAGCTGAAATTCTTTATTTGAAATAAGATTTCTGAGATTAGATCAAGTTGTTATTTGTTCTTGTCCCATTTCTGCACCCACCTCAAATATACATACTTTTGCACCCACCGCAAATATTGCATACTTTTGCACCCATCTCAAATAACGTTTATTCAGTAAAAGAGGTTATAGAAGTGCAAACCGCAACTCGGCATATAGTCGGAAGATTTTGCAAGGGTAACAAAACTGGTTTTTCAACTATTCGGTTCAAGCTAGCTGGATACTCTCGCCGACCGATCTATGCAAAAACAAATAATTTCCTTATTTTTCTTGTGCGGACTATGTAAAGTCGTCGGGTGGCCTAAAGTCGCTAACTGCCAAACCGCGAGGAAGTCTATCCCCTTTTCACTAGCACTAGACCAAGAAGATTGTTTTACCGTCTGAGGTGGAGCGCCACAACTACTATCAGCTCCTCCCTTTACCGCACATATACCTCTGCTATTCATGCAGTGAGTTGGCAAGGGCCGGTATCGAACCCGGGATCTTGTAGTCCCTAGTCGGACGCTCTATCGACTGAGCTAAACCGACCCTTCTTGAGCAATCTACTTCTAATAATGTTATAGAGTAGCTAACACCCCTTCAGTACTCTACCAGATGGACTGGCTCAGAGCCACAAAATAGCCCACGATTAAAGTGGATTAACGAGCAAAATAATATTCAGACTCACTTTGCTGCGTTGGCTATACCGAACTGACCCTCCTCTTTTGAGCTTAAGTTTTGTCTTGTTAATTGTTTATAGTTATTTGTTCTGTATTTGTATGTATCCGTTTGGCACCGGATGTTGGTGCTTAATAAGTGTATTACGCACATTAATTTTCTCTGTATCTTTCTACCTCGTGGTACACCAACTAAAATACATCAGTCTCTCTATGGCTCTGCATGCTTATCACAACATTTAATCCGTATTTGAAGTAGGTTATACTTCAAATACGGATTAGATGTTGTGATAAGCATGTAGAACATGATTCGGATAGGAGGGTTTTACTGAGGTCGTGAAAGTGATGAAGTCCAAATTTCTTGAACCATCTAGTTTCTGTACTCTTGTTGAGAATTTTAAGATATAAGGCGTGTGGTAAATGGTCACTTCTACTTATAGACTCGCCGATAAGCACGTGACCAACATTGACCAACCTCTGGCAGTGCTCTGCTGCTGATATTATTATTATTTATACTGGCTGATTCTAATCTTAGCTACTCACAACTACTTGGATCTTTATGGACGACGGATCATAGGATTATATCACTGGACCTTTGACACTACATAGGATTCCAAAACTTAGGACTTATTCACTTACCAAGGGATTCTATAACTCAGAACTTACCAAGGATGGCGGCCAGATACTTAACAACGTCTTCATCTAACGTACAACAAAGGGTTGGGCGGATTCAGTGGCGTTATGGAGTCCCGTTCGAACGTGAAAAGCATAAGTTTCGGTTTTTAAGTAGCTAACACCCCTTCAGTACTGTACCAGATGGATTGGCTCATAGCCATAAAATTAGCCTACGATTAAAATGGATAAACTATCTGAAAAATATTCAGACTCACTTTGCTGCGTTGGCTATACCGAACTGACCCTCCTCTATTTAGTGTAAGTTCTGTCTTGCTAATTGTTTGTACTTATTTGTTCAATGTTTGTACATATCCGTTTGGCACTGGATGCTGGTGCTTAATAAATGTATTAAGCACACCATTCCTCTGTGTCTCTTTCTACTCTGCGATGCAACAGTTTCTGAATTAGAGGGCCGGTTTAGCTCATTCAGTAGAGCATCCGCCTTGAAACAGCAAGTTTCAAGGTACGATACTCTGCCCTGCTATTTATCAATAGTTGGGCTGTCCGAGGATCCATTCCTTTCTCAGATTCGAAGCGAAACACAAACAGTTTCATCCAGGATCTAGACTTGCGTCTCCGCCAACAAACCGCGCCTCACAAATATGACAGATGGCAGAAATCGCCTTCAGTTATCGGATCTTCTTCAATATCCTTTTATAGCAGATCATGCAGAATTAGAAGATTAGTGAAAGATTTCTCTCTAATCATGTGCTATTCAAATCTTACTTCATTAAGTCATTATGTAAATTTCAGAGCAGTGGAAAAGTTTCCACTCATTCATTTTTGAACATTTTAAATCTACTTCGAATTTCTTTTAGAAGAAACTTTTCGATATCTTAACTGAGGCTGATGTTATTCATTACCTAGAATCATATTTTATAATAACCTTTTACCTCAAGCACTCCAAGATTGTAAGTTAATTCTTTAGCATAATTCTAGACATTATCGAACTACTTTCCTAATTTTGTTATGAAAATGTTAGATTCGCATTTATTTATCTGAATTTTTTGATGATTAGGCTTGATAATTTTTTATTATTTGGATTATTCGGACTATTGTCCTCATATTTATTGTTATCTACACTATTTCTCTGATTTTTTTTAGATGAGGCTTGATAATTAGTATTATTTGGATTATTCGGACTATTGTCCTCATCTTTACTTTTATCTACACTATTTCTCTGAATTTTTGAGATGAGGTTTGATAATTAGTATTATTTGGATTATTCGGACTGTTGTCCTCATCTTTATTGTTATCTACAATATTTCTCTGAATTTTTTAGATGAGGCTTTATAATTAGTATTATTTGGATTATTCGCACTATTGTTCTCATCTTCATTGTTATCTGTACAATGTTTCAATCGATGTGCCCTCCAGCCCTCTTCAGGTATTTCTTGTCGGACTCAGGAACTTTCTCAGACTTGGGAACCTTCTTTTCGAACTCAGGAACTTGTTGTAACCGGGAAAGAAGTTCAATGTTTTGTTTTGTTTGTTTTGTTTTGCTTTACGGCATATCAACCTCGTTATTCATTACCTAGAATCATATTTTATAATAACCTTTTACCTCAAGCAGTCCAAGATTGTAAGTTAATTCTTTAGCATAATTCTAGATATTATCTAAATACTTTCCTAATTTTATTATGAAAATGTTAGATTCGTATTTCCGCCCTGTCGGTGGGGCGTTAGAATGCACCGACTGCACCTCTGCAGAGGGGTAAGACTCCCCCAATGGAGCCACCTGTTGGCCGTGGGTGGCGATCCGTGATGCTTAAGGATAGAGCCCAGGTGGATGAGCAGTTCATGACATGCAATACTCCACTTTGGCCCTATCTTGGGCTAGACGGGCGGTTGGAGAGGCCCCCTCCGATCAATCGGCTGGTCACGTCAAGCCCTAGCACCTATATGATTTTCCCAACCCTATTGCCCTTATGGGAAGCCCCAACCCCTTTTTATCATATGGGTGCTAGAAGGCGGTGGCTGCGGGTATACATGTCCTGGGAATGACGTTAAACTCTATCTGATGGTGAGGTTCCAGTTTTGGAGGTTTGGGGAATGTGGAGCACCCCTTCATCAACATTGCTCCCTGGTCCACTCTGACCCGGAGTGGTAGTACCTGTTAGGGTCCCATCTATGGGTTAAATAGAAAAATGTATTTATAAAAAAATGGTATTATCCATTAAGAATTGATTTATTTCAAAACTTTATTGGCATTAAATGACCCACTGAGGTTGATATGCCGTAAAACAAAACAAAACAAACAGATTCGTATTTATTTATCTGAATTTTTTGATGATTAGGCTTGATTTTTTATTATTATTTTGATTATTCGGACTATTGTCCTCATCTTTATTGTCATCTACACAATGTTTCACCCAATGTGCTCTCCGGACTTCTTCGGGTGTTTCTTGTCGAACTCGGACACCTTCACAGACTCGTGAATCTTCTCTTCGAACTTCGGGAACCTTCATGTCATAATCGGGAGAAGGTTCCCGAGTTCGACAAGAAACACATGAAAAATGCCGGAGGACACATCAACCGAAACAGATAACAATAAAGATGAGGGCAATAGTCCGAATAAATCTATTTATTTTTTTTATAATCAAAGAGCCTCCCATCGATATATTTTCAGTATCCTCCGATTTTCAAGATTATGTATATATATATATATATATATATATATATATATATATATATGTGTGTGTGTGTTTGTGTGTGTGTGTGTGTGTGCATATTATTGTTTGCTTGTTTTTGTTTTATGGCATATCAACCTCGGCGGGTCATTTAATGCCGGCAAAGTTTTGAAAGATTCGTAGCGTCAGTTTAATTTTTAAAAAACTCAAATTTCTTTTGCAAATAAGTTTTCTATTAAACCAATAAATGGGAACCCAACAGGTAATACCACTCCGGGTCAGAGTGGACTTAGGAGCAATGGGGATGAAGAGTTGCTCCACATTCCCCAGACCTCCAGAACTGGAAGTTCATCATCAGATAAAGTTTAACGTCAAACAAGAACTGGTGATATTTAATGTTTATATAATAATCTTTATACAATGACTGCTATTTACACAGAAGCATTGCAACTAGCAAAGCCTTCATCAGATGCTGACTCTGGTTTCAGGCATGGTTTCGGGGCCGAAGCATCATTACCACTAACCCAGAGTGCCCCAGCAGTACCTCACGATACCACCAGACTTTGTCGGTTTGATGTCACAATATAGGACTGACATATCCACGCTGATGCGGTTAGAGCTTTCTCCTGAATCTTTTTTAAGTATTTCCTCTTGTCTGGTGGAGAAAGTCCAAGTTTAGACAAAAATGCCGAGGTTGAGTTGGTAATAAATCCCCGACATCCGACTTCAATGGGAAATACATCTGTTATCCATCCGTTTCTGACGCATTGTTCTCGTAGGTCTTCATATTTTTCCAACTTCCGCTGATGGGCCCAATCAAGATTTTCTTCAAATGGAACTGTCAATTCAACGATAAAAAACTTTGTCCTTAATTGTTTTATTTTCGTAGTTTTATCCGGACATACATACATACATACATACACACCAACTGCCCTTTATATATGTATAGATTATGTTTTTATTTTATTGCTAGTTTTACATAGAGCAGTGACAAGCAAATGTTCATTTAACTTCGTCTTTATATATCGTAGCCATTAGTGACTATATTTTAGAAAATACATTTAAAAACAATGTTCGAAGAAGACGGAAGTGAAACATTTTCTTGTTTCATTCCTCTGCTGTTTTCAATTTTAATCTTGTTATTGGCAATGGAGTGATTATTTCCATTTCTCGTCGCCATTGTGGTAATTTTTTTCTGTTCAAATTGCAATCGAGTGAATAGACTAAACAAAATTGACGCTTATTATCAAACAAACGGGAGACTTATTTCTTATAACACCGTTATCTATTCCAATTAGACAGTATGGTTACGGTGTCGAAGGACAAGTTGAGTGTCCTACATGAGGTGAACGAGTGCATAAAAGCGATTGATATGATCATTTTGTCTCCTGTATATTAGGATTTCTGTTGTTTTATTAGTCTGGCAGATAAGGTGTGCCGGGAAAAATTGTTACCAAGGTAAATTTGGTATTCTATGAAAGTTTAGGGTATCCTCTTTTGAAATTTGAAAACCCCT
Organism: Doryteuthis pealeii; assembly: GCA_023376005.1. Classification (NCBI taxonomy): domain Eukaryota; kingdom Metazoa; phylum Mollusca; class Cephalopoda; order Myopsida; family Loliginidae; genus Doryteuthis; species Doryteuthis pealeii. The sequence continues at coordinate 3,930,695 of CM042155.1, forward strand.
CTTTATTGACCCCCTGAAGAAATTTCTTTTTATGTGGGGGGTGGTGGTGGTATGCAAACCAGATCTATACAGGTTGGTTTAATGGCTGAGTCCACTCTGACCCGGAGTGGTAGTACCTGTTAGGGTCCCATCTACGGGTTAAATAGAAAACATGAGTTTATAGAAAAATTGTATTATCCATTAATAATTGCTTTATTTCAAAACATAATCGGTATTAAATTGTTACATAATCTATGCGGTTGGATAACATTATTGTCAATCCCCTGTATTTCTAAAGGGATGGCGCTTTTCATATCACGGGCGGGACTTTCCATGGAATAGTATAGAAAGCCTGCGAAATACGTGAAGTCACGTGGGACCTGGTTGGGTCCTCAGTTTCAGTTTGGATGTCGGGCAGAAGAGATGTCCTGCCTTAACTGGAACTCACTGCATACGCGCGCTATGTTAGTCAGATGTTTAGTTACATGAAATGTTTAGTTAAGTAAAAAAAGCTTATGGAAATAACACGGTTTTGTGGTTAGTAAATATCTTGGTAACGACTGATCTAGAAGAAGAAATGAGTTTAGTGCGACCGACTACCAAGACGAAGTCCAGACACTAGAAGACATGTTAGAAGAAGACGTAAGATAGAAAAGACGTCAGAAGAAGAAAAGAAGAATACGAAGTAAAGAAAGAAGGGTATACAACAAAATGACCCACTGAGGTTGATATGCCGTAAAACAAAACAACCCAAACCAAAATTAATGGCTGAGTTTAACACCGTAGAGTTATTTTATGCATTGAACTAAAAGTTGTGTCTTAGACAAGCATCTATTTGGGCTTACGGTCAAATCACTTTGAAAGCGGATAGATATTCAAAGTTTAAAATGATGGAAACATCATTGACAATGAAAAAATAAACGTTTCTGATTTCCAAAATATTTTGGAAACCATACCTTTGGGATGACACTTGTATTTTGATTATTACGAATTCAAAACATTCCAATGGAAGGACTCCATAATAAATATACACGCATAAATCAAATAAAAGCGTTCATATGAAAATTTCAGTAACGTTAGCGAATGGGATATACAACTGAAGAAAGCTGGGGCAGAATAGTCGAAATATTTTGTATAAATATATAAATGAATAAATAATATATGAATGAATGAGTTAATTGATGGATGGAAAAAGGAAATTAAAAAAGTTATGAATGAATTAAGGAGTGAATGGATAACGTAGAAAAGAAGAAAGAAGGTGTGAAGAATGAGCGAATGAATGAATGGATCGATAGAAAAAAAGAAAGAAAGAAAAAGTTTTGAATGAAAGAGTGAATGGATGACGTACAAAAGAAAGAAAGAAAGAAAGAAGATATGAATGAAGGAATGGAAGAAGAAAGAAAGAAAGAAAGAAAAAAAGAAAAGAAAGAAGGGCGAATGAATGGATCGATAGAAAAAAGAAAGAAAGAAAAAAGTTTTGAATGAATTAAGGTGTGGATGGATGACGTACAAAAAAAGAAAGAAAGAAAGAAGATATGAATGAATGAATGGAAAGAAAGAAAGAAAGAAAGAAAGAAAGAAAGAAATTATGAATGAATTAATGAGTGAAGGGATGACGTAGAAAAGAAAGAAAGAAAAAAAAGAAATAAGGCATGATTGAATGAGAAATCTCAAGTGCCAAAACTTAATCCCATATTTGAATCATTGTATATATATTTTTTATATGATCAAAATTTTGTTGAACTTCTTAACCGAGTGTGATTCTCTCTTATATATGAATGAGGCGTTTGTATTAAAATGGTTATCGTCGTAGGTTTGTACACGGTGAACAGAGTTCAGATACTGCACGTGACTGCGTGCACTTCCCCAAATGCTAATAGCATTGGGAAATACATGAATGCAGTTATTCTACCTCCAGATATAGTTGATAGGTTCTTTGTTCTTTTATTTTACGGCATATCAACCCTTTTGGGGTGATTTAATGCCGAATGAAGTCATTTTAATAAACAAAGGGCTCAGGTTGCTTACTGTTCATGGTTTTGTTTAAGTGGTCACCCACTTAAGTACTGAACAAGCAAATCGCTGCTCAACCTTACCGATCGAGACGAAGAGATACTTTCAGTGTGATTTGAACCACGGCCCACTAATATATACGGCCCCATATCTTACATAAACAGGCAGAGTTCTAACAGGCCGATTCGTTTTGTATTCAATTTATGTCTGTTTAAAAAAAAGATGTTAAAAATATAAAAACTTGTTTTTTTTTCAGAAATGTAATAATAAAAGATTGTAAACAAACTAACAAAAAAAAGTTAAAAAAAAAAATCTTTTCATTGTTTCGTTGAAACAGATTAGTGTTATCACTTCCGCGCGACCACTCCTATCTCTATTTTTCACAGACTCTCTTATATCTTTCTGTGTAACATGTCCTTTGTCTTCCAGTTCTTTCTTTATAATAAACACGGAATGGTCCATTATTTAGCTGAGGTGAAGACATCCATGAGAATTCAGCGGATAAGCAACAACAGATCATCAGGATGTACATTTTTGTTAATAATATCAATTAAATTGGAAAGTTATTTTTTAAATTTTTTACGGAACAATTTTAATATTTAATTGGTATTTAATATCATTAATAATAATTAATAACTAATAATATTATTGATAATGATATTTAATATTTAATATCTAAATATAAAGATTATGGATTTATTAATATTAGAAAATCACTAATTTTTCTTGTTTTGTTTTTCGTTTTTTTTTTTTTTTTGTTTTTTTTTAATATTGTTTTTAAAATTAATATGAGGAAAAACAAACACACAGACAATTTATCTATGATTTCAGGTTATATCAGAGAAAAATGAAACCTTTTCAATGTGAAATGTATACGATGAGAGTGGTGATATTACAGAGAAACAGTATTCTCGAGAACTTACGGTTCCATCTAGCCAATTGTTTGTGCTTTAAGATTTTTTCAAAACGGAAATAAATTGACGATAAAACGAATCGGCCTGTTAGAATTCTACATGTTTATGTGATATGTGAGGCCGTATATATATCAGTAGGTCGTGCTTGAACGTAATAACCATTTGTTAAGTTTTTAAATGCCATCTTTGGCCAGTTGAAAAGGGTTAAAAGTAAGTAAGTCCTGAGTTATGGAATCCTTTGGTAAGTGAATAAATCCTATCCTGCGTATAAGTCCTCAGTTAAGGAATCCTTTGGTAAGTGAATAAGTCCTATCCTGCGTATAAGTCCTCAGTTAAGGAATCCTTTGGTAAGTGAATAAATCCTATCCTGCGTATAAGTCCTCAGTTAAGGAATCCTTTGTCCGTCGTCCACGAAAGTTAAAGTAGTTATGGTCAGTGTGCTCCATTTAAATATTGTATTAACAGCAGAGTACTGCCAGTGATTGGCCAAGAGCTTGATCACATGGTTCTCGGTGAGTCTATAAGTAGGAGCGGGTATCAGGCACACACCTTATATTACACATTTCTCAACACTTTTTCCGGGATATTTGATGCAGAATTTATTTATTTATTTTCATAAACCAAGGACTCAAGTTGCTAAACTGTACCTACTGTTGCTTAAGTGGTCACCCAATTAAGTTCTGAACAAGCTCATCGCTGCTTAACTTCGGTGATCGAGCGGGAACCAGTGCTTTCTATAGTTGATAGTAGGATAGAATAGGCACTTAAAGAATCCAATTATAGAATCCAATTCCTATGATGATAACCATAACACAATGAGCGCCTCTAATATTTCACTTCTTATAGAATCAATAAACAAAATAGAAATAATAAGAAAAATAAAAAACTGTTTTGAGAATTCCACATGTTATTTTTCCTGGGGTAATTTTGTGATATAAGTCGGACGTGTGTGTGGTGGTGCAGTGTCATATGCTCTTTTTTTTTTGGGGGGGGGATATTTTTGTGGCTGGATGTTTAGTTGCTAAGTGTCTTGTCGCAACAGTTTTTATCATTGTTGTCTATTGACTCTACGAATAACAGATTATTTTCAAGTCGGGCCAGATATTTCGTTTATTGCTTTTTTATTAATTTTTTACTAGTTTTTCTTTAAATTTATTTTTAACTGTGGTGTGGCAAGCAATCAAGGAGAAGATAAGTAAAAATAAATAAAGTCGTCGGGATGGCCTAAAGTCAGTATCAGCCAGATAGCGAGGGAGTCTATCCCCTTTTCACTAGCGCTAGACCAAGGAGGTAGTTTTTGTGTCCGAGGTGGAGTGTCACACCGACCATCAGCTTATCACTTTACCGCACAGATCCTTGTTCTACTCATACGCTGAGTTGGCAAGGGGCGGTATCGAACCAGGAACCTTGGGAATCCTAGGTGGACGCTCTACCGACTGAGCTAAACCGGCCCCTAACTCGGAATATAAGAGGAAAGATTCAGATTGTAAAACTTCATCTCTTAAATTCAGTAAAAAAAAAAATGTTCAATTTGATTAAGGACTGAAGATGATTGAAAATACACTGAATAAATTTTTATTTATATATATATATATATATATATATATATATATATATATATATATATATATATGAATGAGAAAAAGGGGGTAATGAATCCGACAGAATGAGTAAATATAAAGAATGAAACAAAACTCAGACAAAAAGTTAGTATATTTCGCTGGAGTATTGATCTCGGATTCTGCAAATGTTTTATAAATGGGGGAAGTAGGTACCTACCTACTTCTCCCTTCTATAAAACACTTGTATGATCCTGATAATTCAATAAAAGCTGAAGAAGCCGAGTTCAATTCACCAGCGAAATATACTACACCTTTTTGTCTGAGTTTTGTTCTTCCATTCCTTATATTTTACCTCACACACACACACACACACACACACACACACACACACACATATATATATATATATATATATATATATATATATATATATTACTTCGCGTGATGTTGCAGGCAGAAAACAAATACCTTTGATCTTTTAAGCGGAATTAGTTTCCTAATTAGACACCGTATCCGATTATCTAGCATCGACGCTTTGCCAAAACAGGTGAATGTTTTGGTTTATGCTCGTCTCTATCCTCGGAGGTGAACAACCTGGTTTTCAAATACTAATCGTAAAAATGAGGCCTGCACTTCTAAGAGAAATCCGTGCCGTTGGCACGCCTTAATGATGATCATGATGGTGATAAACAGTCGGTATTGCCAGCACACGGGGACCATGTAGATGATCTTGTCAGCCCATGGATCTAAGGGCACCGTAATTTCTTATATATATATTTACCAACCCCTCCGCACGAGCAGGATGCGACACAAGGTCAATTTCTTAAGCGGAGTTTTCCTTCTCCTAGACTGGTTATCTAGCCATGGTTAAAGAACCCAGTCCGCCCTGCTATTTACCCATGAATTGAATTCATACCTTTCTCAAGGATATTAGCGCTATGTGAAATGCAAACAGCTTCATCCAGGAATTGAACTCGGGTTGACGAGTCCATTTCGTATGACTCTAACCATTAGACCACGCGCCTCCATTAATTTCTTATATAGAATTGTAAGAAGCGAAGAGAGAATGCCTGATACGTTGTTATTGATATTTGATATGCCAGGAGGAGGGGGAGTAGTAGTATTAGTCTTAGTAGTAGTTGGAGGAGGAGGAGGAAGATGTGGAGGAGGAGGAGGCCCAAGACGAGGACGAGGCTCTCTCAAAGTAGTTTTGACTAATAAGAGCCCTCTTGGTTTGAATTTAAAATGCGATGGCTGATAGAGACAGATAACGAGAGAGTGTCAAGGGGACCCATGCTGTCAGCACACCTTGTTGATGACGATGATGATGATGTTGTTGATGCACAGGCAGTTTTGCCAGCACACGTGGACCATGCAGATGATCGTGCCATCCCAGGGACCGCAATAACAGCGTGCTTTATTTTATAGAATTGAAAATAGCGAAGACGGGGAGAGAAAAAAAAGAAGAAATCTCCTTTTCATTGCCTGATACTTTGATATTGATAATTGATATACGAAGAGGAGGAACTGTCAAATTCTTCGGTACCAAATAACTGTAAATTGTATCATGAATACTTATGGACCAGTAAACCCGCCCTCCTGGTGGGTGTCCAGTGGCTTCGTTACAAGTTAATAGCGTTGATCCCAAAGGGCCATCACCCCATGCAATACCTTCCCCCTCGATTTAAAGGGTCAGGGCTGGGTTTATTGCCCACTACCTGAGGTGCCCTCTTGAGGGGAATGCCGACGGGATCAACGCAATTTATTCACCCACCACCCATGAGCTTCGGTTTGTGGGTTGTTCCACATTAATAGGGCTCTGTGCCTAACCCGTACACGTGCGGTACGAGGTAAATACCATGAATACTTATAAACCAATCGGTAGAGCATTCGTCTTGGAATTGCAAGATTCTGGGTTTGATTTCCGTCCAAACCAAAGCCATTAGCCGTGGCGAAAGAAAAATTACCCCAACTCAAAAGCCTTTGCCATAACATCGACATATATTTCCTAACTTTTGCCACGATACTCCTGAACTAAGAATGGGTAAGTGAAGCTTTGAAATATCTGAATAAGTACTTATTGGTCACTGGATTATTAGTTAAGAATTGGTATATTTTTTGACAGAAAATAGAGTTATAAACTTGTAGCCTTGTAAGTGAAGATAGCAAATGGCTTCAACATGATGTGAAAAAATTCTTCATTGTTTGTCTGTAGTAAACCTAAGCTGTAATGAACGACAGCTTTTTACTTCAATTTAGTGGCAATTGAAATAGAAGATAGGCACATTTGTTAAGTCTGTAAATAAAATATATCCTGTGTGGAATATATAAGCACATCTATATGATGATGATGGCAATCTGATCTGAGCAGTAAAGTGGGGAGCTGACGGTTGGCGTGATGATCAACTTCAACAAAACAGTCTTCCTGGTCGAGCCTAAAAAGGAATAAACTCCCTCGCTGTTCGGCTGATAGCGACAATAGGCCACGCCACTGATTTTACTTTTTTACTTATTAGTTATTTGAAACCCTATAACTGTTTGCAAGAGAATGGTTATTATCAAATAGATATGTTTACTTAAAACCATATGATAGCGTATCAATTATTAGTATGTCTAAAGAAAAAAATTGAAGGATATTGTCTGAGATATATGGGTAATTAGCAGGGTAGACTGGGCTCTTTAACCATGGCTAAGTAAACAGTCTAGGAGAAGGAAAACTCTGAATTCCAACCCGTTAAACTTCACTGAAAAATTGACTTTGTGTCGCATCCTGTTCAGCATCCTGAACAGCATCCTTTTATTTAAATAAACATCAAAAATATTATTTAAATAAAAACTCGCTGAAAGTCCCCATGTAAAAAGATCTCATATTAATTCAGACCAAAAAAAAAAAATGATTGTTTTACGCTTCCATATTGATTTGTTTAAATTTTGAGATTCATGGACATTTTTAAGTAAAATATTTTAATGCTATTTTAATTTTTAAGTAGAATTTTAAGGCTATTTCAATTTTTAAGTAGAATTTTAATGCTATTTTAATTTTTAAGTAGAATTTTAAGGCTATTTAAATTTTAAAGTAGAATTTTAAGCTATTTAATTTTTAATTTTAAATTTTAAGTAGAATTTTGATGCTATTTTAATTTTTAAGTAGAGTTTTAAGCTATTTTAATTTTTAAGTAGAATTTTTATTTTAATTTTTAAGTAGAATTTTAAGGCTATTTTAATTTTAAGTAGAATTTTAATGATATTTTAATTTTTAAGTAGAATTTTTATGCTATTTTAATTTTTAAGTAGAAATTTTTGATGCTATTTTAATTTTTAAGTAGAATTTTAATGCTATTTTAATTCTTAAGTAGAATTTTAATGATATTTAATTTTAAGTAGAATTTTAAGGCTATTTTAATTTAAGTAGAATTTTAATGATATTTTAATTTTAGAATTTTGATGCTATTTTAATTTTTAAGTAGAATTTTTGATGCTATTTTAATTTTAAGTAGAATTTAATGCTATTTTAATTCTTAAGTAGAATTTTAATGCTATTTTAATTATAAGTAGAATTTTAATGCTATTTTAATGCTATTTCAATTTTTAAGTAGAATTTAAATGCCCTTTTAATGTTATTTTTATTTTTAAATATCTTTGCGAATATAAATAAAATCTCTAACATTTTTACACAAAAAGCTAAACTCAGTAACAGTGAATGTGTATATATATTTACTTTGTCATTAACTGTTTTATTTTTGTCATTTTCTCCAGACATACATACATACATATATACACCCAACTGCCCTTTATATATGTACTAGAAGTGGCTACCCAGCATCGCCTGGGTAGAGAGAGGGTACGGGCAAAAAACCCTGGTGTATTGGTAAGTATATAAATACGGTTTTTAGTCTTCTTAATTACAAGAATACTTTTTTTCGGTGTGTGGTGCTTTTTTGAAAGTCTTATCGGGAAGCTGATAACTTTGCTAATTCTGGAATAATCTTTGAGCCTTCCTTTTTCTCGTCGTTAGTGACCATGAATCTCGTGTTATCTTACTTATTGATGTTGATGCTTAGGATGTTGATTAAGGTTTTGGGTGGGTGATCTTCTCTTGAGACTGGATTAAATAGGGTAATAACCTGTTAGAATTCTTGTCGCCATGGTAGGGGTTCAGTTGTTTAATTCTTGTAATCCATGTCGGTAGTGTTCATGGAAAAGTGTAGTATCAGTATTTCCCCTTGTAAACCTTGTCTGTCGTGTCTCGTGAAATCATAGGTTGAAAAGAGTGTATTATCAGTAGTTCCCCTTGTAATCCTCGCTTTTAGTGTTCCTTGAAATCCTATGTAGAAAATGGTAGTATTAGTAGCTCTCAATGTAATCGTCGTCTGTAGTGTTTCTTGAAATCCTAGGTAGAAAAGAGCCCATTGATCAGAGGTGGCCTCTCCGACCGGCCGTTTAGCCTAAGTAAGGGCCAAAGTGGAGCGTTGCATATTGACTGCTCAGCCATCAGGATTCCGTCTTTAAGCATCACAGATCACCCCTCCACGGTCAACAGGTGTCTACATTGAGCGTCTTACCGCTCTGCAGAGCTGCAGTCGGTGTATGCTAAAGACCCAGCCGACAGGGATCAATTTTTTACGTTATTTTTCTGTCAGCTAGTGTTACATAATCTATGCGGTTGCATAAGATTATTGTCAATCCCCTGTAATTCTGAGGGGGTGACCCTTTTCATATCATGGCCGGGTCCTTCCATGGAAAATTACAGAAGCCCGCCAAATATGTGAAGTCACGTGGGACCTTTTGAGTCCCCACTTGCAGTTGGACGTCAGGCTATTTGATGCTCTATCTAAACTGGAACTCACGCGCTATGTTAGTTAGCAGATGTCTGGGTCGGGGATTGAAAATAAAGTAACATCAAAATAAATCGAAGTCTTGTGTTTATTATCTAAAAACTAACAATGACACAGGGCTTCTGATAGAGAGAAATCCCTAACAGAAAACCAGACCAAAGTCCCCAAGTCAACTCCAGACGCAAGATCTTAGAAGATGCCAGACCAAGTCAAGATAGATGATAGAAATACCAAAAACGATCCGAAGCAAAGCCGGCCAGAAGAAAATACGACCAGATATAGAAAAAAGAAAGATAACATTATAATTATTTAGTGCCAGTGAAGAAGGCGCTATGCAACACCAGGACACAACTCGGACATCTTGTCGTCGTTGTTAACTCAACACATTATTTCTTGTGGAAATCCGATTACCCAACATTATCAGTTTACCCGAGTAAAAAAAAGAAGAAAAGGCGATCATGTGTTGCTTGATATAAAAAGGGGTTTATTCAATTAGGGCTACGAATCACAAGGTTCATTGTTCGATACCGGCCTTCGCCAACTCTCTGGCTTTAACCAATCAGAAATTGACAAATGGCCTTGTGCTTCGTTATCAAAACTTTCGATGTTGCCTACACGTAATCTATTATATTCCTGGCTTTTCAAATTCTATTTCTCCTATTATTTTATACAAGCATTTTTGAAACGACTGTTTCGTTTTATCTGTGTGTGTTATATATATTTATCAACTCCTCCGCACGAGCAGGATACGTCACAAGGTCAATTTCTTAAGCGGAGTTCAACAGGTTTGAATTCAGAGTTTTCTTTCTCCTATACTGGTTACCTAGCCATGGTTAAAGAACCCAGTCTGCCCTGCTATTTCCCCATAGCTGGAGGGTGAGCAGGATTCATACCTTTCCCAAGGGTATTAGCGCCAAGTGAAATGCAATTACCACGTCCAGGATTTGAACTCGGGGCGACGAGTCCATTTCCAATGACTTTAACCATTACACCACGCACTTCTGTGTGTGTTATAAGACTCGAGAAACTAACCTCTTTCTCATTTCGTACATGGAAGATTATTCACAACAACGCATGTAAAGTGTGTTCTTTTTGTCAACATCATAGACATCTTAGTTGAATCTTAGTTTAAATACAAAAAGTTGATGATATTACAATAAAGTATCAGTGTAGTTTGACACGTAATTTCATTATCATTCATGAATTTATGATCCTTTTGTTTTCTATATAATCTAAATGTTTTTTTTTTCTTTTTAGATGTCCAAAAAAAATTCTTACAGTCAATTCTGCTAGATGTCACATCTGTCTGAAACCATAAGAATAGAATGATATATTTGCCTATAGTGCAATCTTTTTTCATGAAGATAAATACATTAGACCCATTACTTATATTTTGTTTTTATTTTTAATGAGAAAATTCGGTCATATTTAGGTGATGTGGTTGGGTTCACTAAAGGATCACTTCAAATTCTGGTTATCTCATCTCTGTTGTTTTATTGAGATAGATGAAATATAAACGCATGGTATTGTAATATATCCCCCCCCTCTCTCTCTCTCTCTCTCTCTCTCTCTCTCTCTCTCTCTCTGACAGTGAAATTCACTTTCTTAAATTTTTATATCGTTTTAATATATATTCATATATTTTATATATTTTCTCTCTGTCTGTCTGTCTGTCTGTCTGTGTATGTGTGTGTACAATCTAACGATTCTATGATTTTGGTTTGTTCTTACACATTGTAATTTTACCTTTTCGATTTCCCAGGATTATTTATGATACACGAATAATTTTATAGAAAATTGAATTAAAGACAAGAAAGTTATGAAAAATAAACAAGTACCAGTCCTCTGTGAGTAACGGACTAGAATCGACACGAGCTAGACATCTAAGTAATAAGCAGATTAATTAAACTATTCACTCTTTATATAGAACCGTGAGACAAAAACAAATTTAGATGATATATTTAACACTTCATCACTCATTTTACTAGCCCTGTCGGTGGGGCTTTAGATACACCTCTGCGGAGGGGCAAGACCTCCCCACACCAATCGGGCCATCCGTGATGCTTATGCACGGAATCTTGGTGGATGAGCAGTCCATGACATGCAACACCCCACTTAAACTCTTACTTAGGCTAGACGGTCGGTCGGAGAGGCTCCCTTCGACTAATCGGCTGGTCACGTAAAGCACCAGTACCTATATGATTGTCCCGACCGTATTTCCCTTGTGACAAGACCCTACCCTTTTTATCATATATGCTAGAGGTCGGTGACTGAGGGTTTTAATCTGATTGTGAGGTTCCTGTTCTAGAGGTCTGGGGAATGTAGAGCAGCCCTTCATCACTATTGTAAACCAAACCAATTGATTTTACTACGAGGTAAACTTTGTTTGTTTATTTTAAGGCATATCAACCTCGGTGGGTCATTTAATGCCAACAAAGTTTTGAAATAAATTCATTCTTCATGGGTACTCAATATTTTTATAAACACATTTTTTTATATTTAACCTATAGATAGGACCCTAACAGGCTCAGACTGGACAAAAAAATAACGGTGAAGGGTATTTCTCTGAATGTTTGAGATGAGGCTTGAATATTAATATTATCAGCGTTATTCGGACTATTGTCCTCATCTTCATTGTTATTTGTACAACGTTTCGGCCGATATGCCCTCCGGCCTTCTTCAGGTATTTCTTGTCGGACCCGGGAACTTTCTCGGACTCGGGAACCTTCTCGGACTCGGGAACCTTTTCTAACTCGGGAACTTTCTTGTCGTAATCGGGAGCCATCGGGAGAGGGTTCCCGAGTCCGACAAGAAATACCTGAAGAAGGCCGGAGGGCATATCGGCCGAAACGTTGACAAATAACAATCAAGATGGAGACAATAGTCCGAATAACGCAGATAATACTAACGGTGAAGGGATACTCCACAAACCATCATTTAACGTAATTCCTAAGACAATAAGACTCTCAGTCACCGCTTGCTAGCATATATATGACAAAAAGGTTGGGTCTTGTCATGAAAGCAAATCATATAGAAGATATGACTTGACGTACACAGTCGATTGATCGGAGGGAGCCTCTCGCACCACCGGTCCAGGCTCAGTAAAGGCCAAAATGGCGTGCAGCATGTCATGGACTGCTCAGCCACAAATATACCTTCCTTAAGCATCATGGATCGCCACCCATGCCCAACAGGGGAGGATAATCGTTCTCAGTTCGTACTTAGATGATTATTCCCAGATTTTTTTGCACAGTTAATTTGATTTTAGTCTTGTTACTGGTATGCCACATTGGCAAACAGAATGAGTCATTCAACTGGCAATCCATTCCTTATAAAAAATTTTAACTTCACTGGTGGTAGCAGCAAAAAGGATTTCTATATATCTATTGTTTGCATTGACAGATTGGGGACAGTCAATGTAGTGTGATTCTTATTGATGTTAGTATTAATTGTCACAAGAAATAAAGACCTTTTATAAAACAATTCAGGTTTTGTTCTTTCTGTAAAAAAAGTAAAAGCATCGTTAAAGACTTTTTTATGTTTCTGCTGGCTTTTAATATTTGCTTATCATTTTGATTCATTCTTACACATTGTAATATTACATTTTCAATCTTCTAGTGTTAGTTATAATATCATCGGTATCGCAGTATCGGAAGACCATAGATTTCCTCTGCCCTAGATTTACGTTTAAGCGCAGTTCCTTCCATGACTGTGAAGGCCAACCCGTGATTGACAGTTTCGACCACAGATGTCACATATGAAAGGCGATCCTGAAGATGATGATGATGTGCCGTTACTCTGATGCTGTCGCTTTCACTTTGTCCTTTTTGCTTCATGGTGTTGCACCACGTTCCCTGTCAGTGGGTGAACAATCCAACGCTTGGCGAATTCTGCTTCGCAATGATAGGAAGAGCCGACATCGAAGGATCAAAAAGCGGCGTCGCTACGAACGCTTGGCCGCCACAAGCCAGTTATCCCTGTGGTAACTTTTCTGACACCTCTCGGCGGAAAGAGCTCTCCGCTCGGAGAGGATCGATGTTGCACCAGGGTGACTTCAGACATGAATAGCTAGTTGCGGAGAGCCTGTCGCTACCGAATGCAGTTTTGTGACAAATTATCCCAGTTGACAGGATTGATGTTAAAGGACTTGAGATCACACTTACAGACTTTCAAAAGTCGCAGATGGTGATCCCCGATCTATCTCTTGCCAGATGAAAGTTTCTCTTAGAGGATGTCCTTCGTGATTCGCTGAGTCGCTCACCTGGTGACATATGAAGAATGGGTTAAATCGAACTTAACGGACCTAAATTCCACCATTGTATGTCACCCCACCGAAAGAAAAAAAAATCAGGGAATTAACCGAATTTAATGACATTTTCAGTGTTGATATATTAATGAATAAAATAAATAATGCACTAGTTATTTTATTTAAAAACTTTCACATTTTATCATGTCAATAACTTTGAACCACGTATCTTTGAGGCGTAACAGATTCTCAAAGATACGTGGTTCAAAGTTAACTGATCTGAAAATATGTAAATGTTTTTGAATAAAATAACTAGTGCATATATACTTTATTCATTAATATATCAACACTGAAAACTTCATTAAGTTGGTTAATTCCCTGATTTATTTTTGGTATATTTTCTTTCGGCGGATTTTTTTTATTTTTTTTACATAAGATGGTGGAATTTGGATCCGTTAAGTTCAATTCAACAAAATAATCATATAGGAAATGAAATTACAGACAAAAAAGTTATACGTGCTAGTTTGTTTTTTTTTTCTTTTTTTTTGTGGACAACGGTGTACACTCGCCACGAGCAAAGGCGCCCAAGTAATTATAAAATTAATTAAACTCTTCACTCTTTATATAGAACACTGAGTCAAAAGAAACTTTAGCAGATAATATTTACCACGTTAGATATTTACCAAGCCCATCCGCACGAGCAGGATGCGACACAAGGTCAATTTCTTAAGCGGAGTTTAACAGGTTTGAGTTCAGAGTTTTCCTTCTCCTAGACTGGTTACCTAGCCTTGGATTTAAGAGCCTAGTCCGCCACTATGTTTACCCATAGCTGAAGGGAGAGCAGGATTCATACCTTTCCCAAGGGTATTAGCGCCATGTGAAATGCAAACAGCTTCGTCCAGGAATTGAACTCGGGTCGACAGGTCCATTTCCCACGACTCTAACCATTAGACCACGCGCCTCCATATTTAACTATTTATAACTGATTTTACTACGAAGATACGAAGATAATCCCAAAGCTAATGTCTTCAAAATATTTAGAAATTACTGAAAAGTGTATTGTTTATTGACAATGGTGTTTACTTCAGTTTAAAGTTTGATTTATTTTTCGACATAATCACCATTTCGGTCGAGGCATTTTTCTAGACACTGTGGGGGTATGTATGCACAGATCGCCGCCAAATCATTGAGGAAGCATTGAACCTTGTTGTATATTGCAAACTCCCGAAACCACTTGCGGATGTTTTTGACATCCATGCACGACTCGCCATACACTTCTCTTGACGATGAATTTCAATCGGTTCAATAGCTTTTTTTCGTTCAAAAAGTGAATAAATGCACAGTAATGTTATTTTCAGTGCTCTATTAGAAACGACTGCCAAACCAAGACAGATCATTGCAGTGTGTGTGTGTGTGGGGGGGGGGCGCAGACGCAAGTGCATGCATAACAAACACAGCAGTGTTGCCAATAGCCGACCGAACAGTTTCCCTGCGTCTCAGGGTTTTGGAGACCATACCTTTGTGATTACGTTCGTTGTATATAAATCAAACATCCATCACTAGTTTAAGGGTTAACTTACCTTGTCCCCTCTAAAGTTTGTAATCCATTTTAAAGAAAGAAAAGTGTTATTGTCCGTGTTAACCACTTAAATAGAATGTGCCGCGCATTTGACTAGTTGTCAATCAGATGCGTGGTAGAGAATTTTACACTCGCCCAAAAACAATAAAAAGAGTCAAATGTCTGTTAGCATCTCAAGATAGTGGGTGGATCGACGGACAATTCTTGTCTGACGAGTTTCTTTTCTATCTTTTCCAATTGTCTGGCCAGCTTTTTTTATATATCAGGGTGGAATTGGTGACTGAATTCACCGAAGTTTCTTACACTAGTACGTTATGCACTACTTAGTGCCATCATCAGGTGTGAAGTGTTTCCATGGTTCTTTTTAAAAAAGTAGCTGTGGGAATGAGTAGGAGAAAGGGCTTACAAGTCTATAAGGATGTCATGGGGAATGGTGAGATGAGAAGTGGTGGTAAATTACAAGCATTTGTGAATATATTGGCTGGTCTCGAAGTTGATCTTGTTTAAGGAGGGTTCTTTTGTTTAATGTTTTATATATATATATATATATATATATATATATATAAGATTTTTGGATGTTTGTTTATTTAGAAACGTTGCGGATAAAGTATATTAAATTTTTACTTGAAGGCACTTACAACGCATGTATCGCATAAAATTCGATACTTTTTCTTATAGAAAATGAACTTGACAAGTGTAATCCCAACAAAGGATGGTTCGATGTGTAGAATACCGTATAGACTATTTCGACTTTATTAAGTCTCATCAGCGGTATATACTAACGATTTCCCTCCGACAGAAATCGAAACCGGGACCTCAGTAGACACAGTGAAACACTAGTGAAACACCTTATCGCCTCGGCCACAGTACACAGCTGACCATCCTAGCGAATTTAAGCTTGTCAAGTGATACTCACGCCTCTACCATAATAGGTAAGGGGGCGTTATTGAGAGAATAATAACAACAAACAGACCGTTTGCCCTTCGGCGAAGTGAATAAGATTTTTGGATGTTTGTTTATTTAGAAACGTTGCGGATAAAGTATATTAAATTTTTACTTGAAGGCACTTACAACGCATGTATCGCATAAAATTCGATACTTTTTCTTATAGAAAATGAACTTGACAAGTGTAATCCCAACAAAGGATGGTTCGATGTGTAGAATACCGTACAGACTGTTTCGACTTTATTAAGTCTCATCAGCGGTATATACTAACGATTTCCCTCCGACAGAAATCGAAACCGGGACCTCAGTAGACACAGGCGATAAGGTGTTTCACTAGTGTTTCACTGTGTCTACTGAGGTCCCGGTTTCGATTTCTGTCGGAGGGAAATCGTTAGTATATACCGCTGATGAGACTTAATAAAGTCGAAACAGTCTGTACGGTATTCTACACATCGAACCATCCTTTGTTGGGATTACACTTGTCAAGTTCATTTTCTATAAGAAAAAGTATCGAATTTTATGCGATACATGCGTTGTAAGTGCCTTCAAGTAAAAATTTAATATACTTTATCCGCAACGTTTCTAAATAAACAAATCCAAAAATCTTATTCACTTCGCCGAAGGGCAAACGGTCTGTTTGTTGTTATTATTCTCTCAATAACGCCCCTTACCTATTATGGTAGAGGCGTGAGTATCACTTGACAAGCTTAATTTCGCTAGGATGGTCAGCTGTGTACTGTGGCCGAGGCGATAAGGTGTTTCACTAGTGTTTCACTGTGTCTACTGAGGTCCCGGTTTCGATTTCTGTCGGAGGGAAATCGTTAGTATATACCGCTGATGAGACTTAATAAAGTCGAAACAGTCTGTACGGTATTCTACACATCGAACCATCCTTTGTTGGGATTACACTTGTCAAGTTCATTTTCTATAAGAAAAAGTATCGAATTTTATGCGATACATGCGTTGTAAGTGCCTTCAAGTAAAAATTTAATATATATATATTATATATATATATATATATATATATATATATATGCTGAAAGGATAAATAAATAAAGGAAATAAAATGTTGAATGTATAAATTTAATTTGAGTTACCAACATGTGTTTCGGCCAGGAGTTTGTTTAAGTACATATGTATTCTATTTATCATTATTTTAAATCTATAATGAAATGATAATAATATAAAATTAT
This sequence comes from Doryteuthis pealeii, assembly GCA_023376005.1. Taxonomy (NCBI): domain Eukaryota; kingdom Metazoa; phylum Mollusca; class Cephalopoda; order Myopsida; family Loliginidae; genus Doryteuthis; species Doryteuthis pealeii. The sequence continues at coordinate 3,947,961 of CM042155.1, forward strand.
AAGATATTTAAAGATACAAAGAAAAATGGCCTTCTTCAGGGTAAAATGTTTGATATTTTAAATTAAAAGGATCAGAATACAGAGAATTTTGAATTGTTCGAAAAAGAATTTGTGACGGTTACGGTTAGAGAATAAAGAATGTTCGTTGGAGAGTGACACGTGTTTCTCATGTGTCTGTCAAAGTGAAGAGGCGGCATACAACACGAAGAGAAACAGGAATCTGAAACCTTTCTGGTACGAAGAGTAAAAGTAATGTCTGCAGAGTGGCTTATTATCGGCATCAGCCAGACAGCGAAAGTGTCTTTCACCGTTTCACTATCGCTAAACTTTTTATTTCAAAACATAATCTATACAATATGTAAATTTAGAGAAGTAATTCTGTTGATCCTATTTTTGGTTATTTTCTATAAGTCTAACATAAACAAAGGGGAAACACTCTTGACTGATAACTTATTTATTTATCTATTGATCTACTAGGAAAAAAGAAGACGGGGTTAGGGTTTAGGGTTAGGGTTAGAGTTAGGGTTTAGTGTTAGGGTTAGGGGTTAGGGTTAGTGTTAGGGTTAGTCTAATGGGGAAAAAATAAATAATTTATCAGTCAAGAGTGGTTCCTCTTTGTTTATATTTTTTAAGTAGTCAATGAACATACTTGTACATAAAATCTGCAAAATACAAAATGATAAAAATATTTGTTCAGCTTTTTATGCCAGTAAATGCCATGTGGACTCATTTTGATTGAAGGATCAAAGCAAACATTTCAAATGTGAAATCTTACAGATATATGAACCCATAAAAATAGCTTGTAGATTGTTAAGTTATGGATAATCAAGGAAAGGGATAGAAAGAGATAATAAGTTATGTTGTCCCTCAAAACACAAATTGATATCTAAATCATATCTTGACATTCATTGTTATATAATGGGAACTTTTGACTCACAGGATGTAACACATACCCAAGCACTTGGAAAACCGCATAAAAAAGCAGTACATCCACAGTTTCTGCATCTGATGTGGATCCCTATTATTTTTCTTCTTCCTCTTTTATGCCACTTTTGTCTTTTCTTTATTTTTTTCTATTATCATTATGTTTTTTTCTCTTTTAATTTCTTTTACTTTTTTCTCTTTTATTTCCTTCTTTTTTCCTTCATTTTTTTTCTTCTTTGTTCCACTTTACTTTTCTTCTTTTTCTTTTTTTCGTCTCTTTTGTTCTTCCCTTTCCTTTTCTCTTCTTTTCTTTTCGTCTTTTCTCTTCTTTGCTTTCCTTTCAACCTCTCTTTCATGGCACCGAAGAGATGATAATCTGAAGGCAAACATTATTCCAGTGACGAGGAAGTGAAATCTGTAGTGAAGAAGTGGCTCAAAGCCCCGCACCTACAATGAGCCCCCCCCCCACACACTTTACCTCAAAGACCAAAGCTGTGATTCCCATATGCTGTATATATATATATTTACCAACTCCTCCGCACGAGCAGGATACGACACAAGGTCAATTTCTTAAGCAGAGTTCAACAGGTTTGAATTCAGAGTTTTCCTTCTCCTAGACTGTTAACTAGCTATGGTTAAAGAGTCCAGTCTGCCCTGCTATTTACCCATAGCTGGAGGGAGAGTAAGATTCATACATTTCCCAAGGGTATTAGCGCTAAGTGAAATGCAATTACCACTTCCAGGATTTGAACTCGGGGCGACGAGTCCATTTCCTATTACTTTAACCATTACACCACGCGCTTCCTTCCCATTTGCTGTATATGCTAGAGCCGGTATCGAACCCGGAACATTACGGCTGCTATGCGGATATTCTACCAACTGGGCTAAACCGGCCCATGGTGCCAATTTATAGGCTTAATTAGGCGCTTTTCAGAGGTCGAGCAATGGGTATCAAATTACGGTAGGAATGTTCTTCCTACTGCAATGAGTTTAGTATTTTACGGTAAAAAAGTATAAAAAGAAATAATGAGGGCATGAAGGTTGAACTCACATAATACGAGTGGAAAATGGGATCTAATTATGTCCTATTTTTTTCTCTCAATATTTATGTCATTTCGTTAATGTCTAAGTGTATATGAAAAGGGATAATGAAATTCTAGTGCTTTTGATGATTGCAAAATGCATAGCAATTTGCAAAGGTCGGACAATGAGTTATCAAATACAATCAATTAGTCAATATATCAATCGTTTTCTATTTGTAAGTTTGAAAGAAACACAATTTTCCTCATCTGATTTCATATTTGTTACTAAAGTGCAAACGCATAAGCAATATAAAGTTGGTTCATATGCAACAATTGCTGCTATTTTCTGTTGTAATGGAAAGAATAGATACCGATATATATATATATATATATATATATATATATATAGAGAGAAGAGAGAGAGAGAGAGAGAGAGAGAGAAGAAAGAAAGAGAGAAAGAGAGAGGGAGAGAGAGTCATTGAAATCTGTGTTGTCGGCACGACTTGGTTATTATTATTATTATTATTATTATTATTATTATTATTATTATTATTATTTGCTCCTTTTGGGTTTTCACATCAGCATTAGCTGATGGTCTTTCACTGGAGTCTGAGTGACAGCAAGTCTCCTCAGGTCTCCAGGACTCTTCTGAGTATTCTGGCAGATTGCAGCAGTGCAGTGTTCTGAATGGTTTCAATCCTTCCTCTGATTTCCAAACTTTCCAGACCCTTTTCCAATCCTTTTGGGACTGTTCCAAGTGCACCAACTACAATTGGTATCACTTTCACTTTCATGTTCCATAACTTTTTCAGTTCTCTGGCAAGATCCAGATATTTGTCCATTTTTTCGTTTTCCTTTAGCTTCCCCCTGTAATCTGCTGGCACTGCAAAATCCATCAGTTGACAAGTTCTTTCTTTTTTGTTTATCAACACTAGATCTGGTCTTCTTGCTGGGATAAGGTGATCCGTTTTTATTTCAAAGTCCCAGAGAATTTTATGCGTTTCATTCTCAAGAACAGATTCTGGTTTATTGTACAATTTTGTTGTATGGTTAAAATTTAAGTTTTTGCATAACTCCCAGTGGATCACCTTCCCAACCCATTATTATTATTATTATTATTATTATTATTATTATTATTATTATTTTCACTCCTTTTGAGTTTTTCACATCAGCGTTAGCTGATGGCATTTCACTGGGGTCTGAGTGACAACAAATCTCGGAACCATCTTGGATTTAGGAAAGAACGTTCCCGAGTCCGAGTGGTAACCTTTAGTATTTGTATTACTCGGACTATTGTCCTCATCTTTATTGTTATCTGTACAATTGGACACATGGCCTAGTGGATAAAGGAGGTAGGTTAAGACAGTTCTAAGTGATAGTTATCTCTAGACTGCAGGTTCAATCCTGGTCAGGGGGAGCAGTTACATAGAATAATAATCAACACAAATAAACACCTCTATCCCAGCTATGGTTAGCGAAATGAGAACAGGAAACCCCCGAAGACTGAATAAAGGATTAGGTTCAAAGTTCCGTGATAGCTCCCGATAACGACAAGAAGGTTCCTGAATTCAAAACGAAGGTTCCCAAGTCCGAGAAGGTTCCCGAGTCCAACAAGAAATACCTGAAGAAGGTCGGAGGGCACATCGACCGAATCGTTGCACAGATAACAAGGCAGATGAAGAGAATAGTCCGAATTATACAAATAATATACGAATAATACTAATCATCAAGCCTCGTCTCAAAAATTCAGAGAAATACGTTAGGTTTCTACATCTTATTATAATGGAGATTGTTGGTTTGTATGTCTGTAACCGAAACTATATTACTATTCAAGTCAAAATTCCCTTTGTTATTTTCATCACATTCTCCATGATTTTATTTTTATTTAAACCTCAATTATTAATAAAATTGTTTTACATCATTAAGACTGTTGACCATATCTACCTACTAATAACATACAATTGTATTTATATATACAAGAAAATAGCGGTTTACAGTGTGAATTGGAAGGCTAATTTGCATTTTGATCTTAAAAATGTGATTTTAATAAATATATGCTTAGTATTATTGATTTCTAATTGTTTAGTTTTATATTAATGAATATGAGCAAAAATCTCGGGGATAAATCTTAAAAGAAATCCATTAACAAAAAGAAATAACTGTAATATTATTATTTACTTCCTATTTTAACTAAATAGTTAAATTAGGAAAATTTACCAATGAAGACGGGAGTAAGTGCAAATGATGGAAGATTTAGTTTCAAAGTTGTTCTATTTTTCAATCATACCCCTCTGTTCCAAATTTTTTATCTGAATTCTTATTCAGTTTCATTAGCCTTTCTAATTTAACATGATATTTTATTATATTAAAACTTAAATACTTGCACCCGGAGGGTGCATATATTTGCTAGTTTTTCTAATGCATTTTTATCAAACTTGAGGTTTACGGTCAAGTCACCTTTAAATCATTGGGTCTCGCTAGATCTTAACAACCAACTAACCAACCAAATCAAACTTGTTTCGACTGCAAAACAAAATATGTAATTTTATTTTTAAAATAAACAAATATACTATTAGCAAATTGTGAAACTTTAAAAATGGAAATTTTAGAATTAATTTAGAATGTTTCTTATAGTTTCAGGAATACCAACTAAATCAAGAATTAACTTTCGATAGAACACGCACACCTATCATACATCTACAAATGCCAAAGTCTCTGAAGCCTATCTACTTTTTACACATTGTTCTTAAGCTGCAAGAAATTGATAGATAATCCTTATTTGACCCAAAGAGAAAAACCGTGTAGCCCCCCTGCGAACAATTAGTTTTAAAATGCAACGGTTCACGAAACTCTTATATTGATGAGGTTAGGGACGACTATATATTCATTCCTATATAATTGAAAATATGGAGGCGCATGTGTGTAATGGTTATCGTTGTAGGAAACGTTCATGGCGAGACGTGTTCATATTCTGGACGAGGCTGTTTGCAATTTACATAGTGCTAATAGTCTTTGGAAAGATTTGAATCCACCTATTCTCCCTCAAGCTAAAATATTTAAAAAAGGGTATAATGTCAACGTTATTGTTATGTATTTGTAAAATCTGTATATTCTGAAACTGTTAATAAGTAATTAAAACTATTTAAAATAAGGGATACTGTAACTACTTATAATTAATTTAACTAAATAAGGTGATAGTTTTTTTTTAAAAAAGCAGGCCTCTGTTTGATAGTGCTATATTTAGAAATAATGCTGGATTCAACTATCTTTCTGGGTTGTTTATTAAGTTCAATAACTAACCTCTTAGAATCTTTATTTCTACTAACGCATTTTCATAAAACTTGATTCTTATTTCAAAACAAATATAATAATAATAAATTATGAAACTTTTAAAATGGAAATTTTAAATCTCTGTAGAACATATTAAAAAAGGGTTAATTGTCAATGTTATCAGTTCTTGGTAGTTATAGTGTTTGTAAAATCTGTATTTTATAAACGATGTCCAAGGCTGACTCTGAACAGCAAATGTTACACTAAGATAACTTCCTGACAGTTTCTGTAAGTTATTTGATAAGGTCTTATCTGCCCTTTAGTCGATGATCCATTTCATTTGACTCACCGAAAATCATAATTCGGATACTTGCGAACACACAACCACAATAACGAGTGTTGAACAACCTAGTATAAAAAAGTTAGAAAGGGGATGCTGCCTTGAAATCAGCCTTCAACATCCTGGTTAGTGTATGGGTTCAAAATTGACTATGTGTGTCGGTGGAAAATAGAAATTTTAATTTTCAAACGAAAAGTAGACATATGTTTACTGAACTTTATTTCTCAAAAGACTGACTATGAACACACAACCATAAATAACGAGTGTTGAACAACCTAATATAAAAAAAAAAACGTAGGAAAGGGGATGCTGGCCTTGAAATCAGCCTTCAACATCCTGGTTTTAAAACCGAACGTAGGCATATGTTTACTGAACTTTATTTCTCATAGACTGACTATAATTAGGCCTGAAGAAAGGTAGAAACGGTTATCGTCGTCGGAATAGGACTCTGCAGACCGAGTTGATATTCTGGACGAGGCTGTTTACATTACACTTAGTGAAATATATGAATATATGAATATATATAGTGAATATATGAATTTGCGAAATATATGAATCCATTTCCTGCTTGTTGCTGACTTACATATAATATTTTACTGTCTACATGCTAATTTTTACAACTTGGGACAATATTCATAGATATTTATCAAAACCTCCGCATGAGTAGGATGGGACACAAGGCCAATTTCTTAAGCGGATTTTAAAAAGTTTAATTTATAGGTTTCCTTCTCCAATACTGATTGCCTAACCAAGGTCCAGTCTGCTCTACTATTTACCCATAGCTGTAGGGTGAATAACTAGATATATACCTTTCCTAAAGATGTTAGCGTTCTGGAAAATGCAAACAATTCGTCCAGGAATTGAACTCGGTTTCGCGGTGTCCATTTTTTATAATTTCAAGTAACTATTTTTAATGTAAGTAATCTACAGTTATACGGCAACAAGTATTCTTCTCAAATACGAATAATTTTTAAACAGATATTGTTTACCTATAAATAGTACTATCATACTAGGCTAAAATATACCTGGGTTTAATGGCAATAAAGTTGTAATCCTTTCTCCTCAAGCATCTAGAACTGGAGTCTAACCATCACACCCCGGACACCTATTTTTGGAGGGGGTTGTTTCAGCTCTGAAAGGTATAAAGTTAGCCTGTTCTCCCCGAGATGGTTGAATAAGATCCCATGTTAGGACCTTCCGTCAAAGCTATGGGTAAATAGTAGGGCAGACTAGGTTCTTTATCCTAACTAAGGCAACTAGTCTAGGAGAGGGAATACTCTGAATTTAAACCAACTGTGCTCTGTTCAAAAATTACCCTTATGTCACATCTACTTATGGTAAAGAGTATATTAAATACATATTTAGAAGAGCAATTTATTTGCATAGATCAAAAATGTAATCTATGATGGAACTGAAAGTTGATTTCATATGGTTTGCCCTGCCACACCCGAGAAAACAGAAAAAATATCAAAGAATTATTTCAAATTCATTTATTGACATTAAAAAATAAATAGATAAATTGTTGATTTCAGTTATAGGAACATTTTCTAAGAATTTTATCTAATCTTTTTAAACAAATTACAATAAGATCATTTATTAGAAACTTCCAATGATTTACTTACTCTATCTATTTTAGAAACATCTTCCTGGCTTTTTTCTTTAACTCTTGTCTCCAAGCTTTTATCAAATGAACTTTGATCATTATTTATAAATCTTTTAGGGATTGTCTCTTCGGGATCCGGATCACTCGGTTTATTTATTTTGTCCTTAATATATATTCACCAACCCCTCTGCACGAGCAGGATGGGACACAAGGTCAATTTCTTCAGCGGAATTCAGTAGGTTTGAATTCAGAGTTTTCCTTCTCCTAGACAGGTTGCCTAACCAAGGTTAAAGAGTCCAGTCTGCCCTACTATTTATCCATAGCTGGAGGGTGATTAGGATTCATACCTTTCTCAAGGATATTAGCGCTAAGTGAAATGCAATTACCACGTCCAGGATTTAAAGTCGGGGTGACGAGTCCATTTCCCATTACATTAACCATCACACCACGCGCTTCCTATAAAATTAATCTTATTACATTGCCTACCAATACTTGTCCTCTGTTTTATAGTGGTAACTTTATTTTGTGACATCCCATACACAAGTATTTAATATTAACGCTGTTATGACTGTTATAAGAAGTACTGCATATCCCACCCTGCTTTGTCTTACAGCTTTCACCATGTTTTAATTTCAAGTGATTTATGCCTTTTCCGAACTTATTTTCTGACATATCTCGTATCATCTTTGTGAAAATCTATTAAAAAAAGATAAGTAATGTGTCTGCTCTGCTGATATCAAAGTGTTAAATTCACCTTGAGTTTTCTAGTTTGTATTGATATTTTTTTAAATTTTGATTAATTTTTCTTTTTGTCACGTTACCTGTTAAAACGTCTGTGTTTATGAATGGGAGATCTGAACTGTCCACGCTGTAGAATATATTGACTGCACCTCTGAAAAAAAGTAAGACCCACCCACACAATGGTGTTTTACCTGTTGGCTGTGAACGGTGACCCGCGATGCTTAAAGACGGAATCCTGGTGGCTGACCAATCCATGACATACAACACTCCACTTTGGCCTTTTCTTGTGCTAGACTGGCGGTCCGAGAGGTCCCTTCGATTAATCGGATGGTCATGTCAAGCCCTAGTACTTATATGGTTGTCCCTACCGTATTGCTCTTATGACAGACCCCCAACACTTTTTATATGCTAGAAGGTGGTGGCTGAGGGTCTTATTTTCCTGGGTATGATGTTACACTACATACAGTGGTGAGATCCCAGTTCTGGAGTTTGGAGAGTGAGAAGTACACCTTAATCCCCATTACTCCCAGGTCCACTTTAACTCCGAGTCACTGTCCTTGTTAGGGTCCCATGTGTCGTTTAACTAGAAACAATAAAAAAAAAAATTGTGTTTAAATTTTTTAAAATTGAGTTTGAATTTTTAGAAATTGAAAACTCATCAAGAATGAATAAAACGTCTTCGGCATAAAATAACCCAACCAGGTTTGACATACCGTAAAATCAACCTACCCAAGTAACCAACTCATTTCAATAGAAATAGATCTGGAGATACTAGCTTGAATTACAGCACAACTGGAAGCCCTCTTTTTACCCAACCCGTCCACTACGCGGAGAGGTCAAGATCGAAAATAGTGGGTCTCCAAAAATGATCTGACTCACTATTCATTAGTAATGGATCTGTCAGACAACTTTGACATGTTGTATCATCCAACCGACCTCCAATTTTTCTTTATGATAAAAATCTCTATACAAACAGATAAACCAGAGGATTGCTGGACCAAGTAACCAATAAGCACCCCAAATCATCAACTTAAGGAAAGGTTCATATTTTAACTCATCACCGGTAACTTCCGCTTCCAAATTTTTGTAAACAAATGATTTTATGGAGATGTTGAACTCACAATAAATTAAATGAATAGATGGTTGGTACACGTAATCAAATTAAAATTCAATAGCAACATCTTTTTAAAATAAATGCTTTTTTAATAAGAAATTTATGAATATTTTTCAATACTTACGATGATTTAAAAAAAAGACGAAAGACGTTTTTATAGTAAACTATTTTTTACCTAATCAAAAGAGAAATGCAATTATGTTTAATTAAATAAAAATACAGTTTTTATTTGCAACATATTTTTTTATGTTTATTTAAATAAAAGGATGCTGTTCAGAAATAATATCTCAAGATTTGTAAAATTTGTTTTTGTTAGATACAATATAAGTTCAATAAATTAGCTGTTCGTTTATTTTCAAATATTTGAAGGCGAAACTTACCGGTGATGAGTTAAAATATGAATCTTTTATTAAGTTGATGATTTGGGGTTCTTATTGGTTACTTGTTTCGGATTGCTTATATGTTTTGAAGAATACGAACAGAAACAATCACTCAAACGCTTCTGGTGATATATTAGGCGCATTTCAGAGTTCGGGAAATGGGTATTAAATTACGATGAGAGTGTTTTTCCTGTTGCAATGTGTTCAATGTTTTACGGTAAAAATACATAAGAATAAAAATGACGTTGGCAAGAGGGTTGACGTCTAACTGTATATACAAAAGAGAAAAGTGGAATTATTGTGTTTTCGATAATCGCAACATGAGTGCTAATTATTATCTCACAAATAAGAAGGATGGATGTAATGGGTTTAATTACGTGGATTCACCCATGAAAGTCACAGGGAATATATATCATTAAATGAAGAATATTATCCTGTAATCTGGTAACGTGATTACATGTCTTTAACAGGGAAAGCGTATAAGAGTTGAACAGTAATTGGCAGAAAGAGAATCAGGGCGGAAACAAAAGGTGAGAAAAATAGATTCTTCTATACCTTCGTCAGTATATATATATATATATATATAATGTATTAATTTGAAAGAAATTACAATGCAAGTAAAAAATAAAAACAAAAAGATGTTATTTTTTGTCTTATCGATTTCAAAGTAAAACTTCATCTTCAGAGACGATTTTCGGAAATGGACGCGTTTTTTTTTTGTCGTTATTTTTTTATGTTATAAACACGCGTCTCGTGGTGTTCTTTTTTTAAACGCCACGCGCAAAGTCGTGATGGACATTTAGCCGTTCATTCAATTTCAATTTTATTATTTTCATCTATTTATATATTTATGTATTATTCATTTGATATATGTATAATGAAATGTACATACTATGTACTATATACTGTGAGGAACGTGTATTTTAATTAATTATGTATTCAGTGTTTAGCTCTAATCTATTGTTTATACTAGGACCTAATTTGGCTATTAATAAACTTTCTCTAATTCTGAGATTACCAATGTTTCGTATTACTGTCTCTCTCTTAACAGAAAAAACTATTGTCTTTATTTTTGCATTTGATTAAATGTTTGTGGAATAAGGATGCACGTGTGTGGATATGTTCTTTGATTCTAATGCGGAGAATTATATATAATATATATAATGATAGACATTCTGACCAAACACCTGCATCTCCATATAACACTCCCCATTTAGAGGGAAGAAAATCCACTACCCATCCCCCCAGCCACACCTGCCCCTACTGACAATCTACTGTTTTTCACCATTCTGAAAATGTCCTTCACTGAGGCTAGAACTGGGCTTTGGTCCTGATGATGGTCTAAATGACCGAAACGTTGCATCGTCGACAATAAACATCCATTTTCCATAACATACCGTATTTGTCTACTTTTCTCCACATATTGTTGGATTAACCTCCTCACATTTCTCCCATATAATGATAGTTGTGAAAAAGTATATCTACTGCGGTTTTGATAGTTAGGATCTCGCCAGGACCTCACATATTACTCTAAGAGTAAGATATAAGGGCTTGACGAGATCTTAGGCGATCGAAACCGCGATAGACCCATGATTTTTACAATTATCTTTATCAAAGATATATTTTTTCGAAGTTGAAAGTAAGAAGACGAGTTGAATTAAGGAATCACCATTCTTTATTCAATATCTGGTTCTAATTCGAATATAAAAATAACATTTTATCAAAATATCAATAGTTGGTTGATTGGTTGGTTTTCACGGTTATTTTATTGATTTTAACGGCATATCAACCCGTCCGGGGTCATGTCATGCCTACCGGTTATGATGTAATACATATTGTCTATATATATATACACTTTTAGTAATTGGTTTTAATAATGTGTTAGCATTATTGGGGGTTATGTTGTATGATATTGGTTTGTTCCATGTCTATATTCTATGGTATAATTTTGTTTCCCTCAAAAAGGAGAGAATATCCTCCATGCTGACATTTTCAAAAAGATCCTTTATATTGTTTGCTTTAAAATAACGGTTTCTGATGTAAGCAAAAAAACTGAATTCCATGAATAAGCGTTTAACTGTCAAAGGTGTTTGACATGTTTCCTATTGTGGTTGTTGTTCTTGCTTGAGTATATAGGAGTGCGTTAGTTTTGTATGGCCAATATTCATTATTGTTGGATATTGATCTTTTTCAAAATCAGTTTTTTTAAACACAATTTTTGTAAACTCATTTTTGATCGATTTCACCCATTGATGTGGTCCTAACAAGAACTACCACTCCGGGTCAGAATGTCTTTTGGAACAATTGCAATGAAGGGATACTCCACACTCCATAAAATTTCAAAATTGGAACTTCACCACTAGATGCAGTTTAACGTCATCCCCAGGACACAACATGAACTGTCCTACCACTAAACATAAGAAAACCAACGGTTCATGATAGAATTTTCTTTTTACATTGTTGCACTTAAAATTATATATAACATTAGACTAATAACTTGTTGAATCCCAAGCTATTGGTTAAATAGTATCACTACTGTGCTTCTACAAGGATGGTTTTGGCATTAAATAGACATTAAACAAAAAAACTAAACGAAAATAAACCAAACCAAGCTACTATAGTAAACAAAATATCTGCTGTATGTTATTTATCACTTTAAACTAATCTCTTGTTGAGATAGTATCACTACTGTTCTTCGAGATGAATTTGAAATTAGATAACCCATTATTCCATGATATTTCCAGTAGGAGATACGGGTCGCACATCTTCAGACCAGTTGAAGATACGAGTCGCAAATTTTCCAGCCAGTTTGAGAAACGCGTCGCAAATCTTCAGCCCAGTTGGAAATACGGGTCGCAAATCTTAAGCCCAGTCGAGGATATGAGTCGTAAATCTTCAGATCAGTTAAGGATACGAGTCGCAAATCTTCAGATCAGTTGAGGATATGAGTCGTAAATCTTCCGACCAGTTGGGGATACGAGTCTCAAATCCTCAGACCACTTGAGGATATGAGTCGTAAATCTTCAAACCAGTTGGTGATACGAATTGCAAAACTTCAGACCAGTTGAGGATACGAGTCGCAAATCTTCAGACAAGTTGCGGATATGAGACGCAAATCTTCAGACCAGATGGGGATACGAGTCGCAAATCGCATCGGTTGTAGATATGGGTCGCAAATCTTCACTCTAGTTGGAAATACGGGTTGCATGTCTTCAGAGCAGTTGGAGATACGAGTTGTAAATCCAGTTGAGGATAAGGGTTGCAGGCTTTGAGGCCCGTTGGAAATGATGGTTGCAAGGATTCAGTCCTTCTCCTCTTGAGTATGGGAATTTAATCTTTCCCTCTTTATTAATTGTCTGTGGGCAAGTCTTTATTTCCAGCAAGTGGAGTCTATATTTATGTCCGGTTAGTATTTGGTAGCGGACATATTGCTTTTCCTCCAATTTCTTTCCAATTGTCGTGGTTTTCAGCTGCATTTCTGACACCAGCACCAGACAACATCGGTGTCATCTCCTTGTCATAACTTTTTTGACACCTGTTCCTAAATGTCCCCTAATTTATTTGCACACTGCAAAATGGAAATTACTTCCAGGTTATCATTTTACACTTGGTAAATAAATATAGTTCTGATATGTTCTGCATGGAACATAAGAATCGAATTAATTACTATTATTATTTACACATTGTGTAATGATTACCGTCGTTGGAACTGGAATCGGCGAGGCGAGTTCAAATCCTGGAGGCGGTTGTTTGGATTTCATATAGCGCTAATATTCTTGGGAATGGTATGCATCAAAATATTCTTCCACCAGCTATGGGTAAATAGTAGGACAGACTGGGCTATTTGTACTTGTTGTGGGGTGTGGTTTCGTATTCTCTGTTGTAGTAGTATCAATAATCCTTCGAGCGTAATCGTAGCTCAGGTCTTAGCATCAAGTCGCTAATTTCATACCAGTCCTCTAAACAGTCTCTATATCTCCTGCTGTAATACACATATGTAAATGAGATAACACGCTATTGGCTATCTCACTATAAATCTAGTCTATGATATGGAAATATCTGAATTTAAACCTTTTAAACACCATTTAGTAATTGACCTTGTGTCACATCCTACTCACGTAGGGGGCTTGGTAAATATGTATTCACGTTTCATAGCTGAGTTTTTTTTATAGCTATGCATCCATTGAGTCCGTTGATCTAAGTGGATTTTCCCAGTTGAGAGCAACACAAGTTGCTGTCAAGAGGAACTAAGTTTAGCTGCCAAATTTGGAGCAGTTTTCCTATGTTTTTTGATTTCAATAATCAAGGTTCTGACTCTTTAACCTTGATTAAGCCACTGGGTAATTCTATGTCAAATCATCCTGGCCATGTCACCCACCCGCTTCAATTTTTCTGTATTTTTTTCCAGTTGTAGACTATCATAAAGTTAGATAATCCCCAAGATTTGAGCTTCCAATTCCAAAAATTGGCGGACTTATCTCGATTTTTAGATCTCCGTATCTAGGTGATGGGAGCGAAAATGGTGACTTTTTGTAATCTATTTTGTCTATTAAGTGAGTTATAGAGCTTTCCTACTCCTACAAATTGGTTTATAAAAGTATTTTGACCCAAGGAATCCAAAAGAATGCAATTGAAATTAACCAATTTTAAGTGATTAATAATTTCTTATTTTCAAAATTCTAACTGGTATTGTAGCTTGAGTTCTGAGCAAAGATCAAACTTGAAAAATCAAAAATCTTTTTGGCTCAAATTTTGAGGATTTAGAGAATCCCAAAAATTTGAGCCAAAGAGATTAACATAACATAGAAAAACATAACATTAAAAAAATCAGAAAAATTGAAGTGGGTAGGTGACAATTTTACTTTTTTCTGGATGATTTGACATAGAATTACCCAACTAGTCTATGATAAAGAGAGCTTTAACTTGAAACACGTTAAACTACGCTTAATAATTTAACCTTTTGTCGCATCTTATTCATACGGAGTGTTTGGTTAATGTATAAATTACTAACCTGTAGATATAACACAGTATGAGTATTTGATTATTACCATGTTTGACATCTTTACTTATGAGTTATTGCAAATTGTTCAATATGTAATCCGTATAATAATATTAATTTAACTCTCTCTCTCTCTCTCTCTCTCTCTCTCTCTCTCTCTCTCTCTCTCTCTCTCTCTCTCTCTTAAAGTAACGAGGATTTTCTTTTACTTAACCAATGATCTGATTTTTTTCTGATCATAAGTTTGCACTACAAGGACCAGTTTTTGTGTAATTAAAGACTTATCTATTAATAATGGAGATTCGCTTCCGGTTTTTGTCTGTAACAAAAGTTACGTCACTGCTTACGTCACATTACCCAAAATCGTCATAAAATTTGAACCTGCAACATTAGACAGTCCTCATTGTTTTTTAAAACAAGTTTTAATAAATACATGACTGGTATTATATATCTATATATAGTTTGTTTTATTTTAATACATATGTAAAGTTTACATTTCAAATTGTTTAATTTTTTAATCCTTTAGATTACGCCACTGCTTACGTCACATTACCCAAAATCGTCATAACATAGAATAAGATACACTCAAAATTTGAACATGCAACATTAGACAGTCCTCATTGTTTTTTTAAAACAAGTTTTAATAAATACATGACAAGTATTATATATCTATATATAGTTTGTTTTATTTTAATACCTATTTAAAGTTTACATTTCAAATTATTTTATTTTTTAATCCTTTAATGAAAATTGATGATTTTACATACTTAGGGTACAACTCGCTGACTTTGAATTTTTTACTTCCACGCCTCAGGCAATATCTTTCAAAAATCTATTTTACATCACCCTAACCTTTTCTACCACTCTGGGTGGACTTAAGAGTAATGGCAACGAAGAGGAACTCCACCGTCTCCAGAGCTCTAGAACGGGAACCTTACCACTAGATGCTTTTGGTGTCCTATCGAAGATACGAAATTGTTAAAGTATTTTTATTAATTTCATGTGTATTAATAAACTGGAGGTTGTCTCTCAGCCATCGACTTCTGGCACCCTTACTATAAAATTTTATAAATGTTATGTTGTACTAGTTTCTTTTATTCCTTTTATTTCCTTCGTTCTTGCTGTGCTGGCAGATTACGTTATCTTTAAGATTGATATCTTAGACATAAGCTTAAATATGGAAAACAGGTGTCTTTTGTCTTTTCTTCTGGTTTGAAAAGAAAGTGAAATTTCTCTGGCGGGGTTACTGTCCACTTGCACTATTTTATCCAAAGCGTGATGCTGTTGGTATTAAATGGCAAATTTCGATTATGAAGTAAAGATTTGCTTCAATCTCTTCCTATGTCGTTTGCAGAATAAAGAATTCTCCTTCAGCAGGAACTTCTAATAATCGCCCATCACATTAGAACTGAAATTCCCTTGATGTTTGCTTTCTATAACTGAGATCAGCTTGTGGCACTTCTCATCACACCATTGATGCAATTGTAAAAGATCTAACGAGATCTGAAGAGCGAATAAAGTAATTAGGATATGTCAGCGTTTTTCAAGGGGAGATGTTCCGTGATTTATATATTCAACGTGATATGTCTACTCTGTCACGTGGAAGGAAGAAAGAGATTGCGTGTTTATCTTTAATGCATGCACGCAATTATTCGAATTTGATTGCGCAGAATCTGTACACAATAGAAAAAAAATCTAAGAACACATATGAAATGTGCACTCAGGAAATTCATTTGTATTATTTGGATTATTCGGACTATTGTCTTCATCTTTATTGTTATCTGTACAACATTCGGCCGAGGCTAAAATAAGTTTATATTTGTTTACCAAAGTGACCTGATTCGGCATTAAACGACCCGTAAAAGTTTGATATGTCGTAAAACAAAACACTCAACGTATTGCTTTATAAAACTCCGTGAACATATTTACAGAACAATATTAATTTCCAAGGTAATATGACATTTAATTGGTAAATATTGTTTCTGTTATGTGGATCTACTTTTTATATTAAAAAACTCTATCGTTTTTAATGATTTGGGATGGATTCTGTATTGACAGCAAATATTGAAAAATAGACATTGAACATTGGCGATACCAGGCTTGGACTATTACACAGAGTCGACAGGTACTATAGCTAGTGTTACATAATTGTTAGTACCCTAACATTTATTTACAGCAGTGTAGAAACCAAAATGGCTGTTATAAGTTGCAGCCGGCGGCCTTGAAGGATTGAGTGATAAGGCTTGACCTCATCCTAATCCTTCCGGTGGATACCGTGAGAATCGGTGGAGAATACCCTCTTCCGGTTTAGATTAGAAAGAGAGTTTAGTATCAGTATCGGCCAAACCACGAAAGTGGTAAGTCGTATTAAGCACACGGCCGACTCAATCTGCGCAGGTAGTCTGGTGGGGATTTCAGAATAAAATATGATCTAAAGCAAATCGAAGTCTTGTCTTATTATCTAAAAACTACCAATGACCCAGGGCTTCTGATAAAGAGAAATCTCCAATGGAAGACCAGACACGAAGTCCCCAAGACGAAGTCCAGACGCTAGAAGAAGAACGTAAGATACCAAAGATGAGCAGAAGAATAATAGAAGTAAAGAGAGTATACAACATTAGTAGATTACATTATTTTAATCATATAAATTCATTTTGTTCACGATTTCCGAATTCATGTACCTATGTATTTTAATAGGATAAATAATGACAATGTTAAAGGCATTAACCCAACAAAACAATGTTTCAAAGAAAGTGTATTTTAAAATGTACTTACTTTCTTTTATAGAAATTTAAAGAAATAAGAGAAATAGCTTTTAAGATTATTCCTAACTAGCAAGACTTCTATATAGATATATAATTCAATTATTACAACGTTTGATAGATTTACTTACGAGCTATTGTAAATAGTTCAATATGTAAAAAGTATAATAATCTTGATTTAACTCTTTCTCACTCTTTTTTCTTTTTTCCTACCCTCTTTCTATCTTCCTTTCTTTTTTATTATATTTTTCTGTGTTTCTTTCTTTATAATAAAAAAGGAATGCTCCATCATTTAGCTGAGCTGACAACACTCATAAGAAATAAGAATTCGGTGGTAAGCTACATTCTTGCCTTTCACCTTGGACAATTTGGATGGTCTCATTTTTAACCAGAGGGTTTACAAGATTATAACGGTTGGAAGATTAAGGAACAAACGTATTAATTTATTCCTAATATTAAAACATTTTGTAATCAGTTCTTTTGAGGTCATTGCAAACGATTTATGGCATGTGGTTCACTGATTTCGGCATGTTCTGATCTTCAACATTCGAATTTAGAGATAATCTCTTTTTACCCTTTTCGTTCATTTCTCAATTGGAAAGATTGTCCAATGCAGATGAATGAGAAAACGCAATTCCATTAATGATGTTAATCGCCTTAGGAGAGACACAATCAATTTATCAATCGATTTGTCTTTATGTTCTATATCAACATTTGGTTTATCGTCCCCCTAAGAAAAATCAATGTCTGGTTATTTTCAAGGAGTTCGCCGAAAGTAAAACTTTTTAATTATTTCGTAGAGTGGTCCACGTGGTGTAGTGGCTTCCGTGCTGGACTGTGCAAGTTCGAACTCCAGTCGCTCTATTGCGTTCCATTTCGGATTAATACGCTTGCGGAAAGGTACGGATACCCTCAGTCAGCCTGGTATATGTTGAATAGTACCACTACTGTTTATAATTATAATGTTCGTATTTTCTTTTATCATCATCGAATTTATATATAGGTCACCAGACATGTGGTGTAAATAAAATTATGAAGAATACACAATTTACGTAATGGAAAAAAAAGCTAATCAACAATTCAAATAATTGTAGGGGAATCCCCGTTGCGCAGTGGCCAACGTTCTAATTTACGATCTCGTAATAAGCGTGTTTGAATTATCGCTCTATTGCATTCACTTTCTGATTAAACCTTTGGGAAAGGTGAGAACACCTTCAGCCGCCCAGCGCTGGGTTAAATAATACTCTACAGTTTATATAGAAGGATGGCTTTGTAATTAAATAACCCATGAAGGCTGGTATGCCATTAAACAAAGAAACTGTTGTGAGGTTTTAAGGGGTCAAATAAGAACAAAACGACGGGTAACAAATGTAGGAAAATGCATTAACAAAAAGTAGACAAATACAAACAGATTAGTGTAAATTACGTCTGACAAATAGAGTTATTGGCTTACTCGCATTGGCTTACTGTCAAGCCACAATTGTCCCTGTTACTTATAGTAACCTGTCGGTACATTCCATTAGTCTTATAGGGTGTATCACCTATAACAGAAACCAAACCAAGTAATTGCATGGAACATGAAACATCAATTTAAACAATTGTATTGGACATGTTTGTTGCTTTGACAAGACGTTGAACTCACAGACCGCACTAATATGTCAGTCAGATTCCTGTATTCTCTCTTAGCAAAGGTATGAACGCCCTCATTACCTCAGTAATAGGGTACAGCCTACCACTACAGTTGTTTTACAACGGGTGGGGGGCACCCGTGATGTAGGGGTTAAGTGCAGTATTGCGATTCATTTTGTACACATGTGCATCACTGCATCCGACTCCTCATAAAAGGTTTCACTCAAAATAACTGCCATTAGCGTCGATCACAGCCTCAATCCTGCTCCGGAACCTGAAGCAAGCTGATGTTACAGTTTCCCTGGGAAGGGTTTCAAAAACTACCTTAATTCTGTCTATTAACTGGGCTTTTGTCGTACTGGCATGGTGATTGGTGTATTTCTCAACAGCGCCGCATACATAATAATCCATGGAATTAAGATCTGGGGAATTCGGAGGCCAATCATTGGGACTGGTGTAGTTGTAAAAATTCGCCGACACCCATTTTTCTCTTTTCTCAGAGGTGTGGCAGGGGGCCGAATCCTGCTGCCATACATATGGCCTACTATTGGCTACCCTTGTTATCCAGGGCTTGATTACAGTGTTTAGCAGCTTGGTGCACTTTATTTTCAGTCGACCAGATACAGAGTTGCCACCACAATATCTAGGCACAAGGTCTGAAATTTGATTTTAGGGGAACAGGGCTACAAAAATGGCACGCAGTTTTTTTTTTTTTTTTTTTTTTGCTTTAGCTAGCTGTGACGAGTGAAATCACGCACGTGGTAGCTCAAAGCGGGCAATAATATGTCTGGCGTGTGAAATGAGATCAGGGGGAGTGTAACAGCGATTAGGGAGATTGAACTCACATCCTCCTGATCGTGAATCGTGGCTTGACGTCGGACTACCTCATTGGCGCGCAAGTAAATTACTACACTGTGCGATTGACCCGGATGTGGGATTTTAGTATGATTATTTAAGGCCTGTCTTAACACACTGGGTAGTTGCGTTCAAGTCTTGCTAACGAGGGCACTGGCGTACGACAAGGAAGACGAGGCGTGTGAGCTTTGGCAACAAGGACTTGGTCAGGAGAAGCTGGGAGAACGAATTTTTTCGGTGGTGAGATCCGGCTGTCCAACCCGACGGATTTTTCTATTCATTTTATTATACTAGCATCATTCACCAGTCGTTCCTTGTCGATAAATACTTTCACCAGTTGTTCCGGCAGCCTGTTTACGCCCAAATACCTCGGGTGCTCAATGGTTGTTCACCTACATAAAATCCTCACGTATGAGAAAAAAAAAACAACAAACAAACGAAAGGTGAAGTATTGCGACATGTTGTAAGCGAATTCGAATTCCAGTTTTGCTATAACGTTCCCATTCGAACTTATTATAGAAGGGGAGAAATATATGGGGCGAAATAGACCTTCGAATCAACAAGCTCCCGCCAAGGGGGAACCAAAAACCAGCGAGTTTTCAGTCTTCTCAAAAGTCATACCCTCTGTTGGTCAACACATTCTTCGTCTAGTACCTAAAAAATCCGTCGTCATAGTCGAAATAATCTTTAGCGGTTCAAAATCACATTTCCTTACTGAAAAGCGCTTCGTTGTCGACTGCTTCTGCTACTGCTGACTGCCAGCGCTTGACTCAATTGTTATTTTATGGGCATATTAGCCAAACATCCGGGCACGTAGTCAAACCTCGCGTCCTTCCAGTTCCTACATCGCATCTGTTTTCGCATGGGGAGGACGCGGGTTCGATCCCGGCAGTCAAGACAATGTCTTGCTCCCTTTCCTTTCTCGTTCTCCGTCACACTTATACAATTGGGGAAAAAAAGGAAACCCCTCATCCTCTCAGCTATTGGGTAAATTCGAGCACTACCGTTTTTTTTACAACTGAGAGCGGAGTTTCTCATGTATTCATATTTCTGCTCATTAAACATACTAGCAAATATATGCACCCTCCGGGTGCAAGTATTTTAGTTAAATTTTATAATAAAATATCGTATTAAATTAGAAAGGCTAATGAAACTGAATAAGAATGTAGATAAAAAGATTTTGAACAGAGGGGTATGATTGAAAAATAGAACAAATTTGAAACTAACTCTTCCATCATTTTCCGTTACTCCCTTCTTTCATTGGTAAATTTTCCTAATTAAACTGTTTAGTTAAAATAGGAAGTAAATAATAAAATTACAGTTATTTCTTCTTGTTAAGGGATTTCTTTTAAGATTTATTGAAGAGATTTTTGCTCATATTCAATAAGATAAAACCAAACAATTAGAAATCAATAATACTAAGCATATATTTATTAAAATCAGTTTTTTAAGATCAATATGCAAATAAGCCTTCCCATTCATACTGTAAACCTCTATTTTGTTGTATATATAAATACAATTGCATGTTATTAGAATGTAGATATGGTCAACAGTGTAAGTATTGTAAAACAATTTTATTAATAACTGAGGTTTAAATAAAAATAAAATAAGAACATGATGTAAATAACTAAAGTAATTATGACTTGTATAGTAATATAGTTTCGGTTACAGACAGACAAACCCACAATCTCCATTATAATAAGATTTACAAGACCAGCTTCAACATTAAGAATTTCTCCCCAAACCGATAAACATGTCCTATTTTATTTTTAAATCCATTTCTTTCCTTATTTTCTTTGTTATTTACTTTTGTTATTCTAGTTCATAAGAATGCGTACGCCTTATATTAAGCTCTCGGCGTTTTCAATGAATTCTAATTCATATTTGTAAACATTTGCATATTTTCATGGAATAATCGAAGTGTGCATTCTTCATGTTTGAATAAAAAGCGCGCACATTTAGAGCCAGGGGATAATAGTGATATGAAGTTTTGAATACAAATTGTAAATGAAAAAAAAAAAGATATTAAACTCACTTTTCCATTGACACAGTGCTCAAAGATGGAGCCACTCCTACGCTTCAAGACATTCTATTCTTTTATAAAAAATATAAAGCGACAAATGAGTTGCATTTATATTTTACAATTTACATTAAATCAATGTAAATATCAATATCAATATCACTATAAATATATATATATATATATATATGTGTGTGTGTGTGTGTGTGTGTGTATAGATGTAAGGTGTCCAAAACTTGGTAGTAAGGGATGATTCTATATGTGATTTCAAAGACACTGTATTATTATTGTATGATCCTGTATGTATAAATACAGTGAATCTTTAAATCACTAAAGAGCTCATTGTATAATAAACTTTTTAGATTATATACAGAGCAATATTTATCTTAGAAGGGAAGGAAAAACTCAACACCGTAATTCCATAATAAATTTATTTCGACCAAAATTGGGACCTTTATAAATATAAGTTGATTTAATATAGCTCCCCAAAAATGACATTTTTTTTATTCTGTTCATTAACATTTTCTTATCATGAAAAGAAGCATATGCGAAAACACATATTATATATATATATATATATATATATAATAGAAATAACAAAAGACTTAGAGAATTAGCATTATAGTCTATTTCAGGGAGCTTAGACAAATAGTCTAAATCTCCCGACTCATCAAATGCGAAATACACTATAATGCTAATTCTCTGGACTTTTGGATTATATATATATATATATATATATATATATATATATATATACCAAGCGTGTTGGTAGATCCTTGCGGAGAGAAAAAAACAGCAGAAAGTTTGATTGTAAAAATATACTACCAAACATCAACCAGGAAGAAAAACATTTTTGAAAAAAAGAAAGGACCAAGATATTCGTACCAACAAAAAATAATCTTTTGGTACAGTATTTGGCCAAAAGAAAAAACAATTTATATGTATATATATGTATATAAGATATATATATATTCATATAACCGCTAGGAGAAAGCTAATATGTAAAAAGTGCTCGATACCTAAGTAGAGCCAATAATAAAGATAATCTAATAAGTCAGACTAACCTACTATTAGTTTCGCATAAAGCTCTTCAGGGCTAAAATCTGAGTCAGATTTTAGCCCTGAAGAGATTTATGCGAAACTAATAGTAGGTTCGTCTGACTCATTAGATTATCTTTATATATATATATATATATGCATCTGCTCCATTATCCATAATACCTGCTCTATTACTGTGTAAATACCTAGTAGACTGATTTAATAATTTCTTCTAACGAAAATGAGATTGTAGAATTACAAACTCCTCTTACCTTTTACCTGAATAGACATTTCGACTGACCATTGAATAATGAAGGATTAAATGCAAAATTGCCCGGCACGGCTACAATATTGATGAATATGTAAGACATATCTACATCTAACGAGGTTGATAAATATCTCGAATATATGACTTGGCCTTACGCGTTGGCGATGGATATTGTATAGGACTTGCGGAAGTTTGAATAAGAAGATGCCTTAGTAAGTAATAAAAATACAGATTACGACAGAAGGACGCGTTACATTTTCAGTGGAATGATAGTCGTACAGCCTTATTTCTATCAGGTTTAATAGTAGTTTCATTGTCACCGAAAGATCATTCAGATAAGACAGTTGATATTGTTACATATTATGAGGTGTCATGGGTTGTTGACAAGTCCCTGTAGTTAGTTTGAAATAGATTCGATGGAGTTAAAAGCGTAAGCGTGTAGATTTCCGTTAGATGACACCAACTGGCCCCTAGAGAGGGCGAATCTTGCGCGTTATGAGAAAAACGTTACTAGTTAGATTTAGTTCAACCTGAGAATTGAAGCAGAGTAGACGTGCTCTGCTGAGGTTGAATCTCCCTGCGCAGAAGAACATGGGCAGAAATAAATCTTGATCAAGAAAATAAAAGTCTTGTGAGTTGACTTATTGCATTACAAAAAACTCGCCCTTAGTAAGAAGATATAAGACGAAAATGGTAGCCAGACAAGAAGTTAGCAGTAAAGCAGAAAATATATGAAGAACAAAGAAGAAAAGTAAGAGTGAAAAGTGAGAATTTGGAACGAAGTGGTAGGTGAGTCAGATGTAAGCCTGCCATCTAAGGCATTTTGACTTTGTGGAAAATAAAAATATCTCACGAGAAAAAAGTTCGCCTTGTGTTATTATAAAAACCTGTAAATAGGACAAAGCAAGATATCCTCCAGTATCCCAAGTTGGTTCCAGACTCGAGACATCAAAGTATTTCCAACATCAAATCAACATCAGATCCAACTACCAGCCTCTTGAAGTAGAACAGGACTAGAGATAAGTAAAAGTAAAATTCGGGGTTGCCTAAGGTCGGTATCAGCCAATCAGCGAAGGAGTCTATCCCCTTTTTACTAACGCTCGACCAAGGAGATTGTTTATGCTTCTGAGGGGAGTGCCACCCCTACCATCAGATCATTACTTTATCACACAGATCCCTGTGCTAATCATACGCTGAGTTGGCTTCTAGCCGAACGCTCTACCGACTGAGCTGACCCGGCCCCTTAGTTTCATAAACACGTCATCACTCCATTCGAAATGAGAGCCGCTGTACAACACAAGTTGTTTAAACCTTATGGAAAAATAAAAGGCGAAGGTACTCGCTGCAATTATTGACAGAATAAAAGAAATAATATAACTATGCTTCAGACAGCATTAGGTAATGCGGACAGAGTGTGTTTTACAATAACAAGTTAGCAGAGTGACCTATTGTCATTATCAGCTTAATAATGGAGAGTCGCTTCCAGTTTTTGTCAATAACAAAAATTACGTCACTGTTTACGTCACATTACCCAAAATCGTCATAACATAGAGTAAATAGACTCAAAATTTGAACATGCAACATTAGACAGTCCTCATTGTTTTTTAAAACAAGTTTTAATAAATACATGACTGGTATTATATATCTATATATAGTTTGATTTATTTTAATACATATTTAAAGTTTACATTTCAAATTGTTTTATTTTTTAATCCTTTAAGGAATTTGATGAGTTTATGTGGGTACAAACTCGGTGACATTGAATTTTTACTCCCACCCTTCAGGCAATATGTTTCAAAAATCTATATTTACGTCGCTCGGGGGCCGTTTTTTATTTTGCTAGTATCAATAAATCATGTAAAACTATTTGAATCCCAGTTCGAAGACGTACATAAGACATCGAGGCATCGGTTGTATTCTGGGATCTGAGAAAAATGAGTGAGATCTAAAGAGTTGGTTTTGTCGGAAATAATCCCACCCCCTCACATACACACGCACGCACGCACGCTCACACAAAAACAGGCAAACACACACACACGCACTCACACAAACACTGACACACAAGCATACTTGTACGCACACACATAAAACATACAAAAAAACAAATACACACGCAAACACACACGCAGAAAGACACACTCAAACGCACATACACAAATACACACGAGCATAAACACACACACACACACACACAAACATACATGCACGCACGCACACACGCAACGGTCGATCAGAAATATTATGAGTGAATCTTTCGTATTTTTTAAAAAATTTAAAATCCTAATGCACATGTGTGCATATAAAATTAAGACAAATAAAGTCAGCATAGTGGCCTATTGTCGGTATCAGTCAAACAGCGAGGGAATCTATGCTCTTTTCCCTAGCACTAGGCAATGGAGATTTTTTTCCTCTCTCTCTCTCTCCTCTCTCTCTCTCTCTCTCTCTCTCTCTCTCTCATTATTTTCTCTTCCTCACTCTCTTTCTCTCTGTGTCTTATTTAGTTAGTCTTAAAGATTAAAAGTGACAAGCATATTTCTTAATGAAGCCATCGTCACAGACAGTACCAATTTAAACAGACTTTTCATGAATATGATTTGCGATAACGCATTTTCTGCAACATTATTCATCAACATTTGTTAGTACAAAAACTGTTATCCGTTCAATTTTGACACGGCTATTATTCAAACTGGGAATGTATGCTCGCCTTAGATAAAGTGAAATACTGGGTTATGCCAAAAATTTCCTGCACTGTCGGCTGGGGCTGTAGAAAGCACTGACTGCACTTTTGCATGGGGATAAAATATCCCCAATGTGGACACATCTATTGTTACATAATTCATAGGCAGCTTATTAATTATGTACGTGCTGTAGCTAGAATATTTTTGAATCAAGAGTTCGTCAGATTAAAATATAACGGGGGTTCAGTGGATAGTTACCATTGCTGATGATTGTCAATTGCTTGACCTCTGGAAGCGCGTGATGAGACGCGTGAGACAGTTTAGTTTTAGATGCGACTAGATTCTAGCCGAGAGCTGACACTGTCATCGGCTATCGCGATGTCGTTTCTCCACTGGCTGCTCAGTCCTGGTTTTGTGCAGATTGTTAAAAAAAGTAAACTAAGTTGAAAGTTCCGTTTTCAACAGAAAGTATATAGAGAGAGAAAACAGAAACCAGAGAAAGCAGTCCACTGGATCAGCCCTAAGAGGAACAGCCCAGAGAAAATGGCCGAAAAATAGAAGATTAACAAGTAAGAGACCTCATCATCTCCCATACTCTCTGTCTCTCTGTCTCTCTGTCTCTGCAATATATACACCCGAGTAAAGGGGTATATAACACTCTTTGTCACTTACTTTAGCTATAAATCGATCGGAGAGGCCTCTTCTTATCAATCGGTTGATCACGTTAAACCCTAGAACCTATATGATTTTTACAACCTTATTACACTAATGGCATATATGTGCTAGGAAGCGCGTGGTGTAATGGTTAAAATCATAGGAAATGGACTCGTCGCCCGAGTTCAAATTCTGGACGTGGTAATTGCATTTCACTTAGTGCTAATACCCTTGGGAAAGGTATGAATCCTACTCTCCCTCCAGCTATGGGTAAATAGTAGGGCAGACTGGCTCTTTAACCTTGGTTAGGCAACCGGTCTAGGAGAAGGAAAACTCTGAATTCAAACCGTTGAACTCCGCTTAAGAAATTGACCTGTGTCACATCCTGCTCGTGCAGAGGGGTTGGTAAATATATATATGTGCTAGAATTGTCAAAAATACAATAAAATGAAACTGAAAGTGAATCCGACAGTATGTTGAAAAATGAATAAAGGAAAGAAAGTATAAAATGTATAATAAAGGATATTTTAATCTATATTACTTACACGTGTTTCGGTCAGGAGTTTATCCATGTGTACATTATACACACAAATAAAATAAAGAGAAATTGAATAAAATAAAAAAAACCTCCCTTTGTGGTGTAATGGTTAACAAGCTAGTCTCGCAGATCCATTACTACTGAATAGTGAGTTCAATCCTCACTGGGTGCCTTATACTCGTGATCCTGTAGGGTGAATAGATACTCTTTTACAATAATAGTAGTCATTTATTTTCTGCTGTTTTCCTGTATATATTTTTTCGCTGTATATATACACCTCATAGTACATCACTGTGCAGCGGAGGATTATTTGGGGAATTAACCTGCCATAATCGGAGAGCCCGAAAGATTATTGAATAACCAGGCAGGAAATTTGGAAGTATTAGGCCAAGGAATTTACTAAACATCAACATGAATCCAAAGGAAAGTGCTGGATTGTCATTTGATCTTTAGTGACAGCCACCCAAACATTAGGGTGTGAAATTCCATGAGTACAAATAATAATAATAATAATAATAATAATAATAATAATAATAATAATAATAATAATAATAATAATAATACCCATGATGTGGAAAATTCTAACTGCTGTTATAAAAGAAGAAATATACTTTTCACTCAATTGGCGGAAACTTTTCCCAGAAGAACAGAAAGGATGCCGCAAGGGAAAAAGAGGAACCCATGATTTACTTTATATAGACCAATACATTCTTAAAGAAGTAAAAAATAACGGAAAAATATTGAAATGGCCTGGATTGATTACAGAAAAGCCTATGACATGGTCCCACATACTTGGATTTTAGAATGTTAAAAATGTACAAAATTTCCAACAACATCATAAACTTCATTAAAAAAGCCATGGAAAACTGTCGAGTTCAATTAAAAGCTGAAAAACAATCCCTGGCAGACGTAAAAATCCAAAGAGGCATCTTCGAAGGAGACTCGTTATCACCACTACTCTTTATTATAGTAATGATGCCGCTTTATCATATACTTAAAAAATGTACAGGGGCATACAAATTCACTAACTCACAAGAAAAGATAAACCACCTTATGTACATGGGTGACATAAACATTTTTGCAAAAAATAAAAAAGAATTGGAGAGCCTAATATAAACTATTAGAATATATAGCCAGGATATAGGGATGAAATTTGGAATTGAAAAGTGTGCTATGCTAGTAATAAAACGGGGTGAAAGAAAATTAATGAATGGAATACAACTGCTAAATCAGGACACTATAAAATCTCTTGATGAAAATGAAAGCTACAAATACTTAGGAATTCTAGAAGCGACAATATCATGCAAACAGTAATGAAAGGAAAAGTTAAAAAAAGAATATCTCAGGAGAACTAGAAAACTTCTAGAAACGAAACTTAACAACATAAATCTGATCAAAGGAATCAATACCTGGGCTGTTTCCATTATAAGATACTCAGGACCTTTCTTAAAATGGACAAAAGAAGAACTCAGACAGATTGACAAAAGGACGAGAAAGTTAATGACCATGCACAAGGCTCTCCACCCTAGAAACGATAGAGATAGATTATATGTGTCAAGAAAGGAAGGGGGAAGAAGTCTTGCCAGCATAGAGGACTGTGTAGAAACCACAATCGAACAACTTGTACATTACACAAGAAAGAGCAAAGACAAATTACTTATGGCGGCCAACAATAGTAGAAGTGATAGAGGACAATCAGAAAAACAACAAAGATAGAAAACAAAAATGGAAGAAAAACAATTATATGGACGCTTCAAACGACAAATAGAAGAGGTTTCCATGAAAAGACTTGGACATTGTTAAGAAAATGAAACCTCAAAAGAGAAACTGAATCATTAATAATTGCTGCACAAAATAATGCCATAAGGACAAACTATATCAAAGCGAAAATTGATAAGACCGAACAAAATAGTAAATGTAAACTTTACGGTAATAGAGATGAAACTGTAAACCATATACTCTGCGAATGTAGCAAACGAGCACAACGAGAATATGAAACTAGACACGACTGGGTTGGGAAGGTGATCCACTGGGAATTATGCAAAAAATTAAATGTTGACCATACAACAAAATGGTATATGCATAAACCAGAATCTGTTCTTGAGAACGAAACACATACATTTCTCTGGGACTTTGAAATAAAAACGGATCACCTTATCTCAGCAAGAAGACCAGACCTAGTGTTGATAAACAAAAAAGAAAGAACTTGTCAACTGGTGGATGTGGCAGTTTCCAGCAGATCACAGGGTAAAGCTAAAGGAAAATGAAAAAATGGACAAATATATGGGCCTTGCCAGAGAACTGAAAAAGTTATGGAATATGAAAGTGAAAATTATATCAATTGTAGTAGGCGCACTGGGAACGGTCCAAAAAGGATTAGAAAATGGTTTGGAAAGTTTGGAAATCAGAGGAAGAATTGAAACCATTCAGAACACTGCACAGCTGCAATCTGCCAGAATACTCAGAAGAGTCCTGGAGACCCGAGGAGGGTCACTCAAACTCCAGTGAAAGACCATCAGCTAATGCTGATGTGGAAACTCAAAAGGGGTAAATAATAATAATAATAATAATAATTTAGCAAAAAATATGAGACAGAACTGTAAGATCTGTTGTAATGGAATATTCCACACTCTCTCGCCCCATGTTGTCTGACTATATATATATCCTTGTCTGCCTTATTGTATCTCTCTGCAATATAACCCTCTATTTTAAATCTACGAACGTGTTGACTGGTCCTTCACTCGACTACAAGCTTGTCTGATTGTATCATTTTTAAGGTCACAACAAGATCACATAGAATTACAAGTTAGATTATCCAGACAGATGGAGAC
>CM042155.1:3982626-4000126 GCA_023376005.1 Doryteuthis pealeii
TCAAATTAAGATAAAAGGCGAAATAAGTAAAATTTAATAATGGTTGTCAATTCTTTATGTAATAAAAGCTCAAGATAAGTTGCTGGTTTCTTTAGGAAGTCATTAAAGTTTACTTGATTTGAAAATTAAATGGATTATGAATTTGAGCAAAGGAAATATAATAACGAATTGTATTGCATATTGTTCATGTTATCTATATATTAATAGGCTAGTACCTACCTACGTGCGTCAGATTTTAACCCCCACCGATCCGGAGAAGCTTTTAGTTGGGGGGGGGTTGATAGGGGGAGGGTTTTGGGGAGGGCAATGTGTGTCGTCATCTCAGCTAATACTAGAGAATTCCGTATTTATTGTAAAAAAAGAAGGGAAGAAAAAGGACATGTTACACGACAGAAAAATATAATAAGAAAGAAAAAAAGAAAGAAAGAGAAGAGAGAGTGTGAGAAGAAAGATAGAATGGATAACGAGAGTACCGAAGCGATAACGCTAATCTATTTTAATGGAATGGATTGAAGAAATGAAATGGGACGAGAGAGAGAGAGAGAGAGAGAGAGAGAGAGAGAGAGAGAGAGAGAGAGAGAGAGAGAGAGAAATCATGTTTATTATACTTTCGGTTTAACTCAGTAGAACATCCGCATCAGAACCTCAAGGTTCGGTACTGGCCCTCGCCAACTCAGCGCATGAGTAACATTGCTTAGATCTAAGCTTAATGTGGGGAGCTGGTGAGAGGTGTGGCGCTACACCTCAGACGCAAAGACGCTACACCTCAGACACTAGAGAAAAATGAGATAGACTCCCTCGTTGTCCGACAATTGGCTACTCCGCCTACTTTACTTAGATTTTACTTTACATATTTGACTACAATATATCTTATGTATCTATATCAAACATTGTAATAGTCAAATTATCATACTGTGGTATATCCATGGGTCCCGCCAGTTAATAGGGAAGTTGGTAGCAGTTGGGTAGAGGGATGTGTGTCGTCACTTCAATTAAATAATATACCATTTTGTTTGTATTGTGAGGAAAGAAAGGGAAGAAAAAAGACATGCTACTCACCAGAAAAGTATAATAAGAAAGAAGAAAGTGAGTGAGTGTGGGAAATTTAGAGACAGGGGGGAACGCGCAAGTGATAACGCTAATTCATTTTAATGGAATGGAATGAGAAGATTAAATGAATGAAAAAGAAAGAAAAAGTGAGTGAGAGAGAAAGATAGATTAAGATTATTATACTTTCACAAATTGGACTATTTGCAATACCTTTTATGTATACATATCTAACGTTGTACATATAAAAAAAAATCAGCACCATAAGCAACACGCCAAATGTTATTTGTAGATCCGGAAAAAAATTGCAGATCCAGAAAACACACACACACACACACACACTTATAACAAATCCTACTACCATTGACCAATGACCATTTGTACATGACTTACCAAACCCGGCGCATATGACCCACCTATGACCTCTTCCAAAACCTAACACCTGTGGCATCATTATCAGGACTTTACTAGCTACACACCCCATCAGAAAATAAATAAATAAATAAATAAAACTCCACTACCAATTTAAACACTCCTGCTAACACCAACAATTAACCACCCCTCTCCTATTCACGACCTCCTAACTCTCCAGTATGAAAATATTCACCGTTAAAGCAAGAACTCTATCCTACGTCCCGACGAAGTCTAACAGACCGAAACGTTATAACGTCGACATCAATCACATACAATAAACATCCATTTTCTACAACATATCGTGATTGTCCACATTTCTCCACATATCAAACGTTGTAATAGTTAAACTAACATACTGCGATATATCCACTAGTTTGTCGTATTACAGAACTAGAAGCGGCTACCCGGTGTCGCCTGGAGGGCAAAAAAGTTAGTTTCGCAGATCCATTATTGTATGAATCCCGAGTTGGATCCTCGCAGGATGTCACATTATAATTCATACGTAAAAAAGACTTGGGTTGATCCAGATATTCTGAAGAAAAAAAAAATGTCTCCTATTTAAAATTCTAAATGAAAAAAAAAAATTCCATGCTGTTATCATTTAAATTTTATTTTTAATTATCTTCACAAATATAAATCAAATCTTCATTATTTTTATCAAGGATCTTGTAATCATACATTTACTAAATGTTTCTCATAGTCCTCGTTATATGTTAGGAAGCGCGTGTGTGATGGTTAAAGTCACGGGAAATGGACTCGTCGCCCCGAGTTCAAATCCTGGACGTGGTAATTGCATTTCATTTAGCGCTAATATCCTTGGGAAAGGTATGAATCCTACTCTCCCTCCAGCTATGGGTAAATAGTAGGGCAGACTGGGCTCTTTAACCTTGGTTAGGCAACCGGTCTAGGAGTAGGAAAACTCTGAAATCAAACCTGTTAAACTCCGCTTAAGAAATTGACCTTGTGTCGCATCCTGTTCGTGCGGAGGGGTTGGTAAATACATACATACATATGAAGGTAAAAATGGATATTGAATCGACAATATGTAAGAAAGTTTTATAGAAAAACAACAAGATGTTAAACATTTTTGCTGACAGATATCTGTTTCGACATTATGAATATGTCTTTTTCAAAGCAACATTGTAAGCGGAAAAACGAAATGAATATATCAGTAATTATAAGCCAACGAACGCTCTCGATCAGTACCGGAATTTAAAAAAAAAAATTTTTTTAAATACATATTTGTTGTTAAAAATAAAATAAATTTTATTTTTAAAATGTTTAAGCATTTTTATCATAAAAACTCAAAAGAGTTTGTAGTAAAAATGTAAATGAATATCAAAAAAGTTCAGGAAAATGTTCCGGTTACAAATGAAAGTTTAAAAATGTAACAAGTCCAGCAACATGAATCTGCAATGATGTTAAACTCGCAGAGTCGGGATCCTTATTACATCCGAAAATATATTTCCGCTTACAATGTTGCTTTGAAAAAGAGATATTCATAATGACGAAACAGATATCTGTCAGCAAAAATGTTTAACATCTTGTTGTTTTTCTATAAAACTTTCTTACATACATATATATATATATATATATATATATATATATATATATATATGTAAACACGGTTTGTTTTTGAATGGCTTTTTGCCGATAATTTTTGGGAGAATAAGTGCTTAATTGGAGTCGTACCTAATTTTGAAAATTAATTAATTAATAATGAATTAGGCGGGAATACCTATTAAATGTATGGCTAAACAAATCGAGAAAAATCAATCTCTGTATGTACATTTCGGCCTATTAGGCCTCATCAGCAGAGCTATAGATCGGAAGACCGCCCTGTGCGTGATTTGAAATCGGACTGCCAAGCTGACAGGCCGATCCCATAACCTCTACACTAAACGGACTTCTTAGATTTTATGATTTGTTTAGAGTAGGTTAACATTCCACTTCTAGCGACTTTTATTACACGACGATATGATAAGTTGTAATGATTTTTCTCGATTTGTTTAGCCATACATTTAATAGGTATTCCCGCCTAATTCATTATTAATTAATTAATTTTCAAAATTAGGTACGACTCCAATTAAGCATATATATATATATATATATATATATATATATATATATATATATATATATATACACAACTGCCCTTTATATATGTATAGGGTATAGATAAACTTTTTCTTTAGAGTAACAAAGACAATTGGACGATTAAGAAAAGCAAAACGAAAGCCAAAACTTCTCGTTTTGTACAAACATCACCTGAATGAGTTTTTTCTAGTTTTATAAGATGTGGTTCTTATTTCTAGGCGAGGGTTATAACTTATTGAACGACCCTCATATATAAATTTTCGTTCTCTTTTGTTTATCTTCTAGCTTTGTCAAACTCCCTCACCTGTCCATGCAGTATTATTCATTTCTATAACTGGGAAATCATAAAAGTTTTATTTGTAGAGAAAATATATATAAGTATTTAAATATGCAAAGCAACTTTTCCATGGTAGAAATTATTCTTATTTTTAGATGAAGGTTTTTGAATTATTATCAATGTTGTCTAATATTTTCTTTCATATTGTTAATTCTTATACTAACAAATATGGGCAACCCATGCTGGGTACATGTATTTAAGTGTTAATGTTTTAAAAAAACATCTTATTATAATGGAGATTGTGTGTTTTTCTGCCTGTAACCGAAACTATATTACTACTCAAGTCACAATTCCCTTAGTTATTTACATCACATTCTCCATGATTTTATTTTTTAATTAAACCTCAATTATTAGTAAAATTATTTTACATTATTAATACAGTTGACCTTATTTACATACGAATAACATGCAATTGGATTTATATATACAACAAAATAGCGACATACAGTGTTAATGGGAAGGCTAATTTGCATATTGATCTTAAAAATTCGATTTTAATAAATATATGCTTAGTATTATTGATTTCTAATTCTTTGGTTTTATCTTAATGAATATGAGCAAAAATCTCGGAGATAAATCTTAAAAGAAATCCATTAACAAGAAGAAATAACTGTAATATTATTTTTTTACTTCCTATTTTAACTATAAATTTGGAAAATTTACCAATGAAAGACGGGAGTAACGGAAAATGATGGAAGAGTTAGTTTCAAAGTTGTTCTATTTTTCAATCATACCCCCTTTGGTTCCAAATCTTTTTATCCGCATTCTTATTCAGTTACATTAGCCATTCTAATTTAATATGATATTTTATTATATTAAAACTTAAATACTTGCACCTGGAGGGTGCATATATTTGCTAGTTATATTAAATTAGACAATCTAACGAAACGAACCCCCTGTCAGCTGAAGCTGTAGAATACGCTGACTGCACCACTACAAAGGTGTAAGATCCCTTCCCCAATGGGAGTACCTTTTGAATGTAGGTGGTGATCTGTAATGCTTAAGGACTGAATCAGTTAGCTGAGTAGTCCATGGCATGCGGCATTTTCTATGGCTCTTACTTGGGCGAGACGGATTAAATCCGCTTAAGAAATTGACCTTGTATCGCATCAAGCTCGTGTGGAGGGCTGGTATATATATATATATTATATATATTATATATATATATATATAGAACGTTAACTATTCAGTTTTCAATGTAAAGGGGAGAATTCAAAAGTAACTGTTTAATGTAAGAACTCGTCAGAAGTTCATATGATATTTATAGAGAGCCCCCTCCGGTCAGTCAGCTGGTCACGTTAAACGTTAAACCAATATTATTGTCTTGACCATATTGTTCTTATGACAAACACTCAGCCCTTTTTTTGGCATCTGCTAAAGACGATGGGGTGGTGTCCACTTTTTTATCTACAACTGCGCGAGTGGCTGAACCGTCCTATTTTAGAATGGCAATCTCTGGTGCAGTGATGCTTGCTGTAGTTGTTGTCTCTACTTCCTTCTGGTTCTCTTTTCTGTGGCGGCTTCTTTCTTCACTGTTTCACTCCCTTTCGTTCGTTGTTTGACAATGGAGGCGTCAGCCGCTCGGTTTTCTGCACCAAACTCCCATGTGCTGGTGTTGATTATCAGATCCGCTAACCCCCGAATCTGATCAGTCTTTTTCTGTTTTAGTAAGATTCCTTTTTTTTAAATTTCATTCAACATTATTTTCTATTTTAATGATAGCATCATTGCTTCAGTAAATATATTATTATCTTGTATGTAAGTTATATAAGAAATGAAGAAATTATTTTTCTATTTCAACTAACATTATTTCTACGCTGAATTACAATATACACTTGAAACCTTTATATATTTTCAGTTGATTTCTGCCTTGAATTATATTAATGTGAAACACACGCTCATAGTTGACTGCTGTATCGAGTTTAATCATTTCACCTAGGGGTTAGCTCAATCGGCCGAGCGTTCGGCTAGCAACCACAAGGTCCCTAGTCCGATACCGTCTCTTGCTAATTCAGCGTATGAGTAGCACAGGGTTCTGTGCGGTAAAGTAAGGAGCTGATGTCAAGTGTGGTGCTCCAGCTCAGACGGAAAAACAATCTCCTTGGTCAAGCGCTAGTGAAGAGGGGATATACTCCCTCGCTGATTGGCTGATACCGAATTTAGGCCACCCCGACGGCTTTACTTTGTACTTATATATTTCTTAAATATTTGTATTTCTATTTGTCATTTTTACTTTTTCAAAAAGTGTTTTTTTAATAATATTCAGAGAAAATTTCAGCGAAAAAAATTTCATTTTACATTTTATTTCATTTAATATTCATTTTAAGATTTTGCCACGGATAGCCTCGAAATGTCTTAGTCTCAATGATACACTTTAAATTAAAAAAAAAAAATCAGATTTTCCTAATTTCATATAATTTAGGGGAAGGTTTAATTTTTCTTATGTTAAATTAATCCGATACATAATCAGACTCAAGACAAAATGACGCTCTGGCGCCTTAGAACACACACACACACACACACACACACACACACACACACACACACACATATAATATATATATATATATAAAGATAATCTAATGAGTCAGACGAACCTACTGACTAAAGTCAGATTTTAGCCCTGAAGAGCTCTATGCGAAACTAATAGTAGGTTCGTCTGACTCATTAGATTATCTTTATTATTGGCTCTACTTAGGTATCAAGCACTTTTTACTTATTAGCTTTCTCCTAGCGGTTATATGAATATATATATATATATATATATATATATATATATTATATATATATATATATATATCTTAAATACATATATATACATATAAATTGTTTTTTCTTTTGGCCAAATACTGTACCAATAGATTATTTTTTGTTGGTACGAATATCTTGGTCCTTTCTTTTTTTCAAAATTTTTTTTCTTCCTGGTTGATGTTTAGTAGTATATTTTTACAATCAAACTTTCTGCTGGGTTTTTTCTCTCCGCAAGGATCTACCAACACGCTTGGTATATTAAATTATATATATATAATATATATATATATATATATATATATAAAAGTAATTGGTAATTTGCTTGAAGCATTGTTAAGTATGTTATAAAATAATAAAATTCGAAGGCAATACAATGCGTAAAAAATAAAGACAAAAAGATGTTTATATGTCTAATCGATTTCAAAGCGAAGCTTTATCGTCAGAGACGGATTTCAGAAATGACGTGCTTATGTTTTTTTTTTTATATTTGTGTGGTTATAATTTCTCTTCTTATTTCCTTTTCCTCTCCTTTTTTCCTCTCTTTCTTCTTCTCCTCCTTTTATGAATGGGCGAATAACTGTAATTTCTTATTTCTCTCTTTCTTTTTTTTCTTTCTTAAAAGTTTGTTGAGAACAAGGCTGACATCCGGTAAGATGTTGCAATGTCGCAATGTGTAGCAATGTGTAGCAACGGTGTGAGCGTGTCATAATTTCAAAAACAAAAGTGAACAAATGAATAAAAACCGTTAATAGAAATTTTTTTTTTTTTTAACATACTTAGCTTTTGTTTCGCTTTCACCTTTCATTTCTTATTCTTTCTCCCTCTCTTTCTTTTTTTTGTGTTATTTCTCTTCTTTTTCTTTTTTTTTTTTCTTTTTTTCCCCTTTATCCCCTTTGTTCTCTAATTTAAATTATTTTTTTATAGTAAATAAGTAAATAAAAGATTATCTTAAATTATGTATTAGTATTGATAGAAAAATAAATGATTCTTTTTATTATTATTATTTTTTTTTTTTTTAAGAAAATATCTTTTATGAGTACTTTTTTCTCTTTTTCTTTTAAACTTAAATAGATTAAATATTATATTAATTATATATTAAAATAATTACATATTAGGATTGATGTAAAATTCAAAACAATAAAAATAAGACAAACCATTCCCCCTTAAATTTCAGATAGATTAAATATCATAAATCAAATATTTGAATTACAAAAGGCATAATGTACTGCTTCAATTATATATTTTATTTAACTATTTTTTTTTTCATTCTTTTGTTGTTATTATTTATTCTTATTTTTTTTTTTTTCCCCACTTTTCCTTAAATATTTATTAATAGTTCTAGACTGACCGTACTCCTAAGAGGGTATTATGGTTTAAAGAAATAGTGTCATGGTTTAAAGAAATAATGTCATGTAAAGGAGTTAATACGTATGTCAATATTGTTAAATTAATCGTAATTAATTTTTTTTATATTTCTCTATTATCTTCTTTTCACTCTCAATCATCCCATCACTATATATATATATATATATATATATTTATAATTAAGAAAAAAAAAAAAAAAAAAAAAAAGGCTATATATGAAACGTGTAAATTTAGTTAATCGTGTATTCTGAGTTTAATTCTAATCTATTGATAGTTGGTAGGTTTAAAATTTATGGTAGGGAAAATTATATATATATGAGAGAACATGTGTACTAAATAAACTAAAACCTATATATGGAACGTGTAAATTTAGTTAATTATGTATTCTGTGTTTAATTCTAATCTATTGTTTATATTAGGACCTAATTTAGCTATTAATAAACTTTCTCTAATTCTGAGATTACCAATGTTGCGTATTATAGCCTCTATCTTAACTGAAAAATTGTTGTCCTTATTTTTGCATTTGATTAGGTGTTTATGGAATGTCTAACTTGGCCTTAATTTCTACATAGGTAGTACAATTAGACCCCTCCACATTAGAATCAAGGAACACATCCACACACGTGCATCCTCATTCCATAAACACCTAATCAAATGCAAAAATAAGGACAACAATTTTTCAGTTAAGATAGAGGCTATAATACGCAACATTGGTAATCTCAGAATTAGAGAAAGTTTATTAATAGCTAAATTAGGTCCTAATATAAACAATAGATTAGAATTAAACACAGAATACATAATTAACTAAATTTACACGTTCCATATATAGGTTTTAGTTTATTTAGTACACATGTTCTCTCATATATATATAATTTTCCCTACCATAAATTTTAAACCTACCAACTATCAATAGATTAGAATTAAACTCAGAATACACGATTAACTAAATTTACACGTTTCATATATAGCCTTTTTTATTTTTTATTTTTTTTCTTAATTAAAATTAAATATATATATATATATATAGTGATGGGATGATTGAGAGTGAAAAGAAGATAATAGAGAAATATAAAAAAAAAATTAATTACGATTAATTTAACAATATTGACATACGTATTAACTCCTTTACATGACATTATTTCTTTAAACCATGACACTATTTCTTTAAACCATAATACCCTCTTAGGAGTACGGTCAGTCTAGAACTATTAATAAATATTTAAGGAAAAGTGGGGAAAAAAAAAAAAATAAGAATAAATAATAACAACAAAAGAATGAAAAAAAAAATAGTTAAATAAAATATATAATTGAAGCAGTACATTATGCCTTTTGTAATTCAAATATTTGATTTATGATATTTAATCTATCTGAAATTTAAGGGGGAATGGTTTGTCTTATTTTTATTGTTTTGAATTTTACATCAATCCTA
Organism: Doryteuthis pealeii; assembly: GCA_023376005.1. NCBI lineage: Eukaryota > Metazoa > Mollusca > Cephalopoda > Myopsida > Loliginidae > Doryteuthis > Doryteuthis pealeii. Next base: position 3,992,067 of record CM042155.1, read on the forward strand.
ATATGTAATTATTTTAATATATAATTAATATAATATTTAATCTATTTAAGTTTAAAAGAAAAAGAGAAAAAAGTACTCATAAAAGATATTTTCTTAAAAAAAAAAAAAAAATAATAATAATAAAAAGAATCATTTATTTTTCTATCAATACTAATACATAATTTAAGATAATCTTTTATTTACTTATTTACTATAAAAAAATAATTTAAATTAGAGAACAAAGGGGATAAAGGGGAAAAAAAAAGAAAAAAAAAAGAAAAAGAAGAGAAATAACACAAAAAAAGAAAAAGAGGGAGAAAGAATAAGAAATGAAAGGTGAAAGCGAAACAAAAGCTAAGTATGTTAAAAAAAAAAAAAATTTTCTATTAACGGTTTTTATTCATTTGTTCACTTTTGTTTTTGAAATTATGACACGCTCACACCGTTGCTAACATTGCTACACATTGCTACACATTGCGACATTGCAACATCTTACCGGATGTCAGCCTTGTTCTCAACAAACTTTTAAGAAAGAAAAAAAAAGAAAGAGAGAAATAAGAAATTACAGTTATTCGCCCATTCATAAAGGAGGAGGAGAAGAAGAAAGAGAGGAAAAAAGGAGAGGAAAAGGAAATAAGAAGAGAAATTATAACCACACAAATATAAAAAAAAAAAACATAAGCACGTCATTTCTGAAATCCGTCTCTGACGATAAAGCTTCGCTTTGAAATCGATTAGACATATAAACATCTTTTTGTCTTTATTTTTTACGCATTGTATTGCCTTCGAATTTTATTATTTTATATATATATATATATATATATATGCACCAATTACTTAGTGGTGTCTATTGCACGAAGGAAACTTTAGCTGAACATACAGTTTTCAATTCTTTTTCTTATTAAATTCCCCAAAGCAAAGCCAATTGACCGCTGGAAGCAATTTGTCTACCGAGTGATAAAGGAAAAGTCAGAAAAGCGTATTACAAAAGAACATCAAAGCGGAAATCCGAACAAAGACAGGTTAAGGAATCTTATTAACTCTGGACTTAAAATGTCCAAGAATGGAACTGGGAAGTAAATCTGGGACATTCGCTTCATTATTTCCAATACTTTTCTTCGTACTTGGGTATTTATATTTTTGCTAAGTCTTCTAGTTATCCGGGTTGTGTCCTCTTTTGTCCTGGTTGGGGGTAGATCTTTTGTTGTCACCATCTGTTTCACTCTTTCCCCGTCTTCATCTTATTTTTTTCATTACGAAACACGGAGACAGGATTTATATATATATATATATATATATATATATATATATATATATATATATATTTCATTGACCGGAATCCCATCAACCTCGATCGCGGGGAATAGCCAGGGGAATATACATCTCTGGCCATTTCGATGCATGGAAATTAATCTAGCATGCACAAAAACTTTTTTTCTCTCTTATAAGGTGGACACATGACCAAATCAACTAATGAAGGAACCACTCTCCAGTCAATCAGGGATCAAGCACTATTCTATAAATATCATATGAACCTCTGATGAGTTCTTAAATTAAACAGTTACTTTTGAATTCTCCCCTTTACATTGCAAACATGGACCGGGTTAGCTTAATCGGTAGAGCGTTCGGCTAGAAACCACAAGGTTCCTAGTTCGATACCGGTCCTCGCCAACTCAGCGTATGAGTAGCACAGGGATGTGTGTGGTAAAGTAAGGAGCTGATGGTAGGTGTAGCGCTCCACCTCAGATGCTAAAACAATCTCCTTGGTCTAGCGCAATTGAAAAGGGGATAGACTCCCTCGTTGACTGGCTGATACTGACTTTAGGCCGCCCCGACGACTTTACTTACTTATATTGCAAACTGAATTATCAACTTTCTATATATATCTACCAACCGCTCCACACGAGCAGGATGTGACACAAGGTCAATTTCTTAAGCTGAGTTTAACCGATTTGAATTCAGTTTTCCTTATCCTATACTGACATGGTAGAAGACGTCGACGACGACGACGACGACGACGAAGAAGAAGAAGAAGAAGAAGAGAAAGAAGAAGAAGAAAAATGAGAGAGAGAGAGAGAGAGAAGAGAGGAGAGAGAGAGAGAGAGAGAGAGAGATGGGAAAAAGCACCGCTAAAAAGAAGAAAGAAGAAAGAAAAAAGTTTAAAAAAGAAGAAAATAAGAGAAGAAGAAGAAGAAGAATTAAAAGAAGAAGAAAGTAAGAAGAAGAAGAAGAAGAAGAGAGAGAGAACAATAAAATGAGATGGGAAGAAGCACACTTAACAACTCTGCTATTTACCCATATATTCATACCTTTGCCAAGGGCATTAGCGCCATGGGTAATGCAAACAGCTTCGTCCAGGAATTGAACTCGGGACAACGAGTCCATTTCTTACGATTCTAACCATTAGACCACGCGCCTCCATTGTCAACTTTCTATATAAGTTAGGGTAGCGAGGTCATGAAGTTAACGGCACTAAGTAACTGAAAGTTTCTCACCTATTAGATTTTCAATCCAAGTCGGATTAAAAATCGCATAGGCGTGAAACTGTCAGTATTGAATAATCTCTTCCTTATATCTTCTACTTACCTTCTTATTTTGGTATTTCTGTTTCTGCTAATGTTGCATTATCGCTCTCATGGTGGAATGGTATGATGACGTGTTGATATAGAAATAATAGTTGCATACTTATCTCATCTTCTGTGCTACGTGGAGAGGTTCGAATCCAGTTGCTAAGCCGATGCTGACAATTCCTTGATGTTTGGAGTCTGGAAACCAACTTGAGATAGAGTACATCTTACCTTGTGCCTTTTATATTTTTTATTAATAATATAAGACCACTTCTTTTGCCCAGGAGATTTTTATTTTCCCAAAGCCAAAATTGCCCGGAGCGAGAGCCACGTCTCGCTCCGTCAGCGTATTGTCCCAAACTTTCTTCCACTTCATAAAGTGACATGTCTGGATCAACAGAAAAATGTGATGTGGCATTTAGCTGACTCATTCTTAAACTTTTCTATTCTAATCTACATGTGATTCTTATTTTCCTTCCAAAAACTTTTCCGTGCTAATTCACACGTCACTGTTACATTTCTGACTGTCCTCCACCTCCTTCCCCCCTCTCTCTCTCTCTCTCTCTCTCTTCTCTCTCTCGCTCTCACACACACACACACACACACACACACACACACTCACTCTATAATGTTACACTAAGTTTTAAAGCTATTCAAGCTGAGTCCTCTCTGGTCTTCTCTTCGTCTTGGGTTGACCTAAACTAACCACAGCTTTTCACCAAATCGCGGCCAACTGATATTCTAAAGGAATCAGAACATCTAGGTGATTATAAGGTTAAAAAACTATCAATAAAACTACTTGTGAATTAACAGTTAATTTTCGAATTTAAATATTTCTACACTTTGATCATTCTCCTTCCAGATATAGATAAATAACCAGACATTTAGTTAGGGTTCTTTTACCTTGGTATTGGAAAAGTGAAACTATGATTACAAAAGTGTAGAAAACACTTATTACAAAATGAATAGGCTATATATGCATTACGTAACAAGATCATAATGATAGAGTTTGATTCACAATACAGATTTCGTTTAGGAAAGAACATTTAATTATCGAATTCAAATATTTCTACACTTCGATCCTTCTCCTTCCAGATATCGGTAAACTGCCAGGCAGTTAGTTTCGGTCCATTTATCTTGGTATTGGAAAAGGGAAACTCTGATTACGAAGGTGTAGAAAATATTTATTAGAAAATGAATAGGTTTTCTATGCATTACGTACCAGGATCATTACTGACAGAGTTTGGTACAGATTTCGTTTAGGAAAGAACATTTAATTATCGAATTCAAATATTTCTACACTACGATCATTCTTCTTCCAGGTATAGACAAACAGCCAGGCAGTTAGTTTCGGTCCACTTACCTTGGTATAGGAAGAAAGAAACTATGAATACAAAGGCGTAGAAAATACTTATTAGAAAATTAATAGGCTATCTATGTATTACGTAACAAGATCATTAATGATAGAGTTTGATGCACGGTACAGATTTCGTTTAGAATGGAACACGCCTCTTTTTATGTAAACTATCATGTCACAGGGTGGTATTTACTAAGCTTAGAGTGATATCCTGTTGGATTTAAACAAATTTATCGGTCATTTCGTTTACTGGAATATTTACATATAGAGTGAAACAGAAATTCCTGACAATAAGAAAAAGGGATACTGGATTTTGATACCAGTTAACTTTAATGGTGTTCACTTGCACCAGCTAGGCACCCCCAAAGGTATCTATCTTTGGTTTTCCTTCTTTTTTTACGGCATATCAACCGCGGTGGGTCATTTAATGCCGTCAAAGTTTTGAAATAAATTCACTCTTAATAGATGCTCAATTTTTTATAAACACATTTTCCTATTTAACCCATAGATGAGACCCAAACAGGTACTGCCACTCCGGATCAGAGTGGTCCAGGGAGCAATGGGGATAAAGACGTGCTTCACATTCCCATACCTCCAGAACTGGAACCTCACCATCAGATAGAGTTTAACGTCATACCCAGGACATGTATACACTCAGCCACCGCCTTCTAGCACCCATATTATAAAAAGGCTTGGGGTTTGCCATAAGGACAAAAGGGTTGGGGCAATCATATAGGTGCTAAAGCTTGACGTGACCAGCTGATTGATCGGGTGGTCTCTGCGACCGCCCGTCTATCCTAAGTAAGGGGTCTTGCATGTTTTACACTGCTCAGCCAGCTGGGTTCCATCCTTAAGCATTACGGATCACCACACACGGTCAACAGGTGGCTCCATTAGGGGACTTCTACCCCTCTACAGAGGTGCATTCGGTGTACCTTTAGTGTGTTTAAAGACAAAATTGAGTACCTGCCAAGATTGAATAAAACAAAACGTATTTGGCATAAAATAACCCAATGGGAACCGGTGCTTTCAGCATGACTTAACGGTAATGGCATTTAAATTAACCATAGAGTTATTTTTCCCCGTTTTTGTTTTCTGGATTTCTGGCTGGACAAGTTAAAATCCCGTAAGCGGTTGTTTGCATTTCACATAGCGTTAATACTCTCGGGAAAGGTACAAAGCCAACTATTCTCCCTCCAGCTATGTGGAATTGTAGGACAGACTGGGCTCTTTAATATTGCTATGACAACCGAACTAAAGAAGGAAAAAATCTGAATTCAACCCAAAGAGAATCTCTTCTCATTCGTCAAAACTACTTTGAGAGCTCCTCCTACCCCTCCGCTAAATTGAGATAATGGGTAAAATATATTTCTTCTAAATCTGTAATAAATCATGAGTAAAAAAGATGTTCATTTGAAAACTGTTATGACCTGTTTAAGGGTCAATAAATAATAACTCAACACGGGGATAAAATGTAGGGAAACAGTGTAGTCAGCAAATATGTTGATATATAATGCTGACTACACTGTTCCCTACATTTTATCCCTGTGTTGAGTACAGTGAAAGGGTTTCCTTGTTACAGCATACACGAAGAACATGTATCTGCTACTTCTCGTTTGAGTAGCTTTGCTCTGTTAATATATACCCTTTGGGTAAGTCTATGTTCGTGTCATAGGTGAGTCACCTACAAAAAAAATCGAATTAAGATGTAAAGAATAAAGAATATTTTATCATCTCTCTGATAAAATAAAGCGAAATCTGTTCTTTGAGCCACTTTTTCAGATACTGTTACCTTGGTATATGTATTATCACTGGAATAATATTTGCTTTCAGACTATCATCACCTTAGTCCTATGAAAGAGGCAAACATTATTCCAGTGATAATTCAAATACCAAGGTAGCAGTATCTCATCCACAGAAAACGTTGTCAGTATGCACATATGAAAGAAATGGACTGCTACAGATATATTATAGATTATATGGAAATCTGATCACTCTGATAAAATAAAGCGAAATCTGTTCTTTGAGACACTTTTTCAGTACAGATTTCACTTCCTCGTCACTGGAATAATGTTTACTTTCAGACTATCATCACTTTAGCCATATGAAAAAGGGTTTGAGAGGCAAACATTATTCCAGTGATAATTCATATACCAAGGTAGCAGTATCTCATTCACAGAAAACGTTGCCAGTAGGCAATAGGAAAGAAATAACACCTGTAACCCCCCCCCAAAAAAAAAAAAAAACTCGCCAAAGTTTCGTTATCGTGCCATTTCATTTGGATTATTATTTTACAATTAATCTATACCCTGGATTATTTTTCTTGCTACAGACACACACAAAGCACACTGTAAAGTCTTTATCTATTTGCTTCCGGCTTATTCAGATAGGATTAAAATAAATATCTTATGTTATTAAGAAACCAGTTCACATAACTAGTTAGCAATATCTCATCGGAAAACGCACGGAATGCTAAAGACAGATTATCGATTCTATCAAAATCTGATCCCTCTGATAAGATAAAGCAAGAATTCTGTTTAAGTGCTGCTGTATAGTTGCTCCACTTAGACTTTACCTACGAGAGTGAGTAAAAAAGTAATGCCATTTTGTTTAGTACAGGTATAATTACCAATACAGGAACATGTATATATCAAAATGAAACTGGTCTTCTGTGGATCACATCCCTACTTCTCAATATATGTGAGTGAAAAATGAATGCCATTTTGTTTAGGACAGGTATAATTACCAATACAAGAAATGTATCATACATTAGAATGAAGCTGGTCCTCTGTGGATCACATCCCTACTTCTTCGCATTAGTCGCGGTTTTCTTAATAGCAATGTTCCACCTCCAAATGAGAGCATGTATCCCTGCCCTGTAAAAGAGGCGAGTCAAAAAGTGATGTCATTTTGTTTAGGACAGGTATAATTACCAACACAGGAAAATGTATCATAGCTCAAAATGAAGCTGGTCCTCTGTGGATTACATCCCTACTTCTCCACATAGTCACCATTTCGCTCAATATCAATGTTCCACGTTCGAATGAGAACATTTATCCATGCCCCGTAAATCTCTGTTGACTGTTCTTTGAGCCAGTTCTTCACTAACAGATTTCACTTACTCGTCACTAGAATAATGTTTGCCTCTCAAACCCTCTTTCATGGGACCGAAGAGATGATAGCTGAAGGTGCTAAATCTGGTGAGTATGGAGAGTGCGGTAAAGTTGTCTAACCGAATGAGGCGAATTTCTTCTTGTCCTGATGCTTGTTTTTTTGAGTATTCTCATGCAGACAGAGGACATTGTCTATTGACAAGTTTTGTCTTATTCATCGGATTCTTGCTCTGAGCCTCGTTAGGCTATCAATGTAGGCTTTAGTTTTATGTAAAAAAAAAACTTCAAATGAAATGGATGCTTCAAAATAAAGATGGCATTACTTTTTGACTAACCTCGTACTTGGAACTACTCAATGATGCTGCTTGTTGTGTGCTGTCTTGAACAAATACTGGAAGCAGCAGCTTATAAAAAAGCAGCTGAACTGTCATTTATTTAGTCACCATCTAAGTGTTGAACAGGGTTATTGTTGCTTAACTTTGGTATTCAGTGTGATTTGACCATAAAGAAATATTATATACTAAGCTTTCCTTAGATATGGCACACAGACCTCAGCTTTGTCACATTACTTTTGGTTGCTTAAGTAGTCACCCATCTAAGTGTTGAACAGGATTATTGTTGCTTAACTTTTATAGTTTGATTTGACCATAAAGAAAATGTTTTACCCTTATACGTTAGCGAAGTAAGTTTTAAATACACAGTGTCTGGTTCATTATTTTTATCAAATACTAGCTAAAATACCCGATAATACCCGGAAAATGTAGGGTTTGTTTGGTTTTGTTTTACGGCATATCAACCTCAGTGGGTCATTTAATGCCAATAAAGTTTTGAAATAAATCAATTCTTAATGGATAATACAATTTTTTATAAATACATTTTTCTATTTAACCCATAGATGGGACCCTAACAGGTACTACCACTCCGGGTCAGAGTGGACCAGGGAGCAATGGTGATGAAGGGGTGCTCCACATTCCCCAAACCTCCAAAACTGGAACCTCACCAATCAGATAGAGTTTAACGTCATTCCTAGGACATGTAGACCTC
>CM042155.1:4005126-4012626 GCA_023376005.1 Doryteuthis pealeii
ACACCTTTCTCATCAATTCTTCTCCTTCCAGCCTCCACATTAATATAATTTTTTAAAAACAAAAAAAAAACAAAACAAAAACAAACAAACTGGAACACATCACCCCTGATGATGGCACTTCCAAGTGCCGAAAGTACTCGGGACCTGAACTTTGGTGGACTTATCCACTAATTCCACCCAAATATTAAAAAGTTGGCCAGAAAACTCGAAAAGATCAAAAATAAAATTGTTAAAGAGCAAATGCGTCTTTTGTTTAATTCTACATGTATATATATATATATATGGTCCGCTGGTTCAATCTCTAGTGGCGGAGATTGTGGTATGCACTACTGATGAAACCAAAGGAGGTCGAAACAGCTGTCCAGTGCTCCGGATGTCGCAAATGGTGTTTGCCGAGTTGTCTGGTCGTGGTAATATGATTCAAATTATCATTATATATATATATATATATATATATATATATATATATATATATACAATAGTATTTGATAATTTGCTTGAAGCATTGTTAAGTATATTATTATTTATCTATATTAAGAAGGCAGTTACAATGCGTATAAAAAATTAAAAAAATATAATGTCCAGTGTCTATTATGAATGTCCAGGGGACATTATTTTATTTTTATACGCATTGTAATTGCCTTCTTAATATAAATAAATAATAATAGTAATAATATATATATATATATATATATATATATATATATATATATATATATATATATACCTTTTCTTTCTTTAATTGTTGTATTTTAGAACTTTCATCCGGACATACATACATGCATACATACATACATATTGATTCCGACGTCTTGTCAGTCGAATGCCACTCCTTAGACATGTCCTTGTCTGAAAGAATCTGTACATTGACGGATAATATAGAGATATAGCTTTGTACGACAACTAAGTCCCTCTCTCGGTTCAAAATGTTGAGACCCAGCAACAAGCAGAAGCAGGATAGCTGGCAACAAATCAAAATGCAGACCAACAGGATGCACAGAATGGTCTTCCGCAGGATGGTTTTTATATTCAAGATTTCCTTCTCCTTACGTTGCTGGACACCAAAGCGTATTCCATACGCCGGGGGTAATGCTTGCCACAGTTGACAGGGCCTAAACCCCCCTGGAGTTTCCTGTTCGGGTTACCTGACCCTTAGCCTTTGCTTCAAGAAACTTAATAAAAACATACATACCTACATATGTAATATTAAGAAAAAAATGGAAAAACTTAAATTAATAACCGAGTGATGTTTATGTCGCCTACGCTGCAGTGTTTTGATCTGTTTCAATAGATCTTCATCAGGGTTTCTGTTAGTTTGAGGAAAAAATAAATGAGGAAAATATAAATTTTAAATAGACTGACCGACAAAGCAAAAGAGTCTCGCAGATTTCTTATTTTCTGTGATACATATAGTTTTTCCTCAAACAAATGAAAGCCTTGATGAAGATCTATTGAAACAAATCGAAACACTGCAGCGTAGGCGACATAAACATAACTCGTTTATTAACTTGTGTTTTTCAATTTTTTCTTAATATTACATATTGTCGGATTCACTTCCACTTTTACTTCACATACCTACATGTAACACTAACGGTACCTTATATATGGATAGATGTTACGTCTGCAAGAATGTAGGTTGATTGGTTAGATTTGGTTGAGAAGTCACATCCATGAATTGTTATTGGTTGGTTGTGTGCAATGTATTGAAGTTTGTTTATGGAAAAATTGCATCACTGCGCATTTTTAGATTTTTTATGTACATGTCCTGCATCCCCAATCAGCCTCTCTGTGACTATCTGGCTTTGGACAAAAGTTTGTCCTATTGGAGGGAGAGGTTCAACGCACTGTAGAGGAGCGGTCTGTGTATTCTAGAGCCCAAGCCGACAGAGTAATGCGTACCTGTGTATGTGGGCAGTGTGGGGTGCGTATGTGGTAGTTGAGAGTACGTGTATAATAGTGTGTCTAATGATTTGGTACCCTGAAATGATATTTGACAACCGACAAGTTTAAGATGCGGAAAAAAAATATCAAGGAATCAGTTATTTACCAGAAAGCGTATTTTGTGGTTTAAGATTGGGCGTTTCCTCAAACCAATTATATCGCCAAGGGACTATGTTGAGTTAATCCCTTTGTGGCATCTCTCATGGGAATTTTTATTAAACTTGACGGAATTTTATGGAGAATCATCTAAAAATAGTCAGAATCCATTAGTCTTTGCCACGAACACAAAGCCATAATCCAACGATTCTTAATTCACATGAAAGCGAACGACTGTGGGACATATCCCCTGGAAGCAAACCGCCTCGCTAGGCAGTGGTGTAATGGGCACTGTCATAGGAAATGGACACGGCGAGGCAAATTCTAATCCTGGACGAGGCTGTTTGCATTTCATGTAGAGCTTGGGAAAGGTAAAAACACAATAATTCTCCCACCCGCTGTTGGTAAATAGTAGGGCAGACTGCGATTTTTAACGTTGGAAAAGGAATGTTCTGAATTGAAAGTTATTAAACTCCGCTTAAGAAATTGACCTTGTGTCACATCATTCTCGTGCGGAGGGGTTGATATATATATATATATATGTATATATATATATATGCTGGTATATTATATGGAAAATGTACAGGAGTATTTGAATCACTAACACTAGAGCTCCACCACTGGAACCTCACCACTAGATGCAATTTGACTTCATGCACAGGACACTTAGACCCTCAGCCACTGCCTTCTAGAAAACACATACACACACACACACACACACACACACACACATATATATATATATATATATATATATATATATATATACCAAGGCTCGCCCATAGATGTAGTAAAGGTAAAGTTTAACTAATAGGGTCAGATTAACTCAGCCTGTCGAGCATCTGCCTGAGAACCATAAGGTTCTGAGTTCAATATCGGGCCTCGCCAACTCAGCCCATGGGTATCACAGCTTGGATATGTGTGGTAAAGTTGTAAGCTGATGGTAGGTGTAGCGCTCCATCTCAGACGCAAAGACACCCTCTCTGGTCTAACGCTTTTGGAAAGAGGATATATACCCTGACTGTCCGGCCACTCACTTTTTTCCTTCTACTAGTGTTCATCAAAAGTAACTCGCTTATCAAGATTGTTCTTAAGTCATATACATTTTTACTTAAGTGTGTTCGATCCTCAGTAGTTACTCTAATACAGTAGTTTTATCAGGCTAAGATAGGTCTACCCAGATGACCAAGGTGCGGTTGGTAACTTCCTAGCTTGCATCACAGCATCCATGTTTTGGTGGGGGGAGATTCTCTGATGGTTATATAGGGAGTATCATCCCTTGTTTGTTTGCGGTTAACATTGGCGAGGGATTATCTTTCCTTGCTTCTAGAGTTTGCCGTTAGTGGCGTTGCGATCTAGCTCTTTAAAATCTCTTTAAAGACAGTCTCTCTTTCGATTTTACTTCTAGGATCTTCAGATATGAACTAGACCAAATGTGTCTACGGCCATTTGAACTTGGAGACCTTGCACCCCTCCAGCTACGAACAGTAAGTGACACACTTTTTCATTATATGCCTCATCTGTAGTCAAGGACTCTTTGTAATCATACATTTCTAAGTGTTCCTCGAACACGTAGTGGCTCGTTTATATGTTTTTGAAAGGAAGCGCGTGGTGTGATGGTTAAAGTCATGGGAAATGGACTCGTCGCCCCGAGTTCAAATCCTGGACGTGGTAATTGCATTTCATTTAGCGTTAATATCCTTGGGAAAGGTATGAATCCTACTCTCCCTCCAGCTATGGGTAAATAGTAGGGTAGACTGAGCTCTTTAACCTTGGTTAGGCAACCGGTCTAGGAGAAGGAAAAATCTGAATTCAAACCTGCTGAACTCCGCTTAAGAAATTGACCTTGTGACGCATCCTGCTCGTGCGGAGGGGTTGGTAAATATATATATGTTTTGAAGAACTTGCTTCCTACCTCGAGTTTTATTGAATTAGATATTATATAGTATTGATTGACTTGTCTTTATTTTCCTACCGAATATTCTGTGTTAGGTTACTATCTTTTAGATACCCTAATGCATTATGAGAACGGAAGTTAACACCCCCTACTTTTTATAGTTTTTTTGCCCTTCCCATTAAGCGGCATTTCGGCTCGAGAGGGGACATAAAATACCTAGCAGCTTACATGCAGAGAGCTGTCCACTCAGGTAGCACCTGCCCGTTCGTGTAAAAAATGAAAGGACTGGATTTATTGTCTGGTTCCTGAAGCGACCCTTAAAAGGAATGACGACAGAATCTAAGGGATGTTTGTCAAACATTCCACGAGATGCTTGCTTCCTGCGCGGCTTCGCACATTAGACTGGTATTGAGTCACAATCTGACCTCGTGGTGAGTCGGACAAAAGCTTTTCATATCATCTCTCTTAGCAGTTCGTTTTATATAAAATCTAGCCTAAGCCTGAAGAATTTGAAAATCGCGTCAATCCACTTCCATTTGATGGATGCATAAATGATGGACATTGAAAAGGTGTAGAAAAATTATTTGAATTCAAATTGAAATGATTGGAAAATATTATGTTGTTGTAATAGAATATTCCCCCTCTCTCTCTCCCTCTCCATCTCCTTCTCCCTCTCTCTCTCTCTATGTATATATATATATATATATTAACATAAAGGTACACGGTATTAACCTACTCGAGTTTCACCATAAGGATCTTCAGGGTTAAATCTACTGGATTAATCAAGATATTGATTAATGGCAGTCGATTATACGTGTGTGTTTTTTTGCGATAAACGGTTGATTATAAATTTACTCTACTAACGTATTGAGCACTTTATATTTGTTATATCGCTGCCTTATCAGTGAAACTTGAATCAACAAACCACTGTGACTATTTTCACCGGTAAGTCACTTTTTCCACAAATACCATATATATATATATATATATTATATTTTTGCTTGAAGGCAATTACAATGCATGTATCGCATAAAATTCGATACTTTTTTTTTTATAGAAAATGAACTTGACAAGTGTAATCCCAGCAAAGGATCGCTCGATGTGTAGAACATCTTACAGACTCTTACGACTTTATTAAGTCTCATCAGCGATGTATACTAACGACTTCCCTCCGACAGAAATCGAAACCGGAACCTCAGCATGCATAGTCAAAGACCATATTGCCTCAGCCACAGTACACAGCGAACAATCCCTGCGAAATTAACCTTGTCAATGATACTTACACGCCTCTACCACAATAGGTAAGGGGACGTTGGGTGAACAATAACAACAAACCAGGCCTTATGCTCTTATATATATATATATATATATATATATATATATATATACCACCCATGAGGTCTGACTATATTTATAGTGAGCAAGGGATTATACTGGGATGGCTTCGAGGATTAATAGCGTGCCTCATTGTCTGTCTTATTGTATCTCTCTGCAATAGAACTCTATATTAAATCTACGAACGTGTTGACTGGTCTTTCCACTCGACTACAACGTTGTTTGATTGTATCCCTTTTAAGTACACAACATATTTGAATTTAAATCGGGACTGCTGGATTTTTATGGACATTTCGTTACCTTAATTTGACTCTAATTCCGTTTGTCCAGTTTCTGGACAGCTTTCACCTCAGATGCCTACGCCACATTCTACGCATCCGCTGCAGGACAAAGTGCCTAACACAGAAGTGCTGGAACGAGCAAACATAAATAGCATGCCCGCCATCAGCTGCGAGAGACGCCTGTGCTGGCTTGGCCATGTCAGGAGGATGAACAAAGGCCGCATCTCCAAAGACCTACTGTATGGTGACCTAGTGGAGGGCACCCGACCTGCAGGGAGACCACGCCTACGCTTTAAAGATGTCTGCAAGAGAGGCCAAAAGACATGTCACATTGACATAGACACGTGGGAGGCTTGTGCAGAAGACCGTGCAACCTGGCACCTCCTCGTCAAACAAGGAACAAAAAGAAGTGAAGAAGGGAGGAAAAAAGCTGCCACAGAAAAGAGAGCTAAAAGAAAGGAGAATCAGCAGCCCCACTACACCTACAGAAAGCATCACCTTTTCTTTGCAGCAGCCATTGCACCAGAGACTGCCATTCGAGGATCGGTCTGTTCAGCCACTCACGTAGCTGTAAGTGAGAGAGACGGGAAAAAAAACTACACCATCGTCTAAAATAGACGGAAGGTTGCCAACCACTTCCGTTTGTCATAGCAAGTTTGAGATAATTAAGTTAAATATTCAGTCTGCTGCTAGCCATCATGATGTAAAGTCGCAGTTAGCCAGGTTCCCATGCGTGGTTATGGATCCAGATCTTGAGAACTCACGAAATTAAATGAACTAGTACAAAATAAAAAAACACACTCCGGGCGATGTAAAAATAGATTTTTTAAACATATTGCCTGAGGGGTGGGAGTAAAAAATTCAATGTCAGCGAGTTTGTACCCTAAGTAAGTAAAATCATTAAATTCATTAAAGGATTTTAAAAAATAAAACAATTTGAAATGTAAACTTTAAATATGTATCAAAATAAAACAGACTATGTATAGATATATAACACCAGTCATGTATTTATTAAAACTTGTTTTTAAAAACAATGAGGACTGTCTAATGTAGCATGTTCAAATTTTGAGTGTATCTATTCTATGTTATGACGACTTTGGGTAATGTCACGTAAGCAATGACGTAATCTTTGTTACAAACAGAAACCGGAAGCGAATCTCCATTATTAATAGAAGATATATGAATTCACAAAGTATTATCTTGTGTTGGTCACTAAATAAACCATGCATTATCTACTGTCTTGGTCTAGTGTTTATCAACAATGACTGAATATATGTCAATTTAATTCTCACTAAGTTCCTGGAGAAAAGCATACATTCCTCTTCTGGTGTCGTCCAAGGACTCCCCCTCCTCAAAAAGGGGAAGAATGGTGCTAAACTGTATCTGATGGTGAGGCTAAAGTTCTGAATATCTAGAGGAGTCTGGGATAACCCTTCATTGCCGCTACTTTCAGGTCCGTTATGACCGGGAGTTGTAGTACCTATTAGGGTGGCATCTATAGGCTAAATCAATGTGTTTAGAATCATTCGATTTCGATATAATCCTATGCACCCCCCAAACATACAAATATAATGTAAAATTTAGATGAATCTAACTTTTAGACATAAAATAATCCTAGACGAGTTGATATGCCTTTAAAATTAATCAGTCAATTATTTTACTTTGATTTTGTTGAATAAATTATTTTCCGTTTTATTCGACTGTTTTAAAGTCCACTTGAAATTTATCTCCTGTAAGCAACCAGTCACATATAAGACGAAAGTTTGTTGGTTGTTTAGATTTTACGGGATGACAAACCTTAGTGGATTATTTTATGCCAAAAACATTTTGTTTTATTCATTCTTGATGGTAAGTAAAAACATCATTTTAAATTCAATTTTTTAACCCATTTTTTCTATCTAACAGATAGGACTATCTAATAGATGGCACTCTAAAACGTACAGATAGGAC
>CM042155.1:4017626-4095126 GCA_023376005.1 Doryteuthis pealeii
TAGCGCTAGACCAATTTTGTTTTAGCATCTGAGGTGGAGCTCCACACCTACCATCAGCTCCTTACTTTACCGCACAGATCCCTGTACTACTCATACGCTGAGTTGGCGAGGACCGGTATCGAACTAGGAATCTTGTGGTTTCTAGTCGAGCGCTCTACCGACTGAGCTAGTTTTATAATCTGCTGGAAGCATTGTGTCTATATTGGTTAGGAGGTTGATTTTGAAGGCTATCACAATGCATGTGTAAAAAAAAAATAATAAGGTAACAATGGTGTTGTGTGTTAACCTGTATTTCTTTCTTGAATTTTCGAGATAAAATCTCTTTTTCAGAAATCACTGGAACTGAAGTTGTCTTGTTCAAGACGACTTCAGTATATATATATATATATATATATATTATATATATATATATATATATATATATACTAATTAACTAAATAGAAACATAACATTCACAATTTTCAAGTTTGTATAATCCTCAGGTGACAGTGAAACATTTTTCTAAACTCGAACTACCTGTATTTATCACCTCGCGCAATAATGAATTTAATTCTACGTTTCTTTAGAAATATGAACATCGTTAGATTGAATGATTAATGTTAACGCCATACCAACACGTCAACAGTTATTTGATGTCTAGAGCTAGAAATCTTATTATAATGGAGATTGTCTGTCTGTAACCCAAACTACATTACTACTCAAGTAAGAATTTCCCTAGTTATTTACGTCACATTCTCCATGATTTAAATTTTATTTAAACCTCGATTATGAATAAATTTGTTTTACAATATTAATACTATTGACCATATTTACATTCTACATATTTACCACGTACCCCCGTGTACGGCTTAGGCACAAGGCCCAATTAATGACGGACCACACACGAACCGAAGCTCATGGGTGGCGTGTGCAAAAAATGCGTTGATCCCGTTGGCATCTCCATCAAGGGGGCGCCCCAGGCCCTGCCTCTTTAAATCAAGGAGGCTGATATTGCGTATATGTTAGCGGAAGACATAAAGTCAACGGCACTTGATAAATGTCATTGTTTAACATAGGAGGGTGAGTAAAAAAGTAATGCCATTTTTCTTTATTTCTTGTGAATTTTTTCCCTTAAAACTAAGGCCTACATTGAGACCCTAACGAGGTTCAGAGCAAGAATCCGACCAGTAAGACCTAACTTGCGAATCGAGAATGACCTCTGTCTGCATGACATTGCTCGACCACACACAAGTATCAGGACTAGAGAGAAAATCGCCTCATTCGGTAGGATAACTTTACAGCATCCCCCATACTCACCGGATTTGGTGCTTTCAGATTATCAACTCTTCAGTCCCATGAAAGAAGACAAACATTATTCTAGTGACGGGGAAGTGAAATATGTCGTGAAGAAGTGGCTCAAAGAACAGTCAACATAGTTTTACGGGACAGGGATACATGCTCTCATTCGAAGGTGGAACATTGGTATTGAGAGAAACGGGGAATATGTGCAGACGTAGGGATGTGATCCACAGAGTGGTAGTGCCTATTAGGGCCCAATCTATGTGTTAAATAGAAAATATTTGTTTATAAATAAAATTGGTTTAAAAAATGTCTACCAAACTATCGCTACGAGCCTTTTAAAACTTTCCCGGCATTAAATGATCCACCGATGTTGATATGCCGTAAAACAAAACAAATAAACAAACCAGTCGAAGTTGTTGAGAGTGATACATTGTGTAAAGTTCAAGTTCAAGTTATCACAAATCCTTTGTTACAGTGACAATGGAATAAAATTCGTTTATAAAAACAATTGGTGCCCAGGCCACACCTAGATCACTCGTTGCAATGTCTTATATAAACAAACATTTGTCAAAAAAGAAGACAAAGTTTTCGTATATGTGAGGATATTTATGAAATCGTACAAACCCAAAGATTTAATCTCCATTTATCTCGCCATAAACATTAAAATTATATTAAAGCAACAATATTTATGACTCAATGATAAAAAAAACCCAAATACCCTTCGCCATGTATCTTGAAATAAATTGAATATTTAAGACGGAAATACTGAAGCATAACCATTTATACAGCATAACAAACTGACATGTTAAAAATAGGAAAAATAAAGCCTAAAATTAGGTTCTTAGTTGAGCGGACAAGAATAATTTGTAGCCAATACACATGAGAAAAAAAAAGATGAAACAGAGATATATAGAAGAACTATGAATAGAATGAATAGTGCCATTTATTTTCATATCTGTTTTTTTATCTTTCAACATTCTTTCGTGAAAGAATATTATGGCGTCCCAGGATTCATTTTGGTTGCTTGAATGGGAGTAAAGCCATGTTGTAGATAACGGATTCGTTTTTAACTTCGATGACTACTCTGATAATAAATCACTAAAACTACAAAGTTCATAAATCATAACCATCACTACAATTCTTCTTCTTCTTCTTCTTCTTCTTCTTCTTCTTCTTCTTCTTCTTCTTCTTCTATTCAACAACTCGATAGAATGAATAAGAAGAAGAAGAAGAAGAAGAAGAAGAAGAAGAAGAAGAAGACCTTCTCATTTATGATCCAACTATCTTATATATGTCTATAAAACTATTCAAATAATAAAATTCTTCAATTGTCCCGCTTTTAAACGGCATTTCTCCCGTAATAACCAAACTCTTTGAACATAACTTTGGTTTTAAATTCCGTTTATAATTTATAACAAATATTTATCCGTATTCTAACGAATCAAGTATTTCAAATTTTATATAGTCACGTATATTCGCTGGGTTCAGAGGGAAAGCAAGTCCTCTCAGATCATCAGGACTTTTCTAAATATCCTTGCTTATCTTAACAGTGCTTATCTAGAGGGTACCAATTCTTCCTCCAATCTCCAGTTCATCCAGTCCTTTTCCCAGGTTTTTAGGGAGTATTCCAAGGACTCCTATTATGATTCGTATTACCCTGACCTTTATGCTCTATAATTTATCAGCTCGCTGACAAGGTCTAGATATTTTTACTTTCTATTGAAGACACAGATTCCTTTGACACAGCCGCTGGAGTCCGACAAGAACATACACTAACACCACACATGTATATGATATACCTCAACTACGTGCTCAAAACGTCACTAGATCCGATAAAAGAAAAAGGCATCAACTTAAAAAGGGAAAGAGCTGGTGATCTCCCGCCCTGATTATCCCAGATGCAGACTATTGTAGCACTATTGTGTTATGGGTTGATTGGCAATCTATTAATTAATTACTAATTAATTAAAACTACCCTAATTATTAATTATGGTGGTTTGTTAAAAGTAAAAGTAAAAATAATAATAATAATTATAATAATAATAATGTTTATATTGGAGGTATATATTTATCTAAAGGAAAAATCATCACGTAAGCATAAATTCTTTAGATTATGGAATTTGATATATATCATCGAATTTTAAATTTCACAAAATGAAATGATAAATTTAATAAATAAGATTCCAGTTTTTGAAAAGTTCGGCAACAATTTCAAAAACTTATATAAATAAAACAATGGTTGGCCTTGACTCCAAATGGAAAGATACAAGCTAGGCTGACACAAGGCCATTTAGACACGTAGGCAATAGTATCGAGTGGCTGGCCAATCAGAGACATAGGTTAGGGGTGGGAGGTCTGGATCCCATAAATAACAGACCGTCAGAGCGATAGAAAGAGACAGCGGGAGAGACCGGACAGAACGAAGACCGGAGAAGAGAGCTTGCCATGGCTCTGGGCCCTTGATAAAACTTTACCGATACACTCTGATGCCTTGCCACTCGGTACAGAATTGATAACTTAGCCAAAAACTCGCTGTAGATCGCCAATCAACTGACAAGAAATCACCTCGCTCCTTTGTAAAATAAATGTATATAAGTTGTACATAAGCATAAAAAAGGCGTTGTGTACAATTGTTTTGTTGATCCGTTGACGGCTTTTGGTTATTTAATCTTATTTCAGCCGAGTTGGTAAAAGGAACGAAACAATCTCTTTTTCAGCCTTCCTGTAAATCAACAGACAACAAAAAACGGGAGTTTCGACGACTGTAATACTGAGCCGGAGCATCGTTCTCTATAACATACATCGTTCTCATACATAACATACATACATTGAGACGGTGCTCCAGCACAGATTATTATACTATGTTGATGATCTGGTGCTTCGAGCAGATACACCTACAAAAGCAGGATCATGGCTGCATATCCTAGAGAGGGTGGCAAGAGGCATTGGTCAAATTGGAAACTCAGAGTTTCATGTGTTTTATACTGTTGCATAATTGTGTGACGTGTTGCATACCTGTGTGACGTGGGTTTTTGACAAGCCTCGTAGCGAGAATTCTAAGGAGCCATTGCTTTTCAGATCAGGGGATGGAAAAATACCAGTAAATGGCTATGTCCCCAACTGGCCCCAGAGGCGATAATCTCGTGAGTCACGTGATAGATTTAGTTAGGAAGTAAGTTTCGACCTAAATGGCACGAAAAACAGATGTATTCTGCTGAGGTTGGCCCAACTGCGCGGCGAGTCAGGATGGGCAGTAATAAAATCTCTGATCGAAGAAAAATGGGCAATGCAGAAATAAATCTTTGATCAAAGAAAAATAAAGTCTTGTAGTTGATTAATACATGACTTAAAAAAGAAGCCCATAGTTGGAGACAGCAACATTGTAAGAAATAGAAGAGACGACAAGATGATAACCGACCAAAAGAAAGAAGATGAAACAACCACTAGACAAAGAAGCAAGTAAGTCACAGTCTTACTTTATCTGTCTGTCTGTCTGTCCCTGTCCCTGTCTCTGTCTGTCTGTCTGTCTCTCTCTCTCTCTCTATCACACAAGAACTCTCTCTATGTAACGTGGGTATGAGGGTATGCAACAATACAAGATAGCCACATTTCCACACAGGAATTAATAATTAGTAGACCAGTTCACATACCTAGGTATCAAAATCTCATCTACAGAAAAATCCACTAGATGTCAACTACTTTCCTTGTTGTTAAGGGAAAAAAGGCTTGATATTTCGGTCTGAATTGGGAGATCCATTTGTATCTGAAAGAGCCAGATTTTTTTTTGCGTTTTATTTTCTGGAATATATTAGATTTGTGCATGCGTTAGTATGGTCTAATTTCAGTCTCTGGTACAATTCACAGTCGATCACCTTTCCCACCCAGTCATGCCTGTTATTGTATTTCGTTTGTACTACTTGGCTGCTTTAACTTACGTGGTTAAACTCTTCATCTCCATCACCACATAGCTTTAAATAGTTTTTACTTTGATTCGAGGGTAATCGCAAAGGAAAGTCTGCAAAATATTTAGAAATCACAGAAACGTCTATTATCTTTTGTCAATGATGTTTTCATCATTTCAAAGTTTCAACATGTATCAATTTTCCACCAAAATCAACATTTTTGTCGCTGCATTTTTCTAGGCGCTGTTGCAGTTATTGTATGCCCATGTCATACCAGTTTGCCACCAAATCGTCGATGAAGCGTTGAACCTCGTCGTCATTGCAAACTCCTTACACCACTTGCGGACTTTTCACATCAATATTCGATTCACCATACGCGGCAGTTAATTGACAATAAACTTCAATTGGTTTAATGCCTTTTACGTTCTAAAACAAAATAACTACGCGAAGTTCACACTTGTCGGTGGCGTCAATCGGGAGCTCCATCAGAAACGACAGCCAGAGCGTGAAATCGGGACGCACACAGGAGCAGGCCCTGACACATGGGCAACAAACAGAACACTGTTGACAATACCAGCACAAACAGTTTTCCTGCGTCCCCAGCGCTTTGGAGGCATTACTTTTGGGATAACCCTAGTATATATTTACAAAATCCTCCCCATGAGCAGGATGTGACACAAGGTCAATTTCTTAATTGGAGTTTAACCGGTTCAGAGTTTCCTTTTCCTAGACTGATTACCTAACTAAAGCTAAAGAGCCCAGTCTGCCCTACTATTTACCCATAACTGGGGGAAGAATTGTTGGATGCATACCTTTTCCAAATCTTTTAGCGCTATGTGAAATGCAAACAGCTTCGTCCATGATTTGAACTCGGAATGACGAGTCCATTTCTCACGATTCCAACCATTAGACCACGCACCTAACCCTCGTATATAATAGGTTATTATATACGAACAACAATATACAATACTTAAACCGACATTACTGGTCATAATTACTGAGGCATTCTTTGAGGACGGACATTGGATTAAATCACTGGACCTTTACGTAGGATAGGACTTATACGCTTATCAAAGGATTCCATAACACAGTGTTGTATACCCTTTTCTTACTTCTTACTTCTAGTCGTCTTTTCTTCTGGCCGGCTTTGGTTCTTCTATCATCTATCTTGGTCTGGTCTCTTCTAAGGTCTGGACTTTCTTGGGTCTGGTTTCGGTTAGGGATTTCTCCTTATCAGAAGCCCTGTGTCATTGTTAGTTTTTAGGTAATAAACACAAGACTTCGATTTACTTTGATGTTACTTTATTTTCAATCCCCAACCCAACATCTGCGCAGTGAGACTTACATCTTACGAGCTCGGCTCCTACTTGCTAACTGACTGAGTTGCTTACTATCCTTAAACCGGAAGACAGGGTCTTCTATGCCTTCTGGTTCTCACGATTTATCCCCGGAAGGCAAGGTGAGAGGTCAAGCGTTGTCACTCATCCTACAAGGCCGTGGGCTGCACTAATCGCCATTATGTTTATACACTACCTTATATAAGTATTAGGGATCCAATAATTATGTAACAACAGGACTTTCTTTAAGCCCTTTTCAACTGGCCAAGGATGGCATTTAAAAACTTTACACCAGTTCAAATCCTGGACTTGATAACTGCATTTCACTTAGCGCTAATAACTTTTGGACAGGTATGAATCCTACTTTCCCCCCAACTAATGGTAACTAGTAGGGCTCTTTAACCTTGGTTAGGCAACCGGTCTAGGGAAGGGTAACTCTGAATTCAAACCTATAGAACTTCGCTTAAAAATTGACATTGTGTCACATCCTGCTCGTACGGAGGGGTTGGTAAATATATATGTGTTAGAAACTTTGTCGCCATTGAAGGGGTTCAGTTGCTCGGTTGTTCTATATAGGTTAGTGATCAGAAAAAAAAAATCCTGGTAAAATAATCGATTTGGTTTTGAGCTAAAGATCTAAAAGATTTTCAGCTAGGTATCTATTTTATAGAGTTAAGCAAAGACAAACAGGCACAACATAAAGGTTCTGTTTAGAATTAAACACACATCATAAAACGAACTCAATAGAATTTAATATTCTCATTCCTCAACGTGTTAGCATATTAATTATAAGCTCCGGGGTTCAATTAGCAATAACCTAAAAATTAGTGTCTTTGGCTAGACATCTAGCAGTTATGTGATGACGCACTTGTACTTCACAATTTTATGAATTAGATTATATATATATATATATATATATATATATATATATATATATATATATTAATATACCAAACTTCTTGGTAAATTCTCGCGGTGAGTAAAAAAACAGCAAATAGTTTGATTGTAAAAATATACTACCAAACATTACCCGGGGATAAAAAAAAATTTGGGACAAAAGAAAAGACCAAGATAATCGTTCCAACTAAAAATAATCTATTGGTACAATATTTGGCCAAAAGAAAAAACAATATATATATATATATATATATATATATATATATATATATATATATATATATATATATATATATAAGATATATTCATACAAAACTGTCAGGAAACTAAAGCTAATAAGTAAAAAGTGCTCAATACCTAAGTAGAGCAAATAATAAAGATAAATCTAATGAGTCAGATGAACCTACTAAAAGTTTCGCTTAATGCTCTTCAGGGCTAAGATCTTAGCCCTGAAGAGCATTCATATATATATATATATATATATATATATATATATATATATATATTTAGGCAGGTTTAGCTCAATCAGCACTATCCAACTATATCCTCTCTGCCAAAATGCTACTGCAGACTTTCTCCCCGATCTGGGAAGGCAGGTCCCTAAATATCCAATAGCTGTGTTTCATCCGGGCTTCTCACTCTGAATTGCATGTTCGACATTCATCAGCATGCGTCAATCCTCATGACGAGAATCCACATCCGGGCTAATCATCATTGCTCCTGCGGAATTTCACCAGCATTTCAACAACGAAGAGGTGACGGGTTCAATTTCCGTGGTCACTCGCCACACTCCTCCCCCTCGCACAGGCCACACATATCCGGACTCGTTTCGTTCATTGGGGGCCTGGAATCTGCTCGTCCACAATTTTTTCAATGTTTTGGATCCGTGTAATATATTCACTTTGTTATTGATTGTTTTATTTTCATAGTTTGCCCCGAACATACCTCTATACATATACCTCAACTGCCCTTTATATCTAGATATAGTTATATTTATCAACCTCTGCCCACAAGTATGTTGGTCAATTTCTTAAGCGGAATTTAACATGCTTGAAATAAAAGTTTCTATTCTCTAAGACCGGTTGCCTATTCAAAGTTTAAGAGCCAAGTTTTCCCTACTATTTACCCAGAGATGGGGGGAGGATAGTTGGATAAATACGTTTCCCCATGGTATTAGTGCTATGTGAAATGTATAGGATTTGAACTCACCACGCCGGGTCCATTTCCTATATCACACTTCTCCAACAATCACTTTGAAGATTCACATTAACAAAATATATTGTTAAATTATGTTGTGAATTCGTGATTCGCTTGCCATTCTACCCTTTGTCTTGTGCGAAAGAATCCGGCGGAATTTTAACCAAACAACGACTAATGAACATAAAACAATATCAATTAGGGTTTTCCATACAATTCATTTATCACATTATATCAAATGAGACTTTCTTCTACAATTCATAAATGAAATTATTTCAGTTGGGTGTTTCCCTTATAATCCATATATTGCATGAAACTAATTTAGTCTTTTTCCTACAATGTATATATCACATTATATCAATCGGTTATTTCTCTTACAATTTATATATTACAAGGGTGAGTAAACAAATTTCACGTCAGTTAACTTTGAACTATGTATATCTTTGAAGTGTAACACAGATTCTCAAAGATACATGGTTCAAAGTTAACTGACCTGAAAAAATGTAAAAGTTTTTAAATAAAATAACTTGTGCATTATATCTTTTATTCATTAATATATCAACACTGAAAATTTTATTAAATTCGGTAAATTCCCTGATTTTTGGTATTTTTTTTTCTTTCGGCGGGATGACATACGATGGTGGTATTTAGGTCCGTTAAGTTCGATTTAACCCACCGGATGTTGCATTTACAATGTAATTTTAATGCAAACTGGATTTTTAAAAAATCCTCTATATAGCATGAAATAATGTTAACTGATAAAACAATTGCCAACTAATTATTATAATAATGAATATTTTTATGAAGTTATAATGATAGATTATCCTCTGTTATTCATTGTGGATTGTCATATCCTAACTCCATTTTAATGACATCCTCAGTGCATTTTTTATTACTTATCTGTGTCACATCCTATGAGGGGTTGGGTAAATACATTAACCCTTTATTTTCTACAAGAAAATTTGTAGATACAAGGGTGAGTCAAAAAGTAATGCTATTTTGTTTAGGATAGGTATAATTACCAACACAAGAACATGTATCATACATCAAAATGAAGCTGGTCCTCTGTGGATAACATCCCTACTTCTCTACATAGGTGAAATCAAAAAGTAATGCCATTTTGTTTAGGACAGGTATAATTACCAACACAAGAACATGTATCATACATCAAAATGAAGCCGGTCCTCCACATCCCTACTTCTCCACATAGTCACCGTTTCTCTCAATAGTAATGTTCCACTTTCTGATGAGAGCATGTATCCAAGCCCAGTAGAATTTTGTTGAATGTTCTTTGGGCGACTTCTTCACTACAGCTGCGCTTCTACCATACTCACCACACTTAGTGCCTGACTATCATCTCTTCGACCCTATGAAAGAGGATTGGAGAGGCAAACATTATTCCGGTGACGAGGAAGTGAAATCTGTATTGAAGAAGTGGCTCAAAGAACAGTCAACACGATTGTACAGGACAGAGACACATGCTCTCATTCGAAGGTGGAATATTTCTATTGAGAGAAAAGTGTTTCTATGTGATTTTACGGTGTACTTTTTTGTGTTTCTGTTGTAAGAACAAGAAAAATAACCCGGTGTCTAAATCAATTGTAAAATAATAATCCAAATGAAATTATATGATAAATAAACATGGGGGAGTTTGGGGTGGGGGTGCTACACGTGTTATTTCTTTCCTATGTGCATACTGGTAACGTTTTCTATGGATGAGATACTGCTACCTTGGTATATGAATTATCACTGAAATAATGTTTTCCTCTCAAACCCTCTTTCATGGGACCAAAGTGATGATAGTCTGAAAGCAAAAATTATTCCAGTGACGACGAAGTGAAATCTGTACTGAAAAAGTGGCTCAAAGAACAGATTTCGCTTTATTTTAACAGAGAGATCAGATTTCCAAAGAATCTATAATCTCTCTGTAGCGGTCCATTTCTTTCCAATGTGCATACTGTCAACGTTTTTTGTGGATGAGATACTGTTACCTTGGTATATGAATTATCACTGGAATAATGTTTGCCTCTCAAACCCTCTTTCATAGGGTCTAAGGGATGATAGTCTGAAGGCAAACATTAATCCAATTACGAGGAAGTGAAATCTGTAGTGTGAAGTAGCTCAAAAAACAGTCAACAGAATTTTACGGTGCAGGGTATACATGCTCTTATTCGAAGGTGGAACTTTGCTATTGAATGAAGCGTCAACTATGTCGAGAAGCAGGGATGTGATCCACAGACGACCAG
Source organism: Doryteuthis pealeii (assembly GCA_023376005.1). NCBI lineage: Eukaryota > Metazoa > Mollusca > Cephalopoda > Myopsida > Loliginidae > Doryteuthis > Doryteuthis pealeii. Next base: position 4,028,487 of record CM042155.1, read on the forward strand.
CATCATTTTGATGTATGCTACATGTTCCTGTGTTTGTAATTATACTTGTCCTAAACAAAATGGCATTACCTTTTGACTCACCCTCATACATGATATAAACTTGGTCTTCTTCCTACAATTCTATTTTATTTCTATGCCTTATTCTATTTTAACCCTTGTTATAAAACTGATTTTTCTGTTACTTTACGATTGATATCTTCCTTTGAAAAAAGCGGGAAAAGAATTGCACCGAGTAACATATACATTCACATTGATTAGTTTCTTGTCATTATACCAAGAAAAAATGAGAAATAAAAAAAGATAATGATGATAAATAAAAAGAACGTTCTCATTAAATTCGCCAGTTTCCGTATCCTGGTTCGGTACATTTGATTATTTAATACTTTCATGTATTGCAATCTATTGAATAATATTATCCCATTACAAATGCTATTTTTTCAATGTTTTTCTAAAAAGTATGCTAATTAATTTACAAAACTCTCGTATAATTTCTTTCATATTACTGTACCTTTGAAAAAGAGAAAATTAGTTTCATGTAATATATGGATTATATATTATTTTATAATATATATGGAAACACCCAGCTGAAATAATTTCATTTATGAATTCTAGAAGAAAGTCTCATTTGATATAATGTGATAAATAAATTGTAGGGAAAACCCTAATTGATATGGTTTTATGTTCATTCGTCGTCGTTTGGTTAAAATTCCGCCGGATTATTTCGAACAAGTCAAAGGGTAGAATGGCAAGCGAATCACGAATTCACAACAAAATTTAACAAAATATTTTGTTAATGTTAATCTTCTAAAATTAAATTGAGATGTGTGAACAGTTTAGCAAATTATATAATAAAGTGATTGAAATACACGGTTAGGTGGCATTAGGGGCGTTTAGATTAAAATAAATAAATCGAAGATACTTACTTTCGATTGCATTATGAAATATGTAAAATAACGCTCTCATTAAATTCACCAGTTTCAATATCCTAGTTTGGTATATTTGATTGTTTAATACCTTCATGTATCACAATCTATTAAATAAGCTTATCTTATGCTCATTTTTTCAAATGTTTTTCTAAAAGACGACCAATTAATTTACTAAACTTTCATATACATTCTTTCATATTACTAAGTCACTTTAAAAGTAAATCTTATACACAGTCAGGTGGCATTAGGAGCGTTGAGATTAAAATTAATCAATCTAAAATACTAACTTTCGATTGCATTATGAAATATAAAATAGTAGCTAGTATTTTGAAAATATTGTCTTTTTATGTATATTGAGATTAAAGCTGTATTTCTCGAGACGGAAACGAACAATGAATAAAAAAGTATCTTATAAAAGATTAAATTCCCTCTGGCAGTCAACACTCATATTCCATCGCGTTTTCCATTCATCGAAAAACCTTTGAAAGTTTTCATTTGATACAGGGTAAAGATGTTTTTATTTTAATTTGATTTCCTCTCTTTTTCTTTTTCAAATCTTATCTTTGAAATATATTTTCAATATAGGAAACAAGTAAACATCAATGGAGCTACATCTGGTGTGGACGGAGGTGGAATGCAACACTTGCTCACTCCTGTGTCTTTGCCACTGCGAGAATACCCCGGTCTCCCTCGTGCAACTTCGTTGCACAAGTCGATGACCTCACGTTCTAATGATCTGTGCTAGCTGATTAGAAGGGTACGAGCTAGAGAAAGATTCACAAGGATAGAAAATCAAAATACTGGACGCTAATTGAGGAGGAAGGTGTGACACTTTGTGCAGTGTGTGGTGGAGCGGAGGACACTTATTTCTTTTGTCAGCTGGCACGAAAGTTGTCTTAACTATAAGTCGATTGCTGGCTTCCCTGATGTGGGTCCCTGCCTATTTTTTTTATATACAGCTACTAGGACGACACTCCCACTCTAACGGTCGGTCTGAAAACTGCTGAAAGGGTTTGAGTCGGCTGAATATATGCAGATTCCACTCCTAAACTCATGGATTGGACTACTCAGAAATGGACACTAAATTTTCTTCCCAGACATCGTGACTGCATTTTCTCATAAAATTATGAATTAATTTTTATAAGTTTCAGTGTCCCCAAGTTTCAGACCATAACATTTTTCAAGACCCATTTTCTCTTAAAACTAGCCACAAAGATTATGGCTAAACTTCATGGTGACATTCTTGTACCTTATCTGACTGTCCTGCTAAGGACATACCCTACCCATATACATATGCCTGGACCTAACACATTCTATATTCCTTCTTTTGTTTTTCCCTGACCGTATTCTCATTTAACCATTGTGTCACACCACAAACTGATAATTGAGAACTGATTATATAGTATCGAGATTTATTCATTGCATCGCCTTTACGAAATCTAGACATTGGTCTACACATCTAGATATCGTCTCTTTATTGTATACTAAAAGTGGCTACCCAGCATCAACTGGATAGAGGGGGAGAAAAGGGTTATACTCGCAGATCCATTATTACTGAATCACGAGTTGGGATCTCGCAGGATGTCCCATTAAAATCCCTACGTAAAACAAATCTAGCGTTGATCAAGCCATTCTGAAAAGAAAGATTTATCTCGATTATTTAAAATATTAAATGCTAAAAAGAATTCCATGCTGTAACTATTTAAATTTCATTTTTTATTTATATTCCCAAATATAAATCAAATATTCATTATTTTTTATCTAGAAACATTTTGGATCCGTGTAATATATTCACTTTGTTATTATTTTCATAGTTTCCTCCGAACATACCTCTATACATACACCTCAACTGCCCTTTATACCTAGATATAGTTATATTTATCAACCTCTGCCCACAAGTACGTTGGCCAATTTCTTAAGCGGAATTTAACATGCTTGAAATAAGAGTTTCTATTCTCTAAGACCGGTTGTCTATTCAAAGTTTATGAGCAAGTTTGTCCTACTATTAACCCAGAGTCGGTGAGATTAGGATAAATACGTTTCCCATGGTATTAGTGCTATGTTGAAAGTATTAGGATTTGAAACTCACCCCCGGGTCCATTTCCTATATCACACTTCTCCAACAATCACTTTATTATATAATTTGCTAAACTGTTCACACATCTCAATTTAATTTTTGAAGATTCACATTAATCAAAACATATTGTTAAATTTTGTTGTGAATTTGTGATTCGCTTGCCATTCTACCCTCTGACTTGTGCGAAAGAATCGGACAACAGTTTAACCAAACGGCGACGAACAAACATAAAATAAGATCAATTGGGATTTTCCCTTACAATTCATATATCATATATCTAATGAGTTTCTCCTCTACAATGCATATATGAAATTATTTCAGTTGGTTCTTTCCCTTATAATGCATTATCGGAAATCTGATAGAGAATTATCTTCCCCTGCCGCTAGAGGGCGAATCGCCAATACGATGTTGGCGCCAGAATCAAAACTTCACTTATCAGGGATCAGTTAACGAGGGAAGTCGCAAAAATAAGCATTCCCTACACTTTACTTGTCTGTAGGCCGTCGACCTGGACAGAGGCGTTTTTTTAACCAGCATACTTTCTAAGGCTGTCTCATAGCCGTTTCGACAGCATACTTATCGGGTGGCTGAGGACTTAAATGGTCAATGTAAGAAGGGCCCCATTTACCGTCATTTAAATGAACAGTTACCCAGGCCAGAAGCTTCTAAAAGAGCATCCCCTACTTTTACTTATCGGACGAGAACCGACAAAACTGACGCATCTCTATAGAACTCTACAACCACAGCGACCAGAATTCCCTTTTCAAGAGCCACTTCTCCAACGAACAGTCTTTCACATCACAGATAAGTTCCGTTGCAAATGCCATTAAAATTTGCAACATATTCTTGTACTATTTGTCAATACATGTATTAAATTTCCATTGTGTGTTTTTCTTATTTCGTCCGAACAATTTGCCTAAAATTGGGAGATTTAAGCCCGTAATTCCTCTTAGCATGTATTACGAGTGTGAGACAAAAGGTAATGCCACTTTGTTAAGGACAGGTATAATTACCAACACAGGAACATGTATCATACATCAAAATGAAACTGGTCTTCAGTGGATCACATCCCTACTTCACGACATAGTCAAGGCTTCACTCAATGGCAAAGTTCCACCTTCGAATAAGAGCATGTATCCCAGCACCGTAAAATTCTGTTGACTGTTCTTTGAGCCACTTCTGCACTATAGATTTCACTTCCTCGTCACTGGAATAATGTTTGCTTTAAGGCTATCATCACTTTAGTCCTATGAAAGAGGGTTTGAGAGGCAAACATTATTCCAGTGATAATTCATATACCAAGGTAGCAATATCTCATCCGCAGAAAGCGTTGACAGTAGGCACATAGGAAAGAAATGTACTACTACAGAGAGATTATAGATTCTATGGAAATCTGATCTCTCTGATAAAATAAAGCGAAATCTGTTCTTTGAGCCACTTTTCCAGTACAGATTTCAATTCCTCGTCACTGAAATAATGTTTGTTTTCAGACTATCATCTATTTAGTCATATGAAAGAGGGTTTGAAAGGCAAACATTATTCCAGTGATAATTCAAATACCAAGGTAGCAATACCTCATCCACAGAAAACGTTGCATACTGCACATAGGAAAGAAATGAACTGCTACAGATTATGGATTCTATGGAAATCTGGTCTCTCCGATAAAATAAAGCGAAGAATCTTCCAATGATTAGCCTTGTCAGTGTTAATTTATGTCCTTTCTATATCGATTCTAACCAATTATGTGGCTGTATTGGATAAATTGGTTTAATAGATCTTAAGTTTTCTGTTACAGATTAAGTTAAAACGATAAACAAGACTCGTTTTAGAGATAAGGGGATTTAATTGGATGTTTTTATTTTTGTTCATTTAACACGCCGATCATTCTTTAAATTTTCCATTTCCGATGCTAATCCTTCTTAAAGTACATCACTTAATTCTTAAGGATATCAATCCGCCGTAATAGATCTTTATATATTTACTGAATTGAAAAGTTAAAATTAATCATAAATTTCGCTGTCATCCGGTTTTTACGTTCCTCGATATCGTGAACGATAATTATTTTTATAATGTATGGGGAAACTTCTAAATGTGCTAAAATTAATTGGAAAAAATCCCATAAAACAAATTATGAATGGGAGGTTCTTAAATAAATCCTCAATTTCGATTTGGAAATATAATTGGAAAATTTCTCAGATTTGTAATTCCGTACACATGTCTTTATTCCTAACTTTGTATTTTTGATACAGATAATTTCACTTCTATGCATAATTATATATATATATATATAATATAATATATATATATATATATTATATATATATAATATTATGTGTGTGTGTATGTATGTATGTATGATATATATATACATGCTCAAGCATTGAAACTCTTATCATACGGCTCAAATGCGTTGGGCAGGTCATGTTGTGCGTATGGGTGATGCTAGATTGCAAACTCTTTTACGGTCAGCTGCGTGATGGCAAAAAGGCCGCAGCATAAGCCTAGGAAGAGTATAAGGATTGCTTAAAAAAACAACTGTAAAAATAGAAATGTCCTGACAAAGGGAAAAGCTGGCACTGAAGAGAACTGACTGGAGAGTTCATGTGGATGATGGCTTACCAGTTATGAGAGTGAAAGAATCGTGCATGAAAACCTAAAGCGTCAACTTCGAAAGGGTTACACCTGTCATATTGGAGAGAACATGGAGGGTTGGAAATGTCTGACATGTGTCGAGTTTTGCTTTCGAAGGCTGGCTATGTCAATCATAAGAAATCTCACCTGGGTCAATCCATGCAGATTCCAGGAGTAAAAATGTGTGTCTTGTGCTGTGTGTGCAAGGTCTGTAAGTCGGCTTCTGGTCTTAAAGAGACATATGGTGGTGCATAAGCATCAAATTTATCATCTGACTCATCTGATTCATCTGAATCATCTCACAACGGGGAAGAAGTCTTTTCAATGTCATATTTGCATCAAACTTTGTAGATCTGCAGCAGGTTTGATGAGTCATTTAGGGCTCATGCAAGGAAAGGGTTCTGGTGGCGAGTTGTGGGATTGTGAGAGGACGGCAATGATCTGTAAAGATTATGCTATTCCAATATATATATATATATATATATATATTATTACTAATGATTATGGGGTTTTAAATGTTCATCCATCTATGTAACTGTCACGGTATACTCTTAAATAGCAAGGCTCTCCTATTAAACGGACATTGACATATATACCTATGTACATTTATCAGTCGAAACCATTCCCTTTAGGTGCTGATGATACCCCAGTTAAGAATTGACTGATGATAAATGGGTCGACTGCGAAATTCTAGGCAGACAGAGGAGACGCGATACGACGAAACACATTGTCTGTCGATGATATATATATATATAATATATATATATATATATAAATACATATATAAACAAGCTATGCAATATTAGAATATCGACACTGTAAGTTACAGTGTCCAAAATTGATTGTACTAGAGCCGGTTTTGCTGAGTCAATAGAGCATCCACCCGTGAGCCACATGGTACCGGGTTCGATAACGTGCCTTGTCATTTAAGTGCCGAAATAGCACATCTTAGATCTTAGGTAAAGTGGGGAGCTGACATGAGATGTGGAGCTTCACATCAGATGCAATACAATCTCCCTGGTCTAGCGCTATAGGTTGACACCGAAAATTTGACACTCTGCCTACTTAACTTACTATTATACAATGGTTTTGAACCATGACATGAATCTTCCAGATGTCCGTCCATGTAATATATATATATATATATATATATATATATATATATATATATATATATATATATATAGACTCTGCGTGGGCACGTGGATTAAAGCCAGCCAATCAACGGGGTTAGTTAACTATTTAATCGCCGGTCTTGAAAGCAGTTCATTTGCCCGTATTCAAAATGGACGAACGGGTCTGTAGCCAAGAACCCTGCTCACCCAAAGGATTCTACCCAACATTAATGATCATTGAGAAACAACCAAAGGATTCGAGCAAACATTAAGAAACACAAAGGATCTCAACTGTAAAGTGCTCTTACTTGCAACCTAAAAATGGCCATAAAAATCGTAACACTTGGGGGATATCATAAATGAACTCATGAGAAAAAAACAAAAATCAAGATTGTCTTGTGCTTTTATTAAAGACTACCAACAGCACAGGACCAGATATCCGCAAAAGTTTCAAAGTTGTTCCAAACTCAAACAGCGACAATGCCATCCAGCCCAACAACAGATTGAACAATCGATCCAGAAATACCAGCGACTCTGATCGAACCACGAGAAGTAAAAACACGACAAGAAGAAGATAAATATATTGAGATTACCATTAACACGTCATTACTCTTTTTAAATAAACCCGTTACGCTACACAATCTTTGCGATTAGGGTTTTCCACAGTTTGGTTTGGTTTGGTTTGGTTTGGTTGTTGTGTTTTACGCGCTATCAACCCTTTCAAGTCATTTAATGCCGAATAATTCATTTTAATAAAAAAATGACTCAGGTTACTTACAGTACCTGCTGTTGCTTAAATGCTCACTCATCTAAGTATCGAATAGGCTCATCGCTGATTAACTTCGGTGATCTAGTAGGAAACTAGATTTGAATTTTTCGAACTGTTATACACCCCCTCAGTCGGTAGTGTATTCGGCTGGGAACGTCTATGTTCCTAGTTCGATACCGGCCCTCACCAACTCAGCGAATGAGTTGCACAGGGATCTGTGTGGTAAAGTGAGCAGCTGATTGTAGGTGCGGAGCTCTACTTTATACGCCAAAACAATCTCCTTAGTCTAGCGCTTGTGAAAAGGGGATAGACTCCCTCGCTGTATTGGCTGCTACCGACTTTAGGCTGCCCGACGATTTATTTACAAGATTTATACACAAGATTTTAACCGATGTGACCCTTCTTCAGGTGTTTCTTGTCGAACACAGGAACGTTCTGTCGAACTCGAGAACGTTTATGTCGTAATTATGTGGTTTCATAAAACTTTTGACGGGACCATTTACTTATTCAATTTGCGTAGATTGTTCTCCTGATGTTTGTCTCGTACAACTATATGAACTCAAGCTTTATATTCGTTGCGCTATGTGTGCAAAAATTCAGATGAATAGATATTTAGCGTTAACGTATGTGATGTCAGCATATTTATCAACAGCTGTACCTACCCCTTATCACACAAACTATCCAGGCAAGAACAAGACATGCTGGAAACTTCTGGTGAAAAAAAGGAAGAACTCATAAGTTACATTAACCAGTGTGACGGAGAATGAGAAAGGAAAAATAGCAAGACATTGTCTTGCCTGCCGGGATCGAACTTGCGTCCTCCCGCATGCAAAAACAAATGCGATTTGGGCACTGGACGGACGCGAGGTTCGACTGATGTGCCCGGATGTTTGGGTAAATATGTCCATAAATGACAAGTGAGTCGAGCGCTGGCAGTCAGCAGCAGCAGCAGAAGCAGTCGACGACGAAGCGCGTTGCGAACGACCCAGTAAAGAAATGGATTTTAGTCCAACAGAAACAAAACTAAATAGGAAATGCGATTTTGAACTGTTAAAGATTATTTCAACTACGACGACGGATTTTCCAGCTGCTAGACGAAGAATGTGTTGACCAAAAGAAAGTCTGGCTTGTGAGAAGACGGTGAACTCGCTTGTTTTTGGTCCCCCCTCAGCAGGAACTTCTTGATTCGAATATATTTTTCCCCACATATTTTCCCCCCTTCTATACACAGAAGACACCTATGGGGTTGTGTTGGTAGTTAGTTTTATGTGTTTTTATGGTCGATCCTGGTTTGTGTTCCCAGGAATTATTTTAGACTACTAATATACTTGGTTCTTCCTTCTTGCAGGCTGTCAAGCTGAAAGGGAATTAAGGAACAGAAGCGAAAGGAACAAAGATAAGGATAATTTTAAGGTTAGACTTTAATTCGTTGATTCACACTATTTCTTCGAAAGGCGATTTCTTCCGAACCAGTTTATATATATTTACCCCGCACAAGCCCAAATGCAACTTGCCCCGTCCAGGATTTGAACTCAGCTCGACGAGTCCATTTCCTACGATTCTAACAATTACACTACGCGACTCCCGAACGACTTTATTGGAGTGCACACGACGAAGTCTTCGTATAAAAGAGAAAGATATTCCTTTTTTGGCGTCAGGAATTTTTTTTGCACATGCCCAGAGGACTCTTCCTATCTGAGATCTCCTGGGAGATCGCTTTTTTTGTACTTTATATTCAATGTAATTTAGTTTTATATTATTTTGTTTTATTTATTTCTATTTGTTATATTTTAATTTTTTTTTATTAATCCCCACACACCTACGAATGGACACATTAGTCATAGGTTTGGATGTTAAAAATACTTGAAATCGAAGAGTGTGTGGAGGCCTAGTGTTCGTATTTTTGGGTTGAAGATAAAAATTCAAGTTTCGGTTCCCACAATTTCAACACTCGATTCTACGGAAAACAAAAGAAAAAACAAAATATATATATGAAGAAACTTTATATTCAATACATATTCCATTGTGTGCATCTTATATTATTTATTAGAAATAATGGTGTATTTGAATTCGAATTTTTTTAAATTAAAAGCTGACGTAAAATGTAGGATTATAAAAAGGGCTCAGCAGTTGAAAGGAAGGATATAGATGGATAGAGTTCGAGAGACATACTGAGAGATACGTTGCGATTAGCTACTGAGAGACAGCACGATCTGGAGACTCGAACGCGGAACGAAATCAAGGCTCTGTGACGTTAGGACAAGTTATTCAAGACCATAGATAGAACTTTCTCTGAGAAAAAAAAATTATTTTAACATTTTCACAACTTCTCGAATCCTGGATGCCGAAAAACCGTCAAATTGATTAGCAATCGTATTTTCTTTTTGTTTTTAAAGTTTTTGCCTAATATGCGAACTGATATTTAAAAAAAAAAAGACTCAAACCTGTTTAACCTGTTAAAACAGAAAAGTAATCAGGCATACAAAGTCATATATTCAAATGAATTTCTACAAAACACAACACCTAACACCCTTCACCCTTGAGATTTAAAATCCTTCATTGCTTTTCATTATTATTATTTTTAAAATAATCTACTTGAGAAGAGAAAACAGTTTGATTTAGCCTTGGTTTCCATGGTGTATTCATATCTGTATTTGGTCTACTCAGTAGGTCACTAAAGCCCAACATTTGAGCTTCTTTAAGACGTCTTGTTTTCCATGTTTTCAAATTGAAAAATATTACTTTAATATATCAGTGATGTTCAAAGGTTGCCAAGCGAGATAATAAATTTTAGAAATTTTCCTAATGTTAAAACAAATACCAAGAATTATGGAATTGTCCAATTTTAATGAAATCTTCACCAAATTATTTTCCAACAACTTAATTTTTATAATAATTAGCTTATTTTATTGAAGAAACCTGAAAAAATATTTTTATCTATTCAGAACGCACAGGGGTTGATCTTTGACCATTTGAAGAAAAAAGAAAATTATATTAATGTATTGAGTTCGCCTGTGTTTTCATTTTAACTCTAATAGGTTTGCATGTTATGACTACATGAAATCGAATTTTGTTTTTTTGTGCTCACCCATTAATGATTTCAATGTATTTAGTTCTGTGTATTCATTGTAACTTGTTTAGGTTTGTATTTTATCATTACTAGAAATCGGATAGTGTTTGTTGGAATGTTTTTGTAATATAGTTATTTACTAAGCTTAGCTTAGATGTGGCACATAGCCAGAAGTATGGGGCACCCAATGAGAATCGAACTCATTAACAATGGTCTGCGAGGCGAGCTTGCTAACCATTACACCACGTGAGGTGCCCGATGTTTTTGTAATATAAGGTGTCCTGCAATACACCACGTAGATTTATAGACAATGCGGGGTCACGTGGTCTATTCCTTCGCCAATCAACAGCCATAATGTTCGGCTGATTCACTACTTAAACACTGATACTTTCCATAGTCCATTTGCAATCATTGACGAAGGAACTTACAATACTAAGGATTCTTTGCCAAAGAATTACCGAGGATTTCCGCTGGACAAGCGCTCTTGCTTAAAGGCCCATAAAAACGTAACAGTGTTTTTGTTCTTATCCTGTAATTATTTCAATCTATTGAGTTCTACTTTGTATTCATTTTAACTTTTATAGGTTAGTATGTTATGATTTGTAGAAATCGAAGTGTGTTTTTTTTCTGTTCACCTATTGATTATTTCAATGTATTGAATTCTCTCATGTATTTATTTTAACTCGTGTAGGTTTGTATGTCATGATTTGTAGAAATCGAAGTGTTTTTTGGTGGGATCATCCATTTCAATGTATTGAGTGGGATCATCCATTTCAATGTATTGAGTTGTCTCATGTATTTATTTTAATTCGTATAGGTTTGTATGTCATGATTAGTAGAAATCCAAGTGTTTTTTTGGTGGGCTCACCCATTAATTATTTCAATGTATTGAGTTGTCATGTATTCATTTTAATTCGTATATGTTTGTATGTTATGATTACTGGAAATTAAAGAGTGTTTTTGTGCTCACTCTGTAAATATTTCAATCTACTGAATTCTATTGACTATTAATTTTAACTCGTATTTTTGCATATTTTCCCCTACTTTTATATCTATTTTATGTATTCCTTATCTTGACGTCTAGTTTGGGTATAATTACCATTGTTCATGTATAAATTAGATAATTCTTATCGATGATATTATCTAATGGCATCTATTTGAATAATTAATTCTCTCTCCCTGTCAGTGATTTAAATCTTTTCCAGACTTGATATCTTATTATAATGAAGATTATGTTACCGTCTGTCTCTAACCAAAACTACACCATCACTGACGTCATATTCTCAATAATTAGAAAATCGTCATTATTCGTATCGGTGAGAAATAAAGTAGTGGACAACAGAGAACGAATTGATTTGTGTTCCTTCTTTTTCAAAGTGGGTGATCGCAAAGAATATAAAGGGTCCGAAGGAAGGATACACCGAGACTTTAAAATAAGGAACGTTACACACGGAGAAGCAATTCCAGATATCATCAATTAGGCCCCGATACGTTACAAATATACTTATCTAACAAAATACAATTGTAAGGTAACTGGGTGACTGGCGTTGGGACTAATAAGGAACTTTCTTTTGGTTCCTAATTCAACATATTTATTTCATAGAATATTTGCGTGCATGAGTGATATTTTTAGTTGACGGGGTAGCTTAAAGTCACTATCAGCCAATACAGCGAGGGAGTCTATTCCATTTTCACTAGAGCTAGACCAAGGAGATTGTTTTTACGTCTGAGGTGGAGCGACATACCTACCACCAGTTTATCGCTTTACCTCTCAGATCCCGGTGCTACTCATACGCTGAGTTGCCAATGACCGGTATCGAACCAGGAACCTTGCGATTCCTAGGCAAACGCTCGACTGATTGAGGTAAATAATGTTAAATTAAAACTCATGGAAATTAGATTTTTCAAGAAGTAAAAGTAAAGTCGACGGGGCGACCTAAAGTCGGTATCAGCCAGTCAGCGAGGGAGTCTATCTCCTTTTCAATAGCGCTAGACCAAGGAGATTGTTTAAGCATCTGAGGTGGAGCGCCACACCTACCACCAGCTCCTTACTTTACCGCACAGATCCCTGTACTACTCATGCACTGGCGAGGACCGGATCGAACTAGGAACCTTGTGGTTTCTAGCCGAACGCTCTACCGACTGAGCCAATTGAAATATTGGGTCAGGAAAGCCTAACTCAGCCAGATTCTCACACCAAGGATAAACAGTTTTAAGTTACCCCATGGGGAACAAGTGATTAATAAATTTATCAACAATGTGATATCCATAATCTGTGTAATTTACGTTAATGAGGTATCAATAAATTGAAGTGAAAAGTGAAAAATAATCTCCTTGAAATACTCCACGGTTCACCTGTGTGTAATCATATAAGATTTCACCATTAATTTAGTTGAAGATTAAAACTGCATTTCACATTGACATTTAGAAAGTTAATGAAAGTATGTAAAGTCGTTGGGGTGGCCTAAAGTCAATATTAGCCAGACAGCAAGGGAGTCTGTCCCCTTTTCATAGCGTTAGATCTAGGAGATTGTTTTTGGCGTCGGAGGTGGAGCGTCACACCTACCATCAGCTCATCGCTTTACCGCACAGAACCATGTGCAACTCATACGCTGAGTGGGCGAGGGTTGGCATCGAACCTGAAACTTTGTGGTCCCTAGCCCGACACTCTACGGACTGAGCTAAACCGGCTCTTCTACCTGTAATTGTAATGACGTCATGATCCAATCCTGTTGAATATTATCAAATGATATTTTTAAAGAAAATTGGTTACATGTTATACTATTTTCTGCATAAATAAAAAGACTTAAGACAGAAGGTGTGAATAGAAGAAAAAAAATGTTGGTACTCTTTGCAGAGAACCGTCCCGGTCCCCTGCCTCAAAAAATGCTTGCCGGTGGCTGCTGTAAAATAAAAAAGAAAGAAAAAATACCAGATACGATTGAAGTCCGTAATTGAAGCGGTGTTACTTGAATAAAAAAAACTCGGTTTAGGGTTTGAGGTTGGGGTTGGGTTTAGGATTAGTTTAATGGGAAAATAAATAATTGGGCTCTATTTTTTCAACCAGAAAAAACAGAACCCAGACATTTTGTAATAAAACTGTTAATTTTAAGTAGGGTGGGGTTAGAGTTTAGGGTTGGGGTTGGGCTTTCGGGAAAAACGGCCCTAAGTTGGTTGGGTTTTTTTGTTTTGTTTTTTGCAAGTGACACCGCTTCGTCTATGGACTTCAATCGTAGCTGGGTTTTTTTTTTCAGCAGTCACCGGCTAGCGTTTTTTGAGCAGGAGGGGACAGTTCTCCGCGAAGAGTACCGTTTTTTAAATTTTTTAAAAGAATCTGCTCGAGTAATAAATAAGTACCGAAAATCGGTATGTTAATATAAAACATTTTTATCAAATACTCCATATTTCTTGTGTTCGCGAGTTGCGTCCAATTTCTCATTTTTTCCTACTTTCTACAAAATGGCGGAAGATCAGGCAGCATGTGGTCTAAATGTTTTAATTTTTTTTTGTTGTTTTGTTGTTTTGTTTTTTTGGAGTGAGTCTTTTTTCCTTTGTTTGTATGTTTTTGTTATTTTTTGCTTTGTTTGATTATTTGTTTTTGTTTTGTTTTGTTTATTTTCGGCATTTTTTCTCTCCTGTTTTTGAGAATATAAATACAAAATAAAGTAATACATTCTCGAATATAAAATTTTAAAGAAAATAGTATATTCATGTAGTTACTGCGTTGCGGGATAAAGTTACCAAAGAAAAATGTGAGATGAAGAGAAGACAGAGTCCATAGAAAAGGAAAAAAAAAGTCAGACACATGATAAAAGTAAAGCACCATTAACGTTATTACTGTTCCAATTCTGGAGGTATGGGGAATGTGGAACACCGCTTCATCACCATTTCTCCCAGATCCACTCTTACTCGGAATGGTAGTACCTGTTAGAGTCCAATCTATGAGTTAAATGAAAACAAACATGTTTAGAACAAATTGAGTGACTATCTAGAATGAATAAAACAAAAACGTATTCGGCATTAATTGACCCAAATGGGTTGACATACCGTAATCACAACCAGCCAACCAACCAATCAACCAGTATCTGTGAAGAAAAAAGAGTTCTGTTTCTCTGAATTTTTTAGATAGGGTTTGATAATTAGGATTATTTGTATTATTCAGACTATTGTCCTAATCTTCATTGTTATCTGTTCAACGTTTCGGCTGATGTGCCCACCGGACTTCTTCAGCTATTTCCAATTGGACACATAGCCTAGTGGATAAACGAGTTAGGTTAAGACAGTTCTAAGTGACAGTTTTCTCTAGACTGCAGGTTCAATCCTGGCCAGGGGCAGCAGTAACATAGAATAATAAACACTGCTTAACACCTGTACCCCACCTATGGTTAGCGGAATGGGAACAGGATACCTCCGTGGACTGAATAAAGGGTTAGGTTTAAAGTTCCGTGATGGCTCACCATTACGACAAGAAGGTTCCCGTTTACGACAAGAATTTTCCCGAGTCCGAGAAGGTTCTCGAGTTCGAGAAGGTTCGAGAGTCCTACAAGAAATACCTGAAGAAGGCCGGAGGGCACATCGACCGAAACGTTGTACAGATAACAATGAAGATGAGGACAATAGTCCGAATAATACAAATCTATCAATACTGTATATTCGCTTCCGGTTTTTGTCTGTAACAAAAATTACGTCAGTGCTTTCGTCACATTACCCAAAATCGTCATAACATAGAATAAATACACTCAAAATTTGAACATGCAACATTAGACAGTCCTCATTGTTTTTTAAAACAAGTTTTAATAAATACATGACTGGTATTATATATCTATATATAGTTTGTTTTATTTTAATACATATTTAAAGTTTACATTTTAAATTGTTTTATTTTTTAATCCTTTAATGAATTTGATGATTTTACTTACTTAGGGTACAAACTCGCTGACATTGAATTTTTTACTCCCACCCCTCAGGCAATATATTTCAAAAATCTATTTTTATATCGCCCGGAGGGTGTTTTTAAAATTTTGTACTAGTAATACTAAAAGAGTTTTGATTTTCAACATGTTTTATTCTCGTAGTATTCTCTGCCCTTCTGTTTAGTTTCTTGTACTTTGATCAAATCGATTCTTAATAACACGGTAAACTAAAATCATATAACAATAAAAACATATAGAAAAATATATAAAACATTAATAAAGAAAGAAAAGAAAACTGAGTTTATATTAAACATACCAAATATTTATTTCTTCCTGGGCGTGTATTGATAATGATATGTGATCAGTCTGGAGTCTTAGAACTTATGCCATGTGTGCCTTAACACGAGGGGTGTATATCCAAATTATCAGGAGCAGCCAAAATAAGGTAGTTACATGTGTCACACTTGTTAATCAAAATAACTAGCAAGAATATGCAACCTCTAGGAGCAAGTATTTAATTTTTTAATGTAATAAATGTTATATTAAATTAGAACGACTAAGGAAATTAAATAAGAAAGCATATAAAAAGATTACACTTATTTACTTATATTTCAATTGGTTTCGATATGGATTATATAAGGGTTTGCTTTTGATACATTTAAGAATAACATGATAGTATTCATCATCATCATCATGTCGCGCTGACAGCACGGATACCCATGACAACCTCTCTCCATCCGTCCCTATCGCTCATCCTTCTCGGGAGGTCCTCTATGCAGCATCCTGTATCCGCACAGAGCTGATAAATGTACGCCTTTTCTGGTCGGCCCACACTGGCGTATCACTATCAGCCATACAGCGAGGGAGTCTATCCCCTTTTCACTAGAGCTAGACCAAGGAGATTGTTTTTACGTCTGAGGTGGAGCGCCACACCTACTATCAGCTCATCACTTTACCTCTCAGATCCATGTGCTACTCATACGCTGAGTTGCCGATGGCCGGTATCGAACCAGGAACCTTGCGATTCCTAGGCGAACGCTCGACCGATTGAGCTAAACAATGTTAGATTAAAATTCATGGAAATTAGACTTTTTCAAGAAGTAAATCACTTGAAATATTCGGTCAGGAAATTATATCTCCTTTTCAATAGCGCTAGACCAAGGAGATTGTTTTAGCATCTGAGGTGGAGCGCCACACCTACCATCAGCTCCTTACGTTACCGCACAGATCCCTGTACTACTCATACGCTGAGTTGGCGAGGACCGGTATCGAACTAGGAACCTTGTGGTTTCTAGCCGAACGCTCTACCGACTGAGCCACTTAAAATATTGGGTCAGGAAAGTCTAATTCAGCCAGATTCTCACACCAAGGATAAACAGTTTCAAGTTACCCCATGGGGAACAAGTGATTAATAAATTTATCAACAATGTGATATCTGTGTAATTTACGTTAATGAGGTATCAATAAATTGAAGTGAAAAAGAATCTCCTTGAAATACTCCACGGTTCACCTGTGTGCAATCATATAAAATTTCACTGTTAATCGTTGGGCTATTTTATGTCGAAGACATTCTGTTTTATTCATTCTTGATGGGTGTACATTTTCTTTTAAAACTCAATTTCTAAACATGATTTTCAAAATCATTTTTACTATTTAACCCATAGATGGACCTGGGAGTAATGACGATGAAACACACTACACTCATCAGAGCATCACAATTAGAACTTCACCATTAGATACACCTTAACGTTTTAGAGTCTCTGTCACCGTTTTATAGCACATAGGTTTGGTGATCACCATAAGGGTAATAGGGTTGAAACAATCATATAAGTGCTAGGGCTTGACGTGAGCAACCGATTGATCAGAGGGGATGGGGTTCTGACCGTCCGTCTAGAACAAATAAGGGCTAAAGTGGAGTGGTGTATATCATGGACTGCTCAACCACCAGGGTTCCATCCTCAAGCAACACAGGTTTCGACTCACGGCAAACTTTAACCCCTCTGCAGAAGTGCAGTTGGTGTGTTCTAAAGTCCCGAACGACAAGGTGATCTGATGCCTGTAGAACCGATGCTAGCTGACGAGAAGAATATAAAAGAGACTAAATTCAGGAATTCAACTCCATTTGATTATAGTTGGATTTGTTCACATTTCTTTCTAATAAAACAGCTCGGTTGAGAGCAAATATTTACCCAACCCGTTCACCACGGAGAATTATATATATATATATATATAAAGATAAATCTAATGAGTCAGACAAACCTACTATTAGTTTCGCTTAATGCTCTTCAGAGTCAGATCTTAGCCATGAAGAGCATTAAGCGAAACTAATTGTAGGTTCGTCTGACTCATTAGATTTATCTTTATTATTTGCTCTACTTAGGTATTGAGCACTTTTTACTTATTAGCTATTCTCCTAGCGGTTATATGAATATATATATATATATCTTATATACATATATATACATATACATTGTTTTTTGTTTTGGCCAAATACTGTACCAATAGATTATTTTTTGTTGGTACGACTATCTTGGTCTTTTCCTAGTTTTTAAAATTTTTTTCTCCCCGGTTGATGTTTGGTAGTATATTTTACAATCAAACTATTTGCTGTTTTTTTTTTTCTCACGCAAGGATTTACCAACACGCTTGATATATATATATATATATATATATATATATATATATATAATATTATATATAATATATACGCACTAGTAAAATACATGGTCCATGACCAGACTAAAACATTTTTAGGAACACCAAGGAGAGCTAATATAACTGTCAAGTAGCTGATATAGCCAGCAGGCAAGCTCCTGCTAATGCAGCAGCAGCTATATGATGCTTTCTGAAAATCATTTGATTTTTTAAAAATTAATCATATCCCTTAATCAGGAAAATCAATAACCAAATTTGGTGTGTTTCTTAGTTAGAAGGATATTAAGGTCTATGCAAGATTTCGAATCTGAGTGACGTCTCTTTTTGGAGTTATAGGTCGACACGTACATACCAAACTTCTTATATATATATTATATATATATATATATATATTATATATATATTATATATTAATTCTAATTTAATATATATATATATATATATTAATTCTAATTTAATTTAAGTCAGATTTACCTAATATTAGATTCGTTTAGTAGCTCATCAAGGGGCAATAATCATGTTCTTGCCCTGATAAGCTACTAAGCAAAACCATTTGTGGGTATATCTGACTCATTAGGATTAGTATTACTATTTGCTCTACTTATGTATCGAGCACTCTTTAAATTTTTAGCTTTAGACAATCCTAGCGGCTTATATATATATATATGTTTTTTTTCTTCTCTTTTCCTTTTACCCAAACTGCCTTCTACACTGACCACGTGCTTCCCCTCCCCCCACCTTCCTGACATGTATTAGGACTGTTAGAAGCATGGTCTAAGAAATGGAAGAAATGTGGATTTATACTAAGTCATAACTTAGGAATCAAAAGGCACTGGTAACTTCACTCATGTAAATTAAAGTTTCAAACTGAAAGAATCACAAAACCGGTTAGAAGCGACCCTTTAGTCTTGGTCAGCAGCTCCTCTAGGATAAGGAAAAGTCATATAAACCCACCATTGCCTTGCGGCTCTACCTTATTCCTAGGAAAGGCTAAGAGAGTAAACCCCGAAAACAAATCCGGAGCTGGAGTCCCTAAGTTGGGTGGTACTGAATCTCAGTACTTCCTAGCAACTCCTGCGGCACCGTCGTTGCCAAACCGTATTGGGTCCTACCTTTCCTTTGGATCACAACGGCTGTGTGGAGAGGGAGGATCTGCTGCTAGGGCCACAGTTCATCCTCCATAAAAACCTGCCCAGGCTACGTAGTTTTCCACTACAAAATGGAGAGGACCGCCTCGCTAACAAGAGAGCAACCGGAAGTGACGACGTACCAGCAAATATCTTGAAGTCATGGTGCAACACTGCTTCAACCACTACACTAACGACTGTGCAATTGCTGGTAACATGGACACATCCCCCAGGACAAGCCGGACGCTACCATTGTCCCCCTTATACAGGAAAAAAAGGAGCGACTTCAGCATAGCTTGACTAGTCTTGCGCGTGTTACACTGGCGCGTCTACAGACATTGCATCTTGCACCCATCCAGGGACACAGTGTGGCTTCCGAGCAACCAACTGCAGGTGGGGTGCCAGGAGAGAGGATGCCACTCTGCACCGCACAGACGGACCTAACGAAGGCATCCAACCTGGCCACCCGAAGTGTTCGCAGTCACTTCAGTCAGAGACTCCAGATATTGCTATTCAAAAATTGCACCGCTCAACCACTTACGCAGTTGCAAAAAAAAGGAAAAGAAAAAGTGGACTTATATATATATATATATATATATATATATATTATACTAGCAAATATATGCACCCTCCGGGTGCAAGTATTTAAGTTTTAATATAATAAAATATCATATTAAATTAGAAAGGCTAATGAAACTGAATAAGAATATAGATAAAAAGATTTTGAACAGAGGGGGTATGATTGAAAAATAGAACAACTTTGAAACTAACTCTTCCATCATTTTCCGTTACTCCCGTCTTTCATTGGTAAATTTTCCTAATTAAACTGTTTAGTTAAAATAGGAAGTAAAGAAAATAATATACAGTTATTTCTTCTTGTTAAGGGATTTCTTTTAAGATTTATTGAAGAGATTTTTGCTCATATTCATTAAGATAAAACAAACAATTAGAAATCAATAATACTAAGCATATATTTATCAAAATCAATTTTTAAAGTTCAATATGCAAATTAGCCTTCCCATTCATACTGTAAACCTCCATTTTGTTGTATATATAAATACAATTGCATGTTATTAGTATGTAGATATGGTCAACAGTCTTAATGATGTAAAACAATTTTATTAATAATTGAGGTTTAAATAAAAATAAATCATGGAGAATATGATGTAAATAACTAAAGGAATTGTGACTTGTATAGTAATATAGTTTCGGTTACAGACATACAAACTCACAATCTCCATTATAATAAGATATATATATTAAAAGAAAAAAAAATTTTTCTCTTATGATCAAGTGTTATTATAATGCTAATCGATTATTTTCGGTTGGTACGACACTCTTGGTCTGTCCTTTTTTCATTTTTTTCCTTGGTGAATTTGTTTAGTATATTTTTACTAACAAATTATTTTTTTCTTACCGCTAGGGTTTCATAATAGGATTAGTATATATATATATATATCTTTATCATAGTAGTTGGCATTAAAACCCTGATTCTTACGCGCAGACATTCAGCTAATATATTTTCCACTGTCGGATGTTGAGCAAATATACCAGTAATAAAGTTTATGGAAGTAGCTCAAGTACTGAGAGATAAGCAATGAGTGATATGATCTCAGACGAGAAGAGACCAAAGAAATGTCTTTTTGCCATCGAGAGATTGAAAGTAAGTTTGTTTATTCTCGCTTCTATAAGAAGATAAGTGGTTTCTCATAAACGACTGGTTGTTACGTGGGCTTGAAATACATTTTTTACCCTTTCAATTAAATGATGCCTCAACTGAAACATGTTTTCTGATATGGTTTTGGTATAGATTCAGCTGTATTTTTCGACTTGTAAATAAGCAGAGAGAGAACAACCAGATACCGTGTCACAACTTCTCGTCTTCCACTCTGAAGAGCATTAAGCGAAACTAATAGTAGGTTTGTCTGACTCATTAGATTATATATATATATATATATATATATATATATATATATATATAATATATATAATATATAAGTGTCTGTTAGTTAATAGTAGATCTAACAACCAGATGATACGGTGCACTATAATGACAGTCACACGCTGTGTCTTAGTATTTCTGTGCAGGTTTAGATCTATATGCACGAGCCTCATGTAATGTAGCGTAGTTATTTTAATTCCCTAGTTAGAATGCCTTGGGTGACAGTCTTACGTCTTACCCAGCCACAGCTTTGTTCAAAACTGACCTTACTTTTACTCGTATCACTACGACTCTTCCAAAAGCCGTCACCTGAAGTCTCGTGACCACTGACTTTTTTTTGGGGGGGGGTAAGAGCCAAGTGTTTACTCAATGAAGCCATTAATGATTAACATTCAGTTAAATAAATATTGTAAGTCATCGTAGCTGAGCAAAACCAGTTTTACTTATTAAATATATATATATATATATATATATGTATATATATATATATATATATATATATATATATAAATATTAAAATTCGAAGGCAATACAATGCGTATAAAAATAAAGACAAAAAGATGTTTTTTATGTCTTATCGATTTCGAAGCAAGAGCTTCATCATCAGAGTTTATTTTCATATTGGCAACATAGTTGCAACATTTGACCGAATGACAACCGATATTAAGAATATTCGTTCCCCACAAACTTTTGAAAAAAAAGAAAAAAAAAAGAGAGAAATAAGAAATTACAGTTATTCGCCCATTCCATTCATAAAGAAGGAGAAGAAGAAAGAGAGGGAAAAAAAGGAACGGAAAAGGAAATAAGAAGAGAAATTATAACCACACAGATAAAAACATAAGCACGTCATTTCTGAAAATAAACTCTGATGATGAAGCTCTTGCTTCGAAATCAATAAGACATAAAAAACATCTTTTTGTCTTTATTTTTATACGCATTGTATTGCCTTCGAATTTTAATATTTTATAACATACTTAACAATGCTTCAAGCAAATTACCAATTACTTTATATATATATATATATATATATATATATATATATATATATATATATATATAATTATTAATTCATAGTTAGTCACGCTATACAACATTTACTCGTCTCTCTACGACTCTTCCAAAACCCGTCACCTGACGTCTCGTAACCAGTGAGAAATGGACATGCGGCATTGTGCGGACACATCCATAAAACTTTCCTTTTTCTGCTAGCTTTTTCCATTATCATATGCTACTCTTAGACAGGCCCACAAGGAAAGCCCCCTCCCCACCTTAAAAAGCTTTGTAGATACGGCAATTAGTGGAGGACGGGAGTTGTGACACGGTATCTGGTTGTTCTCTCTCAGCTCCGGCCTTGCTAATTGGCCCTTACTACGTACGGAGCTCTATATTTGGAGAGTCCCCGTGTAACGTCCAGTCAATACCACCCACCATCTAAGCCATAATTTCAGATTCAGACTATTTGTCTCGGATGACTTTTAATGTATATATTTGGACTGTATTCTGGGTTAATAGGTCAGCTCTGCACACCCAACTAAAGTTGGGAAATTTATTATAGATATTAATTCATTCCTTATTTCCTCCATTGATTATAATCCTAAATATAACTTGTCAACTGATTTTGAGTTTCCTGTTATAAAATATTTTTTACTTATTTCATAGATAGTCAATGAATTATGTACTTACTGTAGTAAGAATATGGGGAATCAGGTTTGTTAGATTCAGAATAACGGGGCTCCAGTGGGAAATTACCATGGCGATGATTGGCAACTGGTAACATCCACTTGACCTTCCGGTAGAGCGCGATTAGACGCGTGAGTAGTTTTAGTTAGATGCGACGCGAAATTCAATGTGAGCAGATGCATAGGTCCGCTCACTCTGAGAGTCTTTTCTCCAGAGGCGTTGGGTTGCTCTAAATAAAAGACTTAAGAAAAATTATTAAAACAAGAAATGACCAGATCGAAGGAATCCATGAATGAGAAGTAAAAGCAACCCTGAGAAACATCCAATAGTCAGCCCTAAAGAACCTGGCGGCCGAAAATTAACAAGTAAAAAAGGATTTAAAAAAATTGAAAATGCTGAAAAAAAGCAGACTTTTTTCTATACAAATAAATAGATAAATAATATATATATATATATATGTGTGTGTGTGTGTGTGCGTGCATGCGCGCGCGTGTGTAATTATAGAAAATATTTATTAGTCTACCCATTGTTATTGTCAACTATATGAATTTCTGGTAATCTTCTTTATTTCTTAGTGATATATAAACACAGCTCTTCCCTTCACCCCTGTCTTTCATTGCTAAAATCCCATAACTTATATATTTAACAAATTTAGACTGTGATAAATAAAAATCACAGTTTTTTTTTTGTTAATGTATTTCTTTTAAGATTTATCGATGGGATTTTTGCGCATATGTATTAGAATAAAACCAAACAATAAGAAATCAATAATACCAAGCATATATTTATCTCCAAATTTTTTTTTTTGTTTAATCGCAAATCAACCATCGTGGATTATTTAATGTTGAAATTAACTTTGTATAAGTAGAGTAGTGTTATTATTAACCCATAGCTGGAGATGAGAGGTCCGTACCTTTCACAAGAGTATTAGTCTGAAAGCTAACGTCATAGCGCGAGTGGGTTTTTGAAGAAGCTTACTACGATGTCTTCCTATATGTCAAAGAGTTTATTTCTCCATTGATAGAATCCTAACAGATGCTTCTACTCCGGGCTAGAGCGGACTTGGGAGTAATGGCAATAATGGGTACTCTACACTCCCCAGATACCCAGAACTGGCGCTTTACCACTAGATACAGCTTCATGTCATACCCAAGACACTCCTTTTTGGTGAAGAGAGGATCTCAACTCTCTGCCGGTGTCTAAGAAGGAGTGAAGGATTCTAATTGGCATTTCATAGCTACCAGCGGTCCATGACCATATTGATGCTTCTATTAAAAAAGAATTGAAAGATTATAATTACGATTTCATGGTTAATGCCTGTCCATGATGATATTGCTGCTTCAGTTTAGGAAGGAGTGGTTCTAATTTGCATTTCATGGTTAACATATTTGTTTAATTTTTTTAGATGTGACTTGATACTAAATATAATTTTTCATTATTCAAACACGTAACGAAATAAGAAAAATCTATAGATTATGGAAACCCTTGAAAACGCCTGGTGAAACATTTTGTATGTAAATATCACTATAAAGATAAGGACAACAGTCCGAAAAATCATAATAATACGAGTGGAAGTTTTTTTTGCATAATTCTCAGTGGATCCCCTTCGCAAAACTAGTGGTGCCTAGCTTTGTATTCTCGTTGTGCTAGTTTGCTACATCCGCTTAATACATGGTTCACAGTCGCATCTCTGTCACCGCACAGTCTACATTTACTGTTTTGTTGTGTCTGATCAATTTTTGCTTTGATATAATTTGTTCTTTTGACATTGTTTTGCGCAACAATTATTAATGATTCAGTTTTCTCTCTCTTGAGGTTTCCTCTTCTTAACCATGCCCAAGTCTTTCCATGTTCAACCTCTCCAATTTGACGTTTGAAGTATCCATATAATAGTTTTTCTTCCCATCTTTGTTTTCGTTGTTTTTCTGTTTGTCCATATGTTTCATCTGCTGTTATTGGCTGCCATAAGTAGTTGCTCTTTTCTTATGTATTCTTTGAGTCCTTGGATTTTTGCATTTTCGCAGTCCTTTATGTTGGCAAGACCTATTCCACCTTCCTTTCTTGATACATATAGCCTATCTCTATCGTCTCCATGGTGTAAAGCCGTATGGAATGTCGTAAATTTTCTAGTCCTTTAGTCAATCTGCCTGAGTTCATCTTTTGTCCATTTTAAGAATGGTTCTGAGTTATTATTATTATTATTATTATTATTATTATTATTATTATTATTATTTGCTCCTGTGAGTCTTTCACACCAGCATTAGCTGATGGTCTTTTGCTGGAGTCTGACTGATATCAAGTCTCCTCAGATCTCCAGGACTCTTCTGAATATTTTATCCGATTGCAGCAATGCAATTCCTTGGATGATCTAAATTCCTCATCTGATTTCCAGTCCTCCAAGCTTTTTGTGATCGTTCCTATTGCACCAACTACAATTGGTATCACTTTCACTCACATTATTATTATTCCTTTTGAGTTTTCACATCAGTGTTAGCTGATGGTCTTTCACTGGAGTCTGAGTGACAGCAAGTCTCCTCAGGTCTCCAGGACTCTTCTGAGTATTCTGGCAGATTGCAGCAGTGCAGTGTTCTGAATGGTTTCAATCCTTCCTCTGATATCCAAACTTTCCAAACCTTTTTCTAATCCTTTTGGGACTGTTCCAAGTGCACCAACTACAATTGGTATAACTTTCACTTTCATATTCCATAACTTTTTCAGTTCTCTGGCAAGGTCCAGATATTTGTCAATTTTTTCATTTTCCTTTAACTTCACCCTGTGATCCGCTGGCACTGCAAAATCCACCAGTTGACAAGTTCTTTCTTTTTTGTTAATCAACACTAGGTCTGGTCTTCTTGCTGGGATTAGGTGATCCGTTTTAATTTCAAAGTCCCAGAGAATTTTGTGCGTTTCGTTCTCAAGAACAGATTCTGGTTTATGCATATACCATTTTGTTGTGTGGTCAAAATTTAATTTCTTGCATAATTCCCAGTGGATCACCTTCCCAACCCAGTCGTGTCTAGTTTTGTATTCTCGTTGTGCTAGTTTGCTACATTCGCAGAGTATATGGTTAACAGTCTCATCTCTATTACCGCAAAGTCTACATTTACTATTTTTTGGGTCTTATCAATTTTCGCTTTGATGTAGTTTGTCCTTATGGCATTATTTTGTGCAGCAATTTATAAGTGATTCTGTTTCTCTTTGAGGTTTCCCTTTCTAACCATGTCCAAGTCTTTCCATGTGCAACCTCATCTATTTGTCGTTTGAAGCGTCCATATAATTGTTTTTCTTCCCATTTTTGTTTTCTAGTCTTTGTCGTTTTTTCTGTTTGTCCATCTGCCGTTTCTACTATTGTTGGCCGCCATAAGTAATTTGTCTTTGCTCTTCCTTGTGTAATCTTCAAGTTGCTGGATTGTGGTTTCTACGCATTCCTCTATGTTGGCAAGACCTCTTCCCCCTTCCTTTCTTGACACATACAATCTATCTCTATCATCTCTAGGGTGGAGAGCCTTGTGCATGGTCATTAATTTTCTCGTCCTTTGGTCTATCTGTCTGAGTTCTTCTTTTGTCCATTTTAAGAATGGTCCTGAGTATCTTATAATGGGGACAGCCCATTCCTTTGATCAGATTTCTGCTGTTAAGTTTCGTTTCTAGAAGTTTTCTAGTTCTCCTGAGATATTCTTTTTTAACTTTTCCTTTCATTTCTGCTTGCATGATATTGTCCGCTTCTAAAATTCCTAAGTATTTGTAGCTTTCATTTTCTTCAAGAGATTTTATAGTTTCCTGATTTGGTAGTTGTATTCTATTCATTAGTTTTCTTTCACCTCTTTTTATTACAAGCATAGCACATTTTATTATTATTATTATTATTATTATTATTATTATTATTATTATTATTATTATTTACTCCTTTTGAGTTTTCACATCAGTGTTAGCTGATGGTCTTTCACTGGAGTCTGAGTGACAGCATGTCTCCTCAGGTCTCCAGGACTCTTCTGAGTATTCTGGCAGATTGCAGCAGTGCAGTGTTCTGGATGGTATCAATCCTTCTTCTGATTTCCAGACTTTCCAAACCCTTTTCCAATCCTTTTGGGACCGTTCCAAGTGTACCAACTACAATTGGTATAACTTTGACTTTCATATTCCATAACTTTTTCAGTTCTCTGGCAAGGTCCAGATATTTGTCCATTTTTTTCATTTACCTTTAGCTTCACCCTGTGATCTGCTGGAACTGCGAAATCCACAAGTTGAAAAGTTCTTTCTTTTTTGTTTATCAACACTAGGTCTGGTATTCTTGCTGGGATTATTATTATTATTATTATTATTATTATTATTATTATTATTATTATTATCAGTTCTACTTAGCCATTAAAGCCCTTAATTTTGTGAACACCACAAGATTCCTTGAGTATTTTTAACATAGCTTAAGATCCTTTAAAGGAAGATAAAGATAGGCAAGAGTGGAGATAGCTTTAAAAAGATAAGACGAAATACGCGCATAATTCATAACTGAAGAATCCTTGAAAGTGGATATATCTGATGAATCTTGAGCCTCTAAAGTAAGAAAAAGGCACGCTGATCTAATGATAAATGGAAATTGTATATCTTAATTATTTATGTTTTTCATATTACTTTAAGCATTACATAGAAACAAGAATTCTCGAAAACAAAACAAAGAATAATAATAATCCTCTCTGAAATTTGAATGGAATAATAAACGGCCAGTACCTGGAACATGAGAACGTGTTACAATAATTCACAGAATTGAAAGAATTTTTTCGTATTCTTTATATAAGAAGGTGAGTCAAAAAGTAATACCAATTTGTTTAGGACATGTATAATTGCAAACACAGGAAAATGTATCATACATCAAAATGAAACTGGTCCTCCGTGGATCACATCCTTACTTCTCCACATAAGAGAGTCAAAAAGTAATACCAATTTTTTTAGGACACGTATAATTACCAACATAGGAATATGTATCAAATACATCAAAATGAAGCTGGTCTTCTGTGGATCCCATCCCTACTTCTCCACATAGTCACCGTTTCTCTCAATAGAAATGTTCTAAGAATGAGAGTATGTATTCCTGTCCCGTAAAATTCTGTTGACTGTTCTTTGAGCCATTTCTTTACTACAGATTTCACTTCCTCGTAACTGGAATAATGTTTACTTCTCAAACCCTCTTTCATTGGACCAAAGAGATGACAGTCTGAAGGCGCTAAATCTGGTGAGTTTGGAGGATGCGGTAAAGTTATCCATCCGAATGATGCGATTATCTCCCTTGTCCTGATGCTTGTGTGGGGTCGAGCATTGTCATGCAGAAGGAGGACATTTTTAATTGGCAAGTTGGGTCTTACTCGCCGGATTCTTGTTCTGTGCCACGTTAGGGTCACAAGGTAGGCCTTAGTTTTAGTTTTTTAAAATTTTTAAAATCGCATTACTTTTTGACTAAGATTCGTATGTATATATATATATATATATATATATATACTATTTCTCTGAATGTTTGAGATGAGGCTTGAAGATTAGTATTATCTGCTGAGGAGTCTTGCTGTCACACATGGCCGAGTCGATAAGGCAGTTAGGTTAAGACAGTTTTAAGTGACAGTTATCTCTGGAACCCGAGTTCAATCCTGAGTGAAAGCAATTAGAAAAATAATTAATTAACACAACTCCTACCCCAGCTATGGTTAGGGGAATGAGAACAGGATACCCCCGTGGAATAAATAAAGGGTTAGGTTCAAAGTTCCGTGATGGCCCCCGAATACGACAAGAAAGTTCCCGAGTTCGCAAAGAAGGTTCCCGAGTCCGAGAAGGTTCCCGAGTCCGACAAGAAATACCTGAAGAAGGCCGGAGGGTATACCGGCCGAAACGTTGTACAAATAACAATGATGATGGGGACAATAGTCCGAATAACGCAGATAATAATATATATGTGTGTGTGTGTGTGTGAATGTGTGAGTGTGTACATATGTGTGTATGTGTATGTGTATGTGTGAGTGGAGATTGATTGATGGAAATAAATAAAGATCGAACGAAGGCAAATGACTCTTGATTAATGATTTGATTAAATTATAACGAATACATACTGGTCGAAAATTCCGGTAGAAATTTTCTTGGAATTTTAATTAGGTGAACAATCTTTTTATCGTCGAATACTTCTAGCCAACCGCAGTATAAATCATTTTCCATAGAATATAATTTTCATTTTCCAAATATTGAACCAAACTCCATCGAAGAAACAGCCAACGTATTGACACATTCGTATGCAGACACCCACAGTTATTAAAATGCATAGGTTATTATATGGAAATGAATCTTATATTCGGCAAACAGTAATTAACGTTAAGCTCAATATTTCCTTATAGACGCATCTATTTATATCCACGACGATTATCAATTATCTACGTGTGTCTAACCAACCTGCATTTAAATGTGATTATTTTGTGCGCATAGCACTGGTAGGTTAGAATTAAATTGATAAGGCTTTTGTGAATGTATTACCACGAATACTACGTAGCTGTAAACTAAACAAAAAGAGACGCCGAATTTAATTTTTGAAAGTGAAACTGCTCTGGTACCAAACATTACACAGAAGTTAATTTGCGACATTCTTAAAACATTAATTGTTGTGTGGGTATAGCACAGGTAGATTAGAAATAGATTGATTAGTTTTGTGAATTACCTGATATACTATTCTGCTGGAAACTAGACTGCAAGATAGGACTGCTTGCATTTTAGAAAGAAAGTCATCTCTTGTACGACACCATGCTCTTGTACCAAGGATCATACAAAAGGTTATTTGCAACATTCTTAAAACAAATTTTACTTTAGATATTTACTTCCAGGATACAGGCGAAGTGAATAAAGCTATATTCTTCTTCTTCTTCTTCTTCTTTCTTCTTCTTCTTTCTTCTTCTTCTTCTTCTTCTTCTGATGAATGATGATGATACTATATTCTTTTTTTGCTTCTTCTCCCGAGGATTTCCTTCTTTTTTTCTTCTTCTTCTTTCTTCTTCCTGAGGATTTTCTTCTTCTTCTTCTTCTCTTCTTCTCTTCTTCTCTTCTTCTTTCTTCTTCTTCCGATGATGATGATGATACTATTATTCTTTTTTTGCTTCTTCTCCAGAGGATCTTCTTCTTCTTCTTCTTCTTCTTCTTCTTCTTCTTCTTCTTCTTCTCTTCTTCTCTTCTTTCGAGGATTTAATTCTTCTTCTCGAGGATTTAATTCTTCTTCTTCGATGATGATGATGATGATACTATTATTCTTTTTTTGCTTCTTCTCCGAGGATTTCATTCTTTGTTCTTCTTTTTCTTTTCTTGTTCTTTGTTCTTGTTGTTCTTCTTCCGAGGATTTCATTGTTGTTGTTGTTGTTGTTGTTGTTGTTCTTCTTCTTCTTCTTCTTCTTCTTTTTCTTCTTCTTCTCCCGGGAATTTTATTCTTCTTCTCTTCTGATGATGATGATGAGGATGATGATGATAATACTATTATTCTTTTTCTGCTTCTTCTCCCGAGGATTTCATTCTTCTTCTTCTCTCTTCTTCTTCTTCTTCTTCTTCTTTTCTTCTTCTTCTTCTTCTTCTTCTTCTTCTTCTTCTTCTTCTTCTGTCTGTTAAACCTTTTTTTATTATTGTGTGTCTGAAACACGGAAGTACTGACAGCGCAGTGGTGGAGATAATCACAGGACATCAAACCAGTGGCGGAAATTGGAACTCTGGTCAGATGGGTCACATCATCATCATAAGGTTGCACTGACTCTTTATCGCCAACCTTCCCTATCGGTAATCGCACAGAGCTGAGGGTGCATTTTTTCTGGTCGGCCTTTACTGGTGTATCCATGTGTAGGTGTTCATATGAGAACGTCACTTATGAGTTCGTCTTTGATTCACGTGGATGATTTGTTAATAGAAAGTAGGTGACCGTACAGCATTTTTGTGGGATGCTGCTTCTAGGGTTTGTTCAGAGCAGTACGCAAAATCCTTGTGCAGCTTCCATCTAGTTTTTGTCTCTCTAAGCGCTTCGTTAAGGTCCATGTGGTACGGCCGTACAGTATTACAGATGCGACCAATGCACACATCATTAGTTCACCCATTAATCGTCTACATGTCTATTTATCTGCTCAGCTAACATATTTTCAGTATTATTTGGATTATTCGGACTATTGTCCTCATCTTTATTGTTCAAGTCCGAATAATCCAATAGTCAGAATAACCCAATAGTCAGAATAACCCAAATAACACGAATTATATATAATTCAAATCGAATAATCAAATTATCCGAATAATCCAAATTATAATCCGAATAATCCAAATAATACTAATTATCAAGCCTCATCTCACAAATTCAGATAAATATTTTCAGTATGGCTAAAATTCTAGTTTTAAAGAAAAGCTGACAGGAGAAAACATTGGAATTGAACAAATACGAAATTTATTCCGAGATTGGGGCATAAAAAAGATATTTACTTATTATACATTGCTCTTGGTAAATATATATATTTTTAATTATCGCAGTAGATTTTCCCATCATAACATATGGTAATAAAATGCAAAGAAGGCTCATATATATTGCCCTTTTTTCTCCGGCTTACCGTTTGGAGCAATTTTGATCAGCGCAATTACTTTGAGCTTAATTTTAACATAAAAATACTGTCGTTTAGGAAAACGTTTCAGTAATTTATTCATTCAGATACACTTATTTGCATGATCAAAATAGTTCCTTTCATAAAGTAAAGAACGATTTATTAGTGTGGTTTATCTTAGTGGGTAGAGCATCTAACTAGTGAACTGTAAGGTTCTGGGTTCGATATTGGACATCGCTAACTCTTGTATATGTTAGTTTATCTCTGAATGTAGAGAAAGAGAGATTGGAGGGTGTGGAAACGTATTTGTATGTTACGTTTCATAGCAGCCAGCCCGTAGCTTCAACATATTGGCTCTTAATATATCTAAATAGGTCAAACGTTGCATTTTTTTTTAAATATTACAAAATGATTTTTTTAAAATTCTCCGGTTGTATTTATCCTTTTTAAATTTTACTTAAAGCAAACAATATGAAGGTTCTGTTTGAAAATGTCAACATGGAGGATATTCTCTCCTTTTTGAGGGAAACAAAAATGTACCATAGAATATAGACATGAAACAAACCAATACCATACAACATAACTCCCAATAATGTTAACACATTGTTAAAGCCAATTACAAAAAGTATATATATAAATACACAATATGTATTACATCATAACCGGTAGGCATGACATAATCCCGGACGGGTTAATATGCCGTTAAAATCAATAAACAAACAAACAAACAAATCACTTTGCAAACTCACTTTTCCCTTAATAGATGTATTTAGCACACCATGCTTCTGTGTATATCTCCACCTCGCTATACAAAAGAAACTTTGTTTAGACTAATGGTTCTCAACCTATTTTACCTATTGACCCCCTTTTAATCCTATTTTACTGTGATGGACCCCCCATAGCCATTCGTTGTTTAAAAATCCCATTATATTTTTATAGTTAAATACTTTTTCCTTGCCTGGGTCCCAAAGAATGTTATATGATCCCCCGGGGGTCCATATGGACCCCGGTTGAGAATATCTGGTTTTGACTGGTCTATTCTTGACTTCTTTCGGTTTTCCTAATTAATTCGCCAATTACATCGTTGTGTAGACATAAAATATCTCGTGTCCTCTGGCATTTCGAGTTTGTTTACCAACTTCCATTTGGACGAAACTAATTTGTAAACTATTTATACTCACTTTCTGGAGAAACATTTGTATTGAACTAATGGAGATTGCTAATACATTTCTTTCAGTTTTAATAAATCTAAAAATTTTCTGGGACTTCAAGATAAAGACGGATCACCGTATCCCATCCAGGAGACCAGACCTAGTGCTGATTAACAAAAAAGAAAGAGAGAACGTGTCAACTGGTGGACTTTACGGTCCCAGCAGATCACAGGGTTGATGGAATATCAGGATGGTCCGAAAGTCTTGTCACCCGTACCAAAATCTAAATCTAAATTCATCAACTATTATTACATGAGATTAGACCCTAGATATAAAATATGAAATTCTACTACTACTACTACTACTACTACTACTACTACTACTACTATTATTATTCACTCCTTTTGAGTTTTCACACCAGTGTTAGCTGATGGTATTTCACTGGAGTCTGAGTGACAGCAAGTCTCCTCAGGTCTCCAGGACTCTTCTGAGTATTCTGGCAGATTGCAGCAGTGCAGTGTTCTGAATGGTTTCAATCCTTCCTTTGATATCCAAACTTTCCAAACCCTTTTCTAATCCTTTTGGGACTGTTCCAAGTGCACCAACTACAATTGGTATCCCTTTCACTTTCATGTTCCATAACTTTTTCAGTTCTCTGGCAAGGTCCAGATATTTGTCCATTTTTTTCATTTTCCTTCAGCTTCACCCTGTGATCTGCTGGCACTGCAAAATCCACCAGCTGACAAGTTCTTTCTATTTTGTTTATCAACACTAGGTCTGGTCTTCTTGCTGGGATAATTGATCTGTATTTATTTCAAAGTCCCAGAGAATTTTATGCATTTCATTCTCAAGAACAGATTCTGGTTTATGCATATACCATTTTGTTGTGTGGTCAAAATTTAATTTTTTGCATAATTCCCAGTGGATCACCTTCCCAACTCAGTACTACTACTACTACTACTACTACTACTACTATTATTATTATTATTATTATTATTATTATTGATGATGGTGATGACGATGATATATGATACATATTTTATTACTAAAGCAAGAAATACTGAAAATAAAAACAATATGTAGGATTAACAAGACTTTCGGACCATCATGTACCTGTCAATTATTTCATAACGTAGTAACTGACGTTGTATAGTGTGTATGGATTGTCATATATTTTGATATGAATTACTAAGTAATTCCTAGAATATATATGAACCTTTACTCTACTTCTTATCAATTTTCACAATGTAGTATTTTTAACAATTATAGGAAACCCACCCTTACGTAGCACCAAGTAGACTCTCCTCGCTCAGATGGGTCGGGGGTCATATGAACTGGCCCTAAATTGCTATTACACATTTCAATACAGGGTTGTTCTTTATCCTATGTATTAATGATTTTGACTATAAGTTAGATACTCATTGATAAAGTTCCTGGGGTATTGCGACGTAAACAGTGATGTAGTTTCGGTTACAGACAGACATCGAATCTCCATTATAATAAGATGATGAATCTGGAGGCCACAGCTGAAAATTATAGACTATTCGTGGCAGCATGAATTCTATCGGCTAATAACCACGCTCGAATATGTGGTTGGTTAACTATTTAATGGCCTTCATGGAAAGGCGTTCAGTTGCTCGTGCTTAACACGGATGAACGGATTAACAACACAAGGATTTTGCGTAACACTGGGGAACACAAGGATTCTGCTTAACACTGAGGAACACAAGGATTCTGCTCAACACTAAGGAACATAAGGATTCTGCTTAACACTAAGGAACACAAGGATTCTTCTCATCACTGAGGAACACAAGGATTCCATTCAAAATGGATCTAACTTAATACCCCAAAGGATCTCCACTATAAAGTTCTCTCACATGCAGCCTAAAAAATAGCCACAAGAATCCATTGTTTTTTTTTTTTTTTGGGGGGGGGGGTCTAGAGCAATTACGTTTGGTGTTTAGTTATTACTGTAAAGACAGCAAGCAAAAAGTGCCAACCATAAGCATGTTTGCACAGTGTGACAATCATAAAGATATGTTATGGAGAAAGAGCGGATAATTCTTTACTATACTTCGTATATTGCATTTCGTAAAATGATATGCATTTTATTTGTTCTGCATTTACTGCTGCTTTACACGAACGTCTTTCTTAATAAATTTCTCTCAATTTACGTCGAATGGTTTGTTTATAAAAAAGAATAGAGTAAATAATTTTAGGAACAAATCATTAAAAAAAACTAAACAATATAATTTATTCTTTATCATAACAGAGAAAACTTTTCTTTTCTTTTTGCTTTAAAATTGAAATACCTGTTTCTCCAGAATGCGGATAAATATTTGTTATAAATTATAAACAGAACGTAAAACCAAAGTTATGATAAAAGAATGTGGAGAGTACGTGCAAAATGCCGGTTAAAAGCGGAGAAATAGAAGCATTTTATTATTTGAAATAATTTTCGTTTTTTATGTACATTTAAGATAGCTTGGTCATAAATGAAAAGATTGTGTACATATGGATTAGAATTTCTGTATGCGTATATGTTCGATATTTCTTCTTTTCTTCTTCTTCTTCTTCTTCTTCTTCTTCTTCTTCTGAGGATTTAATTCTTCTTCTTATGAATTATGTAGAATTGGTGACAAGAAGAAGAAGAAGAAGAATTAAATCCTAAGAAGAAGAAGAAGAAGAAGAAGAAGAAGAAGAAGAAGAGGAGGAAGAATTAAATCCTGAGAAGAAGAAGAAGAAGAAATACGGAGTAAAGCATATATATATATATATATATATATATATATATATATATATATATACTGTCAGGGAGAAAAAGTAGAAATAATGTGAAAGTGGCAGATCGAGGAATTAGAGAGAGAGAGAGAGAGAGAGAGAGAGAGAGAGAGAGAGAGTCAAATCCATGAAAGTACAATGTATATGATTCCCTAACATTTAGACATAGAATAACTCTAGACTAGACGGGTTGATACGTCGTTGAAGTCAATTCTTCGTCACTCAACATTAATATATATATATTATATATATATATATATATATATTAATATTAATGATTGAAGGCAATTACAATGCGTATAAAATAAAAACAAAAAGATGTTATTTTTGTCATATCGATTTCGAAGTAGAAACTTCATCTTCAGAGGTGCAGATAGTTGGAATAGTCTTCTTGTGAAGAATTTGCGATCACAAGAAGACTATTCCAACTATCTGCACCTCTGAAGATGAAGTTTCTACTTCGAAATCGATAAGACAAAAATAACATCTTTTTGTTTTTATTTTTATACGCATTGTAATTGCCTTCATATCATTAATTTATTATAACATACTTAACAATGCTTCAAGCAAATTACCAATTACTTTTATATATATATATATATATATATATATATATATATATATATATATGTGTGTGTGTGTGTGTGTGTGTGTGTGTGTGTGTGTGTGTGTGTGTGTGTGTGTAATATAATCCAATTGTCTGATAAGTAAGGGATGATCATGATTCTATTCGGGATCATCAAAATTCCACTGTATATCCATACTGTATACTCATGTAGGGGCAAACTTATAGATTCATAAAAGGGTTTTTTATAAATCCCTAAGAGAGCTCAATGTATAATAACTAATAAATTGATTATATACAGAGCAATATTTAACTTTCAAAGAAAGAAAAACTTAATAAACCCTCATTTGACTATAATAATTTATTTCGACCAGAGACTCAATATAAGTCTATCCTCATCAGATAGAGTTTACAAAATACTAAAGAAAATCGAATAGAATGACATATTCACGAGAATTCAATATTCTTATATGCCCAAATAAAATTAAAAAAAACTTTTTTATGAAAGCAAAGACAAAACATTTTAAATTCCAGAACAGGATGCCCAAAAAGATACAACTGTAGCCATACATTCCTGTCTGTCAGACTTCGCCTAAACCAAATAAATTCAATTGTCTGAAAAATGCTCTAAACAGAAATAGCAAAATGTTTCAAATTGGCAAATGACAAGGATCTGTGTGCTTTGAAAATCAGCGTTAGACATATGGATTTTTACTCCAATTCGAACACGTACCTCTCAAGTGATTCAACAACCAGTAAGTTACGAAATATCTGCCATGCTAAGCCAATGATCTCAACGGAAAGCTTGTTCGATATCGATCCGCGATGGCATATACATATACTTGTTCATATATGTTTGCGTCTATGTGTGCGCACATATATATAATGTGTGTATGTGTGATTATATATATATATATATGTGTGTGTGTGTGTGTATGTTTGTATATATATATATGTGTGTGTTTATATATGTATATATATGTGTATGTATATATTTATGTGTGTGTGTGTGTGCGTGCGTGTGCTAACACAATGATCTCCAAGTAGAGCTGGTTAGATATTGATTCGTACTGGCATATATATATATATATATATATATATATATATATATATATATATGTGTGTGTGTGTGTGTGTGTGTGTTTGTATGTATGTGTGTATGTGTGTCTGCATATATGTATGTATGTGTATGTATATATATATATATATATATATATATATATATATATATTTGTGTGCGTGCGCGTTTGTATGTGTATGTGTGTGTGTGGTATGCCAACCCAATGATCTTCATGTAAAGCTTGTTAGATATCGATCCGTGCTGGCATATATATATATATATTATATATATATATATATATATATTTTATACAGTGTGTGTTTGTATATATATATATATATATATATATATATATATATATATATATATATATATATATATATACATGTTAAAAAGATA
This sequence comes from Doryteuthis pealeii, assembly GCA_023376005.1. Taxonomy (NCBI): domain Eukaryota; kingdom Metazoa; phylum Mollusca; class Cephalopoda; order Myopsida; family Loliginidae; genus Doryteuthis; species Doryteuthis pealeii. The sequence continues at coordinate 4,065,930 of CM042155.1, forward strand.
GAAAAAGAGAGATAAACAATTCTAATGAATAAGTGGTAGTAAAACGTTTAAAAAATAAATCGTGACGCCACCAACAGAAATTAATCAAAGTCACTTCTAAAATTAAAAACGTTAATAAGTGAATAAAAGACATATCTAGATAAGTACATACATATATTTTTGGAAAGTTCCTTAATCTTTACAATTTCTCATTTTTCTCTTTATACATACATAGCTGTGTATGCGTGGTTGTGTATGCGTGGTTGTCTGTTCGTGTATATATGTATATACATACCTATATATTTTCAGCCTTACATTTGAACATATATGCCGGCCTAAAATTCATTAATTATAAACTAATTAATTTTCAAAATTAGGTATGACATCAATTAAGCACATATCCTCCAAAAATTGTCGGCTTAAAGCCATATAAAAATAAACACATCTCTTAACCTCATACCTATATATTGTATATATGTGTGTATACATACACACACACACACACACATACACACACACACACACACACATATATATATATATATATATATATATATATATATATATATATATGTATGTATGAGTATAGATAAAAGGGTATGAAAACAACACAATATGCTGTTAAAGTGAAAACATTTTATAACATATTCACTTTAACAATATATTGTGTTGTTTTCATATCCTTTTATCTATACTCATACCGTCGGATTCATTTCCTTTCTTTTAACTTATATATGTATGTATGTATATATTTTTACGTATTTTGTGTGTGTGTGTGTGCCGTCATACCGTCAGATTAATTTCGTCATATCGTCATACCGTCGGATTCATTTCCTTTCTTTTAACTTGAAGATGTATGTATGTATATATATTTATATATATATTATATATATATGTGTGTGTGTGTGTGTGTGTGTGTGTGTGTGTGCGGGTGTACAAATCCTGTGTGTATTTGTAAAAGCGAAGAGAATCTATTCTTAATCCAACCCTAATGGCCAGACAGTATAAGAAGTCAAATCCACGAGAAATGGACTCGCATGAATTTGATTTGACAGCTTTCATATATATTTAAAATGCGAAATGGCCGATGGTAATTTTAGAAAAAAAGTTTGTCTGTACGAAATAAAAATAAATGTTTCAGAATAAGAATCGCCCCCTTGTTAAATATCACCTTCCAAAATCTACCATTCTTTTTCTATCACGTGATCATATCCAGATTCAAATTCAATATGGAATTCTAAAAGCCGTAGGAAATGGACTCGTCGACGCGAGTTCAAATCCTGGACGAGGCTGTTTGCATTTCACGTTGCGCTAATAACCTTAAGAGAAGTATGCATCCGCCTGCTCTCCTTCCCGGTATGGGTTAATAGTAGAGCAGACCGGTCTCTTTAACTTTGGCAACCAGTCTAGGGGAAGGGCAACTATAAATACAAACCTGCTAAACTCCGCTTAAGAAATTTACCTTGTGTCATAGTCAACCTTATTTTACTTTTTAATTCGACAATCTTTTACGCCATAAAATTATCTCATTTACATATCAAATATACATTGTCGTTATATTTAAAACCTTTCAGACTTTATTTCTCTGAATGTTTGAGATGAGGCTTGATGATTAGTAATATCTGCGTTATTCGGACTATTGTCCTCATCTTTATTGTTATCTGTACAACGTATCAGCCGATATGCCCTCCGGCCTTCTTCAGGTATTTCTTGTCGGACTCGGGAACCTTCTCGGACACTGAATTGTCCAATTGGACACATGGCCTAGTGGATAAGGTCGTTAGGTTAAGACAGTTCAAAGTGACAGTTATCTCTGGATTCCAGGTTCAATCCTGACAGGCGACAGATACATAGAAAAATTAACACATCACCTACCCCAGCTATGGTTGACGTGGACTGAATAAAGGGTTAGGTTCAAAGTTCCGTGATGCTCCCGATTACGACAGGAAGGTTCCCGACTACGACAAGAAAGTTCCCGAGTTCGAAAAGAAGGTTCCCAAGTCCGAGAATGTACCCGAGTCCGACATGAAATACCTAAAGAGGGCCGGAGGGCATATCGGCCGAAACGTTGTACAGATAAGAATGAAGATGAGGACAATAATCCGAATAACACAGATAATACTTTCAGACTTTGTTTTCCAATAATGATTAGCAAGTATTGGAACTGAAAGTAGAACCTATTGCTATGGCATAAGTATATGTATGAAGGAATAATAATAGGAAAAAATAAAACATACTGTTGCATAATGTTGTAGCATAAACTATTCACAAACACCTGTCGAATAAGAGGCCAATGGCCTTCAAATCAGAGCGTAGGCGGACAGGTTTCCGTTGGAAAAATACCAGACTGTTGGTAAAGGCGAAAATCACGCACGTCATGCGATTTGACTAGTTAGGAAATCAGTTTTCAACCAGGCGTCAGGCAGAGAGGATCTCTCTGCAAAGGTTGTAACTCCGGCGCGATGAAAATGGGCAATACAGAAATAAATCTTTGATCAAAGATAAATAAAGTCATGTAGTTGATTAATGCATGACTTAAAAAAAAGAAGCCCTTAGGTAGAGACAGCAACATAGTAAGAAAATAGAAGAGACGACAAGATGACAACCGGCCAAAGAAGTAAAGGAAACAGCACTAGACGATCATAGCCGAAAGGAAGAAGATAAAGGAGAAATGGAAGTAAGTAAGTCACAGTCACAACTCTCTCTCTCTCTCTCTCTCTCTCTCTCTCTCTCTCTCTCTCTCTCTCTCACCCAAGGACTCTCTCTATCATTTTCAATTATATATATATTTACCAACCCCTCCGCACGAGCAGGGTGTAACACAAGGTCAATTTCTTAAACGGAGTTCAACAGATTTGAATTCAGAGTTTTTCTTCTTCTAGACCGGTTGCCTAACCAAGGTTAAACAGCCCCGTCTGCCCTACTATTTATGCATAGCTGGAGGGAGAGTAGGATTCATACCTTTCCCAAGAGTATTAGCGCTAACTGAAATTCAGTTACCATGTCCAGGATTTGAACTCGCGGCGACGAGTCCATTTCCTATGAATTTAACCATTACACCACGCGCTTCTATTATATACCCAGGCATGGGGTATATAACACTACAATCTAATCATTACTGATTCTCAACTCAAATTTCAAACTTGATTTTTAAAAGCTTGTCCAATTGATATCTTAATCTAAAATATCACTAAGAAATGTTCTTGTAGTTTATAAACTTTATGTATGTAATTATCACATTTTAATAATATTTTGATTAACCTGACAAAGAGAATAGTTTCTTCTGTATGGATGAGTGGAAACTAAGTTGCTTTAGAATGAACAATTTTCACAATTTATATAAAGACATTACAGATTCTATAGAGGGCGCTGGTGGTGTAATGGTTACTGTCATAGGAAATGGACATGGCCACTCTTGTTCAAATCCTAAACAAGGCTGTTTGCATTTCAGATAGCACTATGTATCCAACTATTCTCACTCCAGGTGTGTGTAAATAGCAGGGTAGACTGGGCTCTTTAACCTTGGTATGGCAACTGGTCTAGGAGAATGAAAATTCTGATTTCAGACCTGTTAAACTCTGCTTAAAAAATTCCCGTGTGTCTTATCCTGTTCGAGTGGAGGGTTTAGTCAATACATACTTTACATATTCTATATAATAAAGTTATTTATCTTTTGAGATAGACAAATGTAATTTAAAAGCAACTATAATACTTTGCCAGGGTACAGTGTTCTGATTATGTATGTATGTATGTATGTATGTATGGGAACGATGCTCCGGCTCAGTATTACAGTTGTCGAAACTGCCCGTTCCAACCTCCCGTTCTTATGTTGTCTGTTGATTTACAGGAAGGCTGAGAAAGAGCTGGTTTCGTTCCTTTTACCAACTTGGCTGAAATAAGATTAAATAACCAAAAGCTGTCAACGGATCAACAAAACAATTGAACACAACGCTTTTTGATGCTTATGTACAAAATATATACATTTATTTTACAAAGAGCGAGGTGATTTCTTTGTCAGTCGACTGTCGATCTACAGCTAGTTTTTGGCTAAGTTATCAATTTTGTACCAAGTGGCAAGACATCGGAGTGTATCGGTAAAGTTGTGGCAAGGGCACCGAGCTATGGCGAGCTCCCTGGTTTCGGAGATTCTGAATCCGCTTCTCTCTTCTCCTTTTCTCTTTCTTCGGTCTGTCTTATTTATGGGATCCAGACCTCCCACCCCTAACATATGTCTCTGATTGGCCAGCCACTCGATAACATTGCCTACGTGTTAAATGGCCTTGTGCCAGCCTAGCTTGTATCTTTCCATTTGGTTTTTTCCAACTCCAATGAGTCAAGGCCAACCATTGTTTTATTTATCTAAGTTTTTGAAATTGTTGACCAACTTTTCAAAAACTGGAATCTTATTTGTTAAATTATCATTTTATTTTGGCAAAATTTAAAATTCCGATGATATATGTCAAATTCCATAATTTAAGGAATTTCTTTGTCTACGTGAAAATTCTTTGCTTAGATGAATTTATATTTTTAATATAAACAATTATTATTATTATTATTATTATTATTATTATTATTATTATTATTATTATTATTATTGTTGTTGTTTTTCTTATTTTTACTTTTAATTTTAACAAACCACCATAATTGATAATTAGGGTAGTTTTAATTAATTAGTAATTAATTAATAGATCGCCAATCAACCCATAACACTTCAATAGTGTTACACAACTGACACACACACACACATACATACATACACACATTTTTGAACTAAATGCACAAGAATTAACTAACATTAAGTAGTAGGAAAAATAGTTTTTTACACTATGAAAGTTGTGTTTACGTAATTCATTTGAAATCACACGTGCTTCTATTTTATCTTCTTTTTTATCCAATAAATGTTCCTGGAATTAGCCTCTTCAAAAGCTTCGCAAAGAATGGCAAACCTTCTCTTGTATTTTGTACCAGTACTAAAAAAAACTTTTGTGTCAAGAAACAAGAAACGAGATGCTAAAATCCTATCCACGTAATTGACCGCAACTCATTCTTGTGACGACCACAAATAATTCCTTGACCATTCCTTACTTTTCCTGTTGGCAACAACTGATAGAAAATTCTCCATTCACGTACCAATTCTTCCAAACCATTCTAGATGCATGGGAAGAGTGAATTATGCCCTTTAAAACCGACTTTTCCAGAATAAGCAAAGAAACAAAACACCAACAACATTTTAATTTAATGTGTCGTGAGAAGGAAAATGTGATCCATATGGTGTTATTTGTCAATTCATTTTACATCCAATAGAAAAGTTGAACAAATACCTAAACCTTGCCTGAGAATTGAAAAAGCTGTGGAATATGAGGGTCAAAGTGATACCAATTGTAGTTGGTGCACTTGGAACGGAAGTAAAAAGCTTGGGAAAAGACTGGAGGATCTGGAAATCAGAGGAAGAATTGAGACCATCAAGACCACTGGATTGCTGCAATCGGCTAGAATACTCAGAAGAGTCATGGAGACCTGGGGAGACTTGTCAGTCGGACTCCTGTGAGAGACCATCAGCTAACGCTGGTGTGAAAAGCTCACAAGGAGTGAAATAATAATAATAATAATAATAATAATAATAATAATAATAATAATAATAATAATAATAATAATAATATAATGAGAAGAAAAACAATTATAAGGATGCTTCAAACGACAAATAGAAGAGGTTGCACATGGAAAGACTTGGACTTGGTTAAGAAAGGGAAACCTCAAAAGAGAAACTGAATCACTTATAATTGAATTGAGTTATTATAAATTCGTTACAGACGCTGCCGCTGTCAATAACAACAGAGACAAAAGATCCATTGAACAGGAACAACAGTCATTTGATAAAGGGTATCTAACAAACCCGAAAATCTATGATAAAATAAAATAATAATAAAATAAGTGAATCCAATACTCCATAACATCGAGTTCATTCATTTATTATTTTTAGATGCTTCGTAATAACGCCCAATTTAAACAATCATAAAAATATATACCGAGAGAAGCATGCGGAGACCTCCTAACATACAACATATATATATATATATACATATATATATATAAACATGTATATATATATACACACATATATATATATATATATACATATATATAATAATATATAATATTAAACATATATATATATATACATATATATATATAATATATATAAACATATATATATAAAATATATATATATATATAAACATATATATATATATATACATATATATATATATACATATATATATAAATATATATATATAAACATATATGTATATATAAACATATATATATATAAACATATATTATAAATATATATATAAACATATATATATATAAACATATATATATATATATATATAAACATATATATATATATATAAACATATATATATAAACATATATATATAAACATATATATATATATATATAAACATATATATTATATATTAAATTTTTACTTGAAGGCACATACAACGCATGTATCGCATAAAATTCGATACTTTTTCTTATAGAAAATGAACTTGACAAGTGTAATCCCAGTAAAGGATGGCTCGATGTGTAGAATACCGTACAGACTGTTTCGACTTTATTAAGTCTCATCAGCGGTATATACTAACGATTTCCCTCCGACAGAAATCGAAACCGGGACTTCAGCAGACGCGGTGAAACACTAGTGAAACACTTTTATCGCCTTGGCCACAGTACACAGCTGACCATCCTAGCGGAATTAAGCTTGTCAAGCGATACTACGCGCCTCTACCATAATAGGTAAGGGGGCGCTATTGAGAGAATAATAACAACAAACAGACTGAATGCCCTTCGGCGAAGTGAATAAGATTTTTGGATGTTTGTTTATTTAGAAACGTTGCAGAATAAAGTATATATTAAATTACCGCTGATGAGACTTAATAAAGTCGAAACAGTCTGTACGGTATTCTACACATCGAGCCATCCTTTACTGGGATTACACTTGTCAAGTCCATTTTCTATAAGAAAAAGTATCAAATTTTATGCGATACATGCGTTGGAAGTGCCTTCAAGTAAAAATTTAATATATACTTTATTCTGCAACGTTTCTAAATAAACACACATCCAAAAATCTTATTCACTTCGCCGAAGGGCATTCGGTCTGTTTGTTGTTATTATTCTCTCAATAGCGCTCCCTTACCTATTATGATAGAGGCGCGTAGCATCGCTTGACAAGCTTAATTTCATTGGGATGGTCAGCTGTGTACTGTGGCCGAGGCGATAAAAGTGTTTCACTAGTGTTTCACTGCGTCTGCTGAAGTCCCGGTTTCGATTTCTGTCGGAGGAAAATCGTTAGTATATACCGCTGATGAGACTTAATAAAGTCGAAACAGTCTGTACGGTATTCTACACATCGAGCCATCCTTTACTGGGATTACACTTGTCAAGTTCATTTTCTATAAGAAAAAGTATCGAATTTTATGCGATACATGCGTTGTAAGTGCCTTCAAGTAAAAATTTAATATATACTTTATTCTGCAACGTTTCTAAATAAACAAACATCCAAAAATCTTAAACATATATATATATAAATATATATATAAACATATATATATAAACACATATATATATTTATTTATTTATTTATAATTATAAATTATTTATTTATTTATAATTATAAAGTTGGTCCGTATATCTTGGTATATATATATATATATATATATATATATATATATTAATCCCTCCTTAATACATCCCGTAATGGATTTATTTCGAATTAGAAATCACGTCAGACCTGAAACTAATGAATCAAAAACAAGCCAGGCAAAACAGACAAAGAATTTAAACAATTAAAAAAAATAGATAAGAAAGATAGAAATAGTAAAACATTTTTTTATATATATGATAAAAGTTAATAATAAAGACGGGGAAAATATTTGTGTGCAAAATTAGATAAAATGAAGAGATAATTAGGCGTCTAATACAGAAATAAAGATTTAACATATATATATATAAATAACACACATATACACACCCACATTTAAAAAAATATCCCGTTACAAAAGTTTGAAATTATTCTCATGACGATACTTAAAAATGTTATATTTACGTTAATTTGATAATTTTCAACCATTTTTAAATTTCATGATGATGTATTTTTTTTATCTAAAGGAGAAAAAAAATCTGTTCACCCATTTGACGATCGATACATAATCGTGAAACTAACAGTTTAATCACGGTCACTATTGGACTCTTTCTTTCTTTCTATCTCTCTCTCTCTCTCTCTCTATATATATATATATATATATATATATATAATATATATATATATAATATATATATATAAGGTGTATCAAAAAGTATCGAGATTTTTTGTACTTTTGACATACCTTGTATTCTGAAAAAAAATTTAACCCCCCATTCTTTGTTCATTTCTATCTTGGTAAATACAGTTTCAATCTCGGTACTTTATGACACACCTATTATATATATATATATATATATATATATATATATATATATATATATGTATATATGTATATATGTATATATATGTATATATATATATAATATATATATATATATATATGAAAACACCACAAAATGCTGTTAAAGTGAAAAAAATTTATAACTTAGCTGATATTAAACAATATTTCGATTTTATGAAAATCGTCATCAGAGCTTGTTTATACTCCGTGTTGTTAAAAACTGTTACAATAAGATATACATAATCTGATGACCGAGAAAAATGCGGCAGAAGTGCTCACATTCGAAAATTTGTATAACTTTTTTTTTTTTTGCAACGTCAAGGTTTTTGTTTTGAACTCATATGAATTTTTGTCTCCGCTCTTAACAACACGGAGTATAAACAAAGCTCTGATGACGATTTTCATAAAATTGAAATATTGTTCAATATCAGCGAAGTTATAAAAATGTTTTCACTTTAACAGCATTTTCTGGTGTTTTCATATCTTTTTATATATACTCATACCGTTGGATTCATTTCCTTTATATTAACTTATATATATATATATATATATATATATAATATATATATATATATATATATATATATATATATATCAGCGGTCATATTAAGTCCTTGTATCTATATGATTTTCCCTGCCTTCTTGCGATGGAACACCACACCTACCTTCGGCTGCCCACTTTACCGCACTGATCAGATTACTCTACTGTCTGAGCTAAACCACACACCTACGCATGTGCCTATAAATGTATGAATAAATTCAGATCAAGAAATAGCTGCTTAGACTAACATGAAAAGCACAGTTATGATTGGATCATTGAAAAATGAACAGAACAATTTCCGTAAATAAAGCAGAATTTTTAGGCTGGAATTTAAATTGAATACTTTAACGAATGAATGAATATTTCAAGATTATTTTCAGAAGTCGACAATTTAATAAACTCTTATACGTCATCATCAAATCCTTCTTTTAAACATTTACCTCTGAAAATCGATAAACGTCTTTATCTGCTACTAACACATTTTCATCAGCAGGTGATATCTCCACAAATTCCATTTATTTTTGACACTTTTATAAAATAAATAAAAACAACAATAAAGAAAACATCTGAATGGGGAAGGTGATCTACTAGAAACTATGCAAACCACTGAATTTTGACTATACCTGAATGGGGAAGGGGATCTACTAGAAACTATGCAAACCACTGAATTTTGAGTATACCTGATACAGTAGGGATAATAAGTATTGCCAACATGGGCTTCTTCACCCAGTATTGATTTATATTGTGCTATGGGATGAAAAACTTATTTTGTCATTAAAATACAAATAAATGTTCAAAAATTGATATAATGTAATTTTCTAATTTTTTTTCATATTCTATCTTTCACTTTCAAGACGGATCTATCCTGATGATTATACACCATTCCTATTTGTGTAAGGTGGCAAACTCAGAAAATCAACTTTATCTACTACTAACACATTTTCATCAGCAGGTGATATTTACACAAATTCCATTTATTTTCGACACTTTCATGAAATAAATAAAAAAAAAACAATAAAGAAAACAAAACAAAACAAAACAAAAAAAAAAAAAACAATGAAAAAAGCTTACTACACGTATCCATATTGATCAAGCTAATATGATATTTATTTAAAAATGTTTTATATCCGAAGACGAAAATAAAAGCTCAGCAATTTATCTGTTTTTTATACAAACTAGCAAATATATGCACCCTCCGGGTGCAAGTATTAATGTCATAAAATATTATATTAAATTAGAAAGTCTAAAGAAACTAAATAAGAATGCAGATAAACACATTTGAAACAGAGGTGGGTATAATCGAAAAATATAACAGCTGTAGTTTCTTCTTCCATCACCGTTTTTCCTTGCTAAACTTTTCTAATTCAACTATTTAGTTAAATTAGGAAGTAAAGAATAAAATTACTGTTATTTCTTTTTGTTAATTGATTTCTTTTAAGATTTATCTCCGAGATTTTTGCTCATATTCATTAAGATAAAATCAAATCATTAGAAATCAACAATACCAAGCACATATTTATTAAAATCAAATTTTAAATATCAATATGCAAATTAGGCTTGCCATTCACACTGTAAACCGCTATTTGTTGTACATATAAATACAATTGCACGTTATTAGTACGTAGATATGGCCAGCAGTATTAATAATGAAAAACAATTTTATTGATAATTGAGGCTTAAATAAAAATGATTAATGGAGAATGTGATGTATAATAAGTAAATGGATAGTGGCTTGAGTAGTGATATAGTTTCGGTTACAGACAAACAAACATATAATCTCCATTATAATAAGATAGTGACGTGGTGCCTTGATAAACGAGTTTTCAAAAAAAATCGGTTGATTTTTTTTTTACTTTGCCTTAAGAGCTAAAATTTGAGGTACCAGCGAGCTTCAGATATGCTCATGTTAATAATTTCACTAAAGGCATTTGACTTTCAAAAACTATTACGCCAAAAAATAGTATTTCTAAAAAAGAAAATATGTTGCAGATTGACTGTTGTTCAGTTTATTTTGCGCGGGAAGTCGAAAAGACAGAGGAAAATTGAACTGAGAAGACAATGTCTAAGGTAGACAGAGGGTCTGGTGTGACAAAGGACTCATCTGGACAAACGCGAATTTGAACAAAGAGAAAGGACTTCCGGTCAAGGAACAAAAGGATGTGTGGGCGGTCGTCAATACTTAAGCGGTTATCAGGGCAGCCCAGAAGGCAGACCCCAGGAGACGGCGAAGAGAGCACAAGGTGTCTGACCGTCGACACGGTCGAACGCTGCTGCGAGCAGTGAGGCGCGCCCACCCCGTTCACCCCCGATCGCCAGCCTGCAACATTTGTAGCGCCGTTGTCCAGCTCGTCCACCCACACGCACCCACCACGAGGGGAAAGAAATAAACGTTAAAAGTCTTACTACTACATATGTCTACGTGTGAATCTTTATACTCCATTACTAACACATACGACCCAGCAACAGTATATAACATGTGCGATGTTGTGGCCTGAGTCGAGCGCTATGCAACAAATAAACCTAAAAATATATAACAACACATCATTCACTACATTCTATTTTATTATATTTTTATACTATAGAGCACTGTTTTGTGGCGCTCCACCTCAGATGCTAAAATAATCTCCTTGGTCTAGCGCTAGAGAAAAGGGGATAGACTCGCTGATTGGCTGATACCGACATTAGGCCGTCCCGACGATTTTACTTTTTTTTTTACTTATAACAATAAGTAAAAAAAAAAAAACTATATATATATGAAAAAATAAATATGTACGAAAAAATAGTGAATTACAGGGAGAGTTAGAAATAGTGAAGATATAACAGAAATACTTACTGATCGAAACACTGCAGCTTCAGCGAAATAAACTTGTCAAATTATTTTAGACGTAGTTTTGTCAATAGCCATAAATAAAAATCTTGAACAATGTAATCCTTCTGCCAGTTCTTCTTGGTCTGCAGCTCAACTCATTCGGGCCTAAGCACGTACCGGAAACAAGAATGAACAATAAACATCCGGTAAGCATCTCCTTCGGGTTAGCCTGCTCCTAAGTACTTTATTCTTATTTCCGATCACGCTGTCCTTCGTTGCTGTGGAATTGAAAACCCGAGTGAGTTGTGGTGGAGACAATCTAGAATTGCGAACGTGAAGGATCATCTTAATCAAAAGTATTATTAATGTCATAAAATGTTGGACGATATTTAAATAAAATACATTATTAATTAAAAATACTGAAAGAAATGTTAATCCTTGAATGAGTTATTCATTGATTTTAACGGCACATTAACCCATCCAGGGTTATTTCATTAAATATAATTTTGGGGGATAGTCAAAACAATTGTTATGTTTTTTTTTTTTCAAGGATTTTCTTGACTTTGATAGCTTTTGGAAAAAATATGTGAAGTGGGTCCTCTACTCACGTGGGTGGCGTCGGCTGGAGTCGGCTGGAGTGTCCAGTACGAATTAGCGAAGGCGAAATCAGCGCCTGGCGGGAATTTCCTACCGGGATATGCGCAGGTCTGACTTTCGTATAAATGGACTTCAAATGACAAAGAGAGAGAGAGAGAGAGAGAGAGAGAGAGTTCATCGTTTCACGTCGTACTGATCGTTTGTTACCTGACCAATCTTCTTGATCACTTGAGATTGATATACAGAAAGAAACTTTGTTATCCTTGAAAGGATGGTTAATTGACCCTTGATTGTGCCAGATGTTGGCGAAACTGGCATTGTTTCGCAAGAGCTGGATAAGTAACCACGGACTCTATGCCCTTGTCTCTTTTTCTTTTTCTCTCACCCTCATGGTCGAAACATTTCTTGACAAGCTGGCTGTTTGCAGTTTTCCGTCGCTAAATAATCCGGGAACCACTCAAGGGGACAAGTTTATAGGACACAGTTCAAGTTTATTGTTATAATTTTTGGTACCACGTTTTTTTCTTTGAGGAAGGATTGTTGTATTGTCCTCGGCCGGAAAACGAAGCTTCAGGAAAAACTGGAATCTTATTTATTAAATTATCATTTTATTTAGGCAAAATTTTAAATTCAGATGATATATATTAAATTCCATAATCTAAAGAATTTATGCTTACGTGAGGATTTTTCGTTTAGATAAATATATACCTCCAATATAAAAACTATTATTATTATTATTATTATTATTTTTCTTATTTTTACTTTTAATTTTAACAAACCACCATAATTAATAATTAGGGTAGTTTTAATTAATTAGTAATTAATTAATAGATCGCCAATCAACCTATAACACTTAAATAGTGTTACACCGCCAAGAGTGAAATTCTCACAGTTATTCGGTTTTTGAACGCAAAGTCATTAAAGCGATTGCAATTCATCGCAAATTAAGGGAAGTGTATGGAGAATCGTGCATGGATATCAAAAACAACTACGACGAGTTTCAACACAACCTCAATGACATAGCGGCGAACTGGTATGACATATTTTTCAGCTAGTATATTAGGTCAGATGTTCTTTATATTTCAAACATTCATCTTAATTTTACAGAATATTTTTAATCTTTCCACAGATTATCCAACCTTACCTTAAAGGAGTTCAGAGATAGGATATTCACTATATTCAAAGGGCCGGTTTAGCTAGTCAGTAGAGTGTTCGGCTAGAAATCACAAGATTCTTGGTTCGATAACGGCCCTCGCCAACTCAGCGTATGAGTATCAGAGGGATCTGTGCGGTAAAGTGAGGAGCTGATAATAGGTGTTGCGCTCCACCTCAGATGCTAAAAATAATCTCCTTGGTGTAGCCCTAGTGAAAGGAGGATAGACTCCCTCGCTGTCTGGCTGATACCGACATTAGGCCGCCCCGACGACTTTACTTACTCATTCCATGTATTTATCAACCTGTTACTAAAATGATTTTCCCTTGCATTCGTTTTGCAAAGTTTTCTTTAACGAGTTTTACTTTATGACCCTTGGTATCGATTTTTGAGCTTATTTAATAGATTAAAGTTCTTTGAATATAATCCATGGGTATATTTATAGACTTCAATCATACCACCTCTGGCTGTGATGCTTAAGGATAGAACCCGGGTAGATGAGCAGTTCATGACTTGCAATACTCCACTTTGGTCCTCTCTTGGGCTAGACGGGCGGTCGGACAGACCCCCTCTGACTAATCGGCTGGTCACGTCAAGCCCTAGCACCTATATGACTTTCCCAACGCTATTGCCCTTATGGCAAGCCCCAAACCCCTTTTATCATATGGGTGCTAGAAGGCGGTGACTGAGGGTCTATATGTTCTGGGAATGATGTTAAACTCTATCTGATGGTGAGGTTCCAGCTTTGGAGGTTTGGGGAATGTGGAGCACCCCTTCATCAACATTTCTCCCTGGTCCACTCTGGCCCGGAGTGGTAGTACCTGTAAGGGTCTCATCTATGGGTTAAATAGAACAATGTATTTATAAAAAATTGTATTATCCATTAATTGATTTATTTCAAAACTTTATCGGCATTAAATGACCACTGAGATTGATATGCCGTAAAACAAAACAAAACCAAACAATTCAATCATAACACTTCTGGTTCATCTATAAACCGAATTTGGTAAGTCAGTCTTCCTAAATATTTCTTCATACCAAATATTTTTTTTACTTCATTCAGTACCTTAGTAGTTCTCGTTTGAACTTCCTCAATGAGTTTTATGTCCTTGATTAGTCTTGGACCCTAAACCACATTAGCAAATTCCAAATGAGGTTTCATCAAAGCAATGAATAAATTTTTCAACATTTCTTTATTAATGTATTCATATGACCTTCGTATTAATCCTAATATCTTGTTTGTTTTATTTACTTGTATTTCTGTGTGTTTGACAAATTCTATTTCAGAGTCTACATGCACGCCAAGATCTTTTTCTAGCACTGTAATTTTGATATTTCTCTTTCATTACATTTTTTCTCTCATTGAGTATAGATGTTTTGAATTATTTCTTCCTACATAAAGCACCTTGCATTTTGATGTATTGAATCTGATCTGACATATATCAGACCAATGTACAAGATTGTTAATATCAGTTTAGAATTTGTCAATATCAATTTATTCATGGACATACAAAAACAGCTACAGCGCCTGCAAAAGTGCATCGACCGGAATAGCGATTATGTTGAAACTTTAAAATGTTAAAAACATCATTGAAAATAAGCCAGTGGTTCTCAACTTATTTTTTTAACTTATGGACCCCTTTCATTCCTATATTCATTTGGTAGACCCCTCCATAGCCATTTGATGTTAAAAACTCCTATTGTATTTTTATAATTAAATTTTCATTTGCTTGCCTGGACAACAAATGTTATATAGTCTCGGTGGTCCATATAGCCCCTGGTTGAGAACCACAGTTATACATATTTACCAAACCCTCCGCACGAGCAGGATGTGACACAAGGTTAATTTTTTAAGTGGGGTTTAACAGGTTTGAACTCAGAGTTTTCCTTCCCCTAGACCGGTTGCCTAACCAAGGTTAAAGAGCCCAGTCTGCCCTACTATTTACGCATAGCTGGGGGGAGAGTATAATTCATACCTTTCCGAAGGGTATTAGCGCTAAGTGAAAATGCAATTCCCACGTCCAGGATTTGAACTCGGAGCGACGAGTCTATTTCTTATGACTTTAACCATTACACCACGCACTTCCTACAGTTATAGACCAGTGGTTCTCACCCCCTTTTTTATCTATGGACCCCTTTGGTAATTATTTTACTATGATGGACCACCATAGCCATTTGATGTTTAAAAGTCCTACGTATATTTATAATTATATAATATATTAGTAATTTGAAGGCAAATACAATGCGTATGAAAAATAAAAACAAAAAGATGTTATTTCTTCTTATCGTTATTTTTGTTTTTGTTTTTATTTTTAACATCTTTTTGTTTTTATTTTTCATACGCATTGTATTTGCCTTCAAATTACTAATATATTATAACATACTTAACAATGCTTCAAGCAAATTACCAATTACTTTTATAATTATATATTTTTTGCTTGCCTCGGCCCCCAAAATGTAATAAGCTACCCGGGAAAATATATGGCTCACAATTGAGAACCACTGCAATAAGCAGTAAACGGTTCTGTGATTTCTAAATATTTTGGAGACGTTACCATTCGGATTACGTTCGTATTACTTATTGTACTTATTTTCTTACACGTTCGATTAAACAGAGCCAACCGTGAGTTTGATATCTTGTCTCTAATGGATATTGCCTTAATCAAATCGCCAATGGAATTGTCGGTGACTTAGTGTAGAACAAACTTACAATGCTTATGAAACTCTGCTTCTCTGTAGCATTTTTTTTGTTTGTTTTAATACCCGTTGTTTAAGGCGGTATGTATTTTAATATCATGTGATATGTATAAAACAAAATACATCTAAAACAGTTGCAAAAGTGAAACAAGTCCGATAAGAATAATATAAATATTGAAAAAGTACATTAGCTTCTTAATAACGAATTCGTAAAGTTATGGGGAAACTTCTAATGAGTTTATTCACAATAGGCAGCGAAATTCCCGCTTCTTTCTTTTTTCCTATTTTACTTAAGGAAAGAACAAAGAAAATAAATGAAAGAAAAAGAAGAAAAAGAAAGAAAAAAGAAGACAGGCATAAAACGAAAAGTGTGGGTTCAAAAGGAATTTATAATAAAGAAAGAGAAATAGAAACGATAGTTTTTTATAGGGAGAGAATGAAGAAAGGTTTCAAAAGAAGAAAAGAGTTAAAGAGAAAACTACTAAGATAATGAGAGTGAGAAAACAGTAAAGAAGATAGAGAGAGAGAGAGAGAGAGAGAGAGAGAGAGAGAGAGAGAGAGAGAGAGAGAGAATTTGAAATAGCGAGAGTGAGAATTAATAAAGGTTTAAAAAGAAGAAAAGAGTTAAAGAGAAAACTACTAAGAGAATAAGAGTGAGAAAACAGTAAATAGAAGAGAGAGAGAGAGAGAGAGAGAGAGAGAGAGAGAGAGAGAGAGAGAGAGAGAGAGAGAGTTGCAAAAGAATGAAAGCGAAAGTTTTGTTTTATTAGTTTAATGGCATATCAACCTTCGTTGGTTATTTAATACCAAAGCCATCCATGTAAAAGAAAGAGAGAGAGAGAGAGAGAGAGAGAGAGAGAGAGAGAGAGAGAGAGAGCGAGCGAGAGAGAGAGAGAGAGAGAGAGATTTGAAATAGCGAAAGTGGAAATGAAGAAAGGTTTCAAAAAGATGAAAAGAGTTAAAGAGAAAACTACTAAGAAAATAAGAGTGAGAAAACGAGAAGAGAGAGAGAGAGAGAGATAGAGAGAGAGACAGACAGACAGACAGACAGACAGACAGAGAAAGAGAGAGAGACAGAGAGAGACAGAGAGAGACAGAGAGAATTTGAAATAGCGAAAGTGAGAATGAAGAAAGGTTTCAAAAGATGAAAAGAGTTAAAGAGAAAACTACTAAGAAAATAAGAGTGAGAAAACAGTAAACGAGAGAGAGAGAGAGAGAGAGAGAGAGAGAGAGAGAGAGAGAGAGAGAGGAGAGAGAGGGAGAGAGAGAGAGAGAGAACATTTGAAATAGCGAGAGTGAGAATTAAGAAAGAATTCAAGAGAAGAAAGAGTTAAAGAGAAAACTACTAAGAGAATAAGAGTGAGACAACAAGAGAGAGAGAGAGAGAGAGAGAGAGAGAGAGAGAGAGAGAGAGAGAGAGAGAGAGAGAGAGAGAAGCTGAAATAGATAGAGTGAGAATTAAGGAAGAATTCAAAAGAACAAAAGAGTTATTGTTTGGTTAGTTGGATTTTATGGCATGCCAACACTTCTTGGGCTATTTTATGCCTTATTTTATTGATTTATCCATTTATCTTGATGGAAATTAAACACTTTTTTAAAAAATCAATTTATTTTTAAACTGATTTTTTTAAAACTCAATGTTTCTATTTAACCTATAGATGGGACCCTTCCAGGTACTACCACTCTGGGCCAAAGTGGACCTGGAAGTATTGGCGATGAAAGAAGAAAAGACGGAAATAGAATGCAAATAAGAGAATAAGAGTAATCAAACAGTAAGAGAGAGAGAGAGAGAGAGAGAGAGAGAGAAGAGAGAGAGAGAGAAGAGAGAGAGAGAGAGTGAGAATTAAAGAAAGAATGAATAAAGAATGAATGAAATAAAAAGGAAAAAAGTAGCAAAAAATGAAAGCGAAAGTTTTGTTTTATTGGTTTAATGGCATATCAACCTTTGTTGGTTATTTAATACCAAAGCCATCCATGTAAAAGAACAGTGGTGGTAATATATAACCCATAACTGGGGAGATGAGTGGGTTCAAAACTTTTCCAAAAGATATTAGTCCGGAAGTGAAGGTAATAGCGTGACTGGAGTTCGAACCCTCTTCCTCTCTTCTTTTTCTTTAGTATCACTCGTCTTTTTGTCCTCATCTCCCCTCCGAGAAGGTTCACGAGTCCGACAAGAAATACCTGAAGATAACCAGAGGGCACATCGGTCGAAACCTTGTACAGATAATACTAATTATCAATCCACATCTAAAAAATTCAGAGAAATACTTTGTCTATGAATTTCTATATCCTTCTCTTTCTTTCTTAGAGTCACTATATTCTTTTCTTAATTCTTATTTTTTATATCCTCACTAGCGGCAGTACCCGATAATAGCTGGGTAATTTGGAATTATTAGTAGTTCCCGGAATGCACCTGAAAATGCAAGTGAGCCTGGGTTCCCATATTGGATTTTCAATAGCAACCGTTTCTAGGTGCGTTTACAACATATCATTTGTGTGTGTGTGTGTGTGTGTGTGTGTGTGTAACTATCAATGGCTGTCAATATCTATCAATAAGCCCCTCTTCCATACAGCTTTCGTTATTCAGAATGAATAAACCGAGGAAGTCTGAGATCGAAGATTATCAAACTTATTCAACAAACTTATGCATGAGAATAGTACGGGCCGTCCAGCAAGGAATTACATTGACCAGCTCTGCACGATGCTGTGTAGAGGACCTCCCAAAGAGGATAAATGATAGAGAAGGTTGGCGAGAGATTGACATGGATATCCGTGCTAATTGCACGTCTTGATGATAATGATGATGATTGATGATGATGATGATACCATATAACCGTTTGCAATTCATTTATATAAAAAAATAATTACTTGAAGTTATACTTGCTTAGTAAGGATTATTATTAGCTACTTGAAACCATATAAATGTGTACAAACAAATAACTGATATTAAATAGAAATAATTACTGTTAACAATATAATCTTTATTATGAGATAAAAATACGTGAAACCGTACAGATTGTGTGCAACGCATTTGTATTAGATAAGAATACTAGATATCATAGTAGTAGGAGGGAGTGTATAATAGTAATAGTATCTCCTCTTCCCGCTCCCTCTCTGAAACGTTTTCTCTTTCCTCCTCAATTGTAAAGATGTCACCAGGGGATCCAGTATAGGAAACCTCTATTATCACAGGTTTTTCAATTAATTAAATATGAATCAACCACAAAATGACATCTTTTTTTATAGAAAAGTTTAGCTGATTTAATCATTTTAAATATGGCAAAACATCACTAGAAATATGGAGAGAAAAACTATTAGTTAACTTGCTTAAAAGCCGCTCTATCGGGCGGTAATTTGTTACATAATTATTAGATTACTAATATTTATGTACAGTAGAGTAGAAACCAAAATGGCTGTTATAAGTTGCAGCCGGTGCCCTTGAAGGATGAGTGACAAGGCTTAACCTCAGTTCTGATCCTTTCTTCCGGTGGATACCGTGAGAATCGGTGGAGAAGACCCTCTTCCGGTTTAGATTAGAAAGAGTTTTTAGTCAGATCGGCCCCACCACGACGGTGGTAAGTCGTGTTAGCACGCTCCGACTCAATCTGCGCAGGTAGTCTGGTGGGGATTTCGAAATAAAATATGATCTAAGTAAATCGAAGTCTTGTGTTATTATCTAAAAACTACCAATGACACAGGGCTTCTGATAAAGAGAAATCCCCAATGGAAGACCAGACACGAAGTCCCCAAGACGAAGTCCAGGGGCTAGAGGAGACGCTAGAAGAATAGAAGAAAGAAAGTAAAGAAAGAGGTATGCAACAAATTAAGCTAGCGATATAATCTGCGTGCAAAAAGACTCTTAGGAAATTACACAAAAATGAATATAAACGTACAATGAACGAAATTCCTTAACCTGTTTTTGCATAAGATAACCATAGACGATTTAATATTTCGTTAAAATCAATCAATCAATTAATAAACAAATCTCTTTCTTTCTCGATAACTTTCATTTTTTTCTTTCTGTCACTCTATATTTCTTTCTCACTTTTTCTTTTCATATTTCATATTTATATTTCCTCCTCTTTCTTTCTTTCTTTCTTTCTTTTATATCTTTCGTTTTATTGTTTGTTCCTTGCTCGAAATCATATTACAATGGATATTATGTAACTGTCTGTCTGTAACTGAAACTACGACATAACTGACGTCACGATTTCCTTAGTTATTTAAATTATATTCTTAACGATTATGAAATAGTCATTATTTAATCTGAATAGTCATTATATAATCTCATTTATTAAACGACCTAGCCGATTTAGAATGCTGCAAAAATGTTATATATCCCTATGAAAATTTGATTTCCATAGTATATGGTTGGAATAATTTGGATAATGATTCTTACAAATCTGGGTTTAATAAATAATTATTTGCTGTTATTGATTTCTCATATTATCATGTTATTCTCAAACGTACTTAAAGCAATCTTATATATAATGCTTCAGGGAAGCACGTGGTGTAATGGTTAAAGTAATGGGAAATGGACTCGTCGCCCCGAGTTCAAATCCTGGACGTGGTAATGGCATTTCACTTAGCGCTAATACCCTTGGGAAAGGTGTGAATCCTACTCTCCCTCCAGCTATGGGTAAATAGTAGGGCAGACTGGGCTCTTTAACCTTGGTTAGGCAACCGGTCTAGGAGAAGGAAAACTCTGAATTCAAACCTGTTAAACTCCGCGTAAGAAATTGGCCTTGTGTCACATCCTGCTCGTGCGGAGGGGTTGGTAAATATGTATATATAATTCTTTATAGAAAATTAAAATAAGTGTAATTTTTTTATATTCGATTTATCTAGTATCGTTTGTATATCTAATTTGAGATAATATTTTATTACATTAAAACCTTAATACTAGCGCCCAGGGGCTTCTAAATTAACATCTTATCCAAATGAATATCTTGTTTTTACAATTTCCCATATATATATATATATATATATATATATATATATATATAATATATGTCTGTGTGTGTCTGTGTCTGTGTCTGTGTGTCTGTGTTTGTGTGTCAGTGCGTGTAATTCTTCAAAAACCATATTATTCATTATGCATATATAAAGTAAAAGTAAGTAAAGTCGTCGGGGCGGCCTAAAGTCGCTATCAGCCAATCAGCCAGGGAGTCTATCCCCTTTTCACTTGCGCTAGACCAAGGAGATTATTTTTAGCGTCTGAGGTGGAGCGCCACACCTACCATCAGCACCTTACTTTACCGCACAGATCCCTGTGCTACTCATACGCTGAGTTGGCGAGGACCGGTATCGAACTAGGAACCTTGTAGTTTCTAGCCTAACGCTCTATCGACTGAGAGGGGGGATGCATATATAATGTAAAACAAATTTCATGTAATGCTAATTGCCTCGCTGATAATAAAAATAAAGATACGTGTGAAAATAATCAAAACAATGTTAACGTAGTGATAATTGTAATTCTAATGCTTGTATTTGCTATACCTTTTAATGCAGACATCTTACATTGAAAGGAATCATTAATCCTAACGTATTCAACGCACCACAAAAATCTATCCTATTTCCTGAACAATAAGCCAAAGAAAACAGATGAAATGCAAAATACAACTGGAAAATCCCAAGTAATCATATAACGATCTAATGTAAGCACACCAAATCAATTCCGATCAGTCGGCTGGTCACGTCAAGCCCTAGCACCTATATGATTTTCCCAACCCTATTGCCCTTATGGCAAGCCCCAATCCCTTTTTATCATATGGGTGCTAGAAGGCGGTGGCTGCGGGTCTACATGTCCTGGGAATGACGTTAAACACTATTCTGATGGTGAGGTTCCAGTTTTGGAGGTTTGGGGAATGTGGAGCACCCCTTCATCACCATTGCTCCCTGGTCCATTCTGACCCGGAGTGGTAGTACCTGTTAGGGTCCCATCTATGGGTTAAATAGAAAAACATGAGTTTATAAACAAAATTGTATTATCCATTAAGAATTGATTTATTTCAAAACTTTATTGGCATTAAATGACCCACTGAGGCTGATATGCCGTAAAACAAACACCCCCCCCCAAAAAAAAGATACGAGTGAAAATTATCAAACAATGTTAACGTAGTGATAATTGTAATTTAAAGCTTGTATTTGCTATACCTTTTAATGCAGACATCTTACATTGAAAGGAATTATTAATCCTAGCATATTCAACGCACCACAAAAATCTATCCTATTTCCTGAACAATAAGCCAAAGAAAACAGATGAAATGCAAAATACAACTGGAAAATCCCAAGTAATCATATAAAGATCTAATGTAAGCACATCAAATCAATTCTCGCTGATTAGATATAATGTTTATGTAGTTTCTGAATATTCTATTGTTGATGTTATCTTCATGATATCACTCAAAGGAAAATAATTTGATTATATCTCATTGTTTAAAATGAAATAAAAGTTTGGTTTTATCTTTTACGTAGCGTTAATCAATATTGAGAAGTGATTCTTGTAGGGTAATAACATTTTATATGTGTCAGACGGGTGCAATTTGAATACGTGGAAAATTAGCGTAAATAGCGTAAATCTGCTCTTTCTAATATTGATACATTTTGTTTTCTATAAACACAAATAGCTTGAAACTTGTTATTTAGTCATAATTATACAGAGATAGTTTTATCCCTCTGTTTATCCACTTGCATCTCTACATAGGGATAAGACCCCCCAGCAATCGGGCCCCTGATAGCCGTGAGTGGTGATCCGTGATGCCTAAGGATGAAATCCTGGTGGTTGAGCAATCCATGTCATGCAAAACATCACTTTGTCCCTTACTTAGGCCAGACGGGTGGTCGGAGAAGCCCCTTCCGGTCAAACTGTATGACCCAACCAACCCTATTCACTTACGGCAACCCCTAGCCCTTTTTATCATATATATATATTTACCAACCCCTCCACACGAGCAGGATGCGACACAAGGTCAAATTCTTAAGTGGAGTTTAACAGGTTTGAATTCAGAGTGCTCCTTCTCCTAGACTGGTTGCCTAGCCAAGGTTAAAGAGCCCGGTCTGCCCGACTATTTACCCATAGCTGGAGGGAGAGTATTATTCATACCTTTGCCAAGGGTATTAGCGCTAAGTGAAATGCAATCACCATGTCCAGGATTTGAACTCGGGGCGACGATTCCATTTCCCATGACTTTAACCATTACACCACGAGCTTCCCTTTTTATCATATATGTGCTAGAAAGCGTGACTGATGGACTTAGTGTCCGGAGTGTGACGGTAAACTCTATTTAATGGTGAACTTCGAAATATGGAACTCTGACGAGTGCCCCTTAATTACCATTACTCTGAGGTTCACTCTTAAATTGGGTGTAGTACCTATTAGAGTCCCATCTATAGATCAAAAGATTTGTTTTAAAATGTATTTTAAAATTGAATACCCAACAAGAATTAATAAAACAAAATGACTTCGGCATAAAATAACCCGAGGGTTAACATGCCTTAAAATCCAACCAAACCAAACCAAACCAAATACGTTGTTTATGAGGATGAAATATGACATAAGATCGAATTTATTGTTGATAACCTCAAGCGTATATGACAAAGTTGCTTTTCTCTCACAGCTGGTGCCCCTCAGGCATCAGGGACTGTATTTACATTTATTTTCTTAAATGTAATGGAATAATACCACCTGGAGGGACAGTCCCCTGAAGCCAATCCATATATTTCTTTGAATATCATTTGCATAGGGTAATAAACCAAAAGGTAAGTCGGCTTCAGAAAATAACCGTAAAAGATGATATCTTTATTGAACAATATGCCTACTTTTTCTTCTTTTCACGTATTGTGCTACATGGAGATCTACAATGTCTTTTCATACTGGTAATGGATGTAGTTGGAATGAAGTGGACACAGGACCTGCAGAAGAAAAGACAGATAAACAAGTAAAAACAATTAAAATCTATTTCCTATTTTTTTCTATAATACATATTATATATATTTACAAACCCCTCCGCACGAGCAGGATGCGACACAAGGTCAATTTCTTAAGCGGAGTTCATCAGGTTTGAATTCAGAGTTTTCCTTCTCCTAGACCTATTGCCTAGGTTAAAGCGCCCAGTCTGTCCTACTATTTACCCATAGCTGGAGGGAGAGTAGGATTCATACCTTTCCCAAGGATATTAGCGCTAAATTAAATGCAATTACCAATCCAGGATTTGAACTCGGGGCGACGAGTCCATTTCCCATGACTTTAACCATTACACCACGCGCTTCTTACATACATATAATACAGATAAACACAGTCACAGATTAAATGTTTTTGATTCCACAGTTGTGTAAGCTACAGAGTGGACAGGTAAATAAGAGACACCTGGAAGGAAATTTCACCTACCCATGAATCAACACCAACTTCAGCAAGATGTTTTTATTCAAAAGCATCAAGCAATTCTAACAATCTACAGAGGGAGGAAATAGAACAAAGATCTAATCATTTATCAGACAGCATTCAAATATCTTAATTCCATCCTCCTATATCTTTCTTGTCAAAATCTGTTTTCAATGAATTTTGCGGTATTCCTGTACACTGAAGTGCTTTTTATTGGTTTGTTTCCTTCTTCATTTTTTGTTGAGTCACAGTTAATCCAAGATTTTAGTAAGCATTCAGTCGAGATATATATCTGCCAGTGTTTTGTTTTAAATTCTAATGAATGAATATCCACACTCTCATGATCTTTAAACGACCTTTCTTCTTCCCACCCATTAGTCACTTTTACCGGAAGTTATTGTGCCTACCTCTACTACTGTTGGTAAAGTCTATATATAGAAGTGGCGATTCTGTTTACATCTTATGTCATTATCATATCCAACATTTATAAGTCATTTGTTGTCCTTTGTAGCTAACGTCCTTGTCTGCATTTAAGAAATAATATGATTTTATTGTGCCTACCTCTACTACTGCTGGTAAAGTGTATATATAGAAGTGGCGATTCTGTTTACATCTTATGTCATTATCATATCCAACATTTATAAGTATTTGTTGTCCTTTGCAGCTAACGTCCTTGTCTGCATTTAAAGAAATATTATGATTTGATTGTGCTACCTCTACTACTGCTGGTAAAGTGTATATATAGAAGTGGCGATTCTGTTTACATCTTATGTCATTATCATATCCAACATTTATAAGTCATTTGTTGTCCTTTGTAGCTTACGTCCTTGTCTGCATTTAAAGAAATATTATGATTTTATATCTATATTAAGTCTATGTTTATATAAGTGCAATTTGTGAATTCACATTTTCTATTTATTTAGACTGTAACGAAATTATTACAAGAGAAGTATCGTGTTATTTATTAATGTAGTATCGGTACCTCTTTAAGAAACTAATTTCTGAATGAAATTCATATTTTTATGTGTATATTTTGTGAATAAATTTGACTTGTCTTCTACTCGGGAAGGGGACTGTTAGCTCAGTCGGTAGAGCGTTCGGCTAGAAACCAGAAGGTTCCTAGTCCGATACCGACCCTCGCCAACTCAGCGTATGAGTAGCACAGGGATCTGTGCGGTAAAGTAAGGAGCTGGTGGTAGTTGCGGCGCTCCACCTCAGACGCAAAAAACAATCTCCTTGGTCTAGCCCTAGGGAAAAGGGGATAGACTCCCTCGCTGATTGGCTGATACCGACATTAGGCCGCACCGACGACTTTACTTTCTTTTATATATATATTGGTGTGTGGTATTTATGAGGGTGGGTAAAAAAGTAATACCCTTTTGTTTAGGACAGGTATAATTACCATCACAGGAACATGTATCATACATCACAGTGAAGCTGGTCCTCTGTAGATTACATCTCTACTTCTCCACATAGTCAGCGTTTCTCTCATCAGCTATGTTTCACCTTCGAATGAGAGCATGTATTCCTGCCCCGTAAAATTATGTTGACTGTTCTTTGAGCCACTTTTTCACTACAGATTACACTTTCACGTCACTGGAATAATGTTTTCCTCTCAAACACTGTTTCATGGGACCGAAGAGATAATAGTCTGAAGGCGTTAAATTTAATGAGTATGGAGAATGCATTAAAGTTGTCCACTCGAATGGAGCAATTTTCCCACTTGTCCTGATGCTTGTGTGTGGTCGAGCATTGTCATGCAGAAGGAGGACATTGTCGATTGGCAAGTTGGATTCTTGCTTTGAGTCTCATTAGGGTTTGGTTTTGAATTCAGTTTTTCTTCTCCTAGACCAGTTATAATACTACGGTTTATAAAAACAGTAGCCGCATAAGAAGAAGAAGAAGAAGAAGAAGAAGAAGAAGAAGAAGAAGAATGTGATGATGATGCAGCAGAAGAAGAAAAGAATGTCAACATCACCATCATCATCAGCAGCAGCAGAAGAAGAAGAAGAAGAAGAAGAAGAAGAAGAATGCCATCATCATCATCATTATTATTATTATCATCAGCAGCAGCAGCAGCAGCAGCAACAACAACAGCAGCAGCAGCAGCAGAAGAAGAAGAAGAAGAAGAAGAAGAAGAAGAAGAAGAAGAAGAAGGATTATTTATCTTTCAAGATAAAATATGGCCGATAGCTGTTGTCTAATCGGGTTGATTATCAAGGTTCTGTTTAATTCCTTTGTTTAATGGCATATCAACTTTCGAGTGATATTTAATTCCAAAGCCATCCTTGTAGAAGAACAGTATTTACCATTCGTCATGGGTAGGATGTGACACAAGATCGCAAGTATGTATCTATCTAACCTCTCAGCACGAGCAGGATGTGACACAGGGTCAATTTCTTAAACGCAGTTTAACGAGTTTGAATTCAGATTTTTTCTTCTCCTAGACTGGTTGCCTAACGAAGGTTAAAGATCACAGACTGCCCTACTATTTACCTATAGCTAGAAGAACAAGAACATGAAGAACAAGAACAAGAAGAACAAGAAGAACAAGAACAGAAGAACAAGGACAAGAACAAGAAGAACAAGAACAAGAAGAAAAAGACAAGAAGAAGAAAGAAGAAGAAGAAGAAGAAGAAAGAAGAACGTAGTCAATGAAGAAGAAGAAGAAGAGTTGGATTCATACCATTCCCAAGGGCATTAGCGCTATGTGAAATGCAGACAGCCTCGTCCAGGATTTGAACTCTTCTCGTTCGTATCCATTTCTTAAGACGGTAACAATTACACCAAGCGACTCCACAAGGTCACCAGTATGGGGCATTTGGTGATGATCGAACTCACTATTAGAGTAGTTATGGATCTGGGAGACAAACTGCTAATTATTGCACCACGATGGGACGCCTGCTTGTAGAAGAAACTTATAGCCGAGATGATGAAATTGTTTATGTCTTAATATCAGATCAATATGCCAAAAGGTTAATGGATATTTCAATCGTTGCAATAATGACCGCGTATAACGTTCCATTTAATTTCAGTTACTAACCTTTGAAAACTACGCAATATAAATACATCTTAGAACATCTATCTATCTATCTATCTCTCATTATATATTATATATATATGAGTAAGAAAAGGTGGAATGAAAACATCACACAATATTTATAATATAATATAGCTGATATTGATCATATTTCGATTTTACAAAAAATCATCATCAGAGCTCATTCACTCCCGTATTTTTGGGTCGAGAGGAAAGTCAAAAGTCATTTTGACTTTCCTCTCGACCCAAACAATACGGGAGTGAATGAGCTCTGATGATGATTTTTGTAAAATCGAAATATTGATCAATATCAGCTATGATTATATTATAAATTGTTTTCTGCATTGTGTGATGTTTTCATTGTCGGATTCATTTCCTTTCTTTAACTTATATATACAGACAATTCCTGTCTGACAAGTCTTTCATTGATCCGTTCCAATCTTCGGCCATCCTTCTGGTGTCAGGGTGGAACTGGTATAGCAGTCCACCGAAGGTTTCAACACTAGCGCTTTTCGGTAATACACTTTGCCATCCTCAGGTGGGAAACGATGGAATAGTTTTCATGTCTCGTTTTTAACGAGAACGAGTAGTAGCAAGGAATTAGTGGGAGGTAATATCAATTGGTAGTGGGAAGTTTTTTGGAATGGTAGTAGTTTGAACAAAGCAGTGGTGATTTTTTGGGAGGGGGGAGCACAGGTTGTGATAAGGGGGGGGGAATAATGGAAGTAATGTAGGCAGAAAATTATAAGCATTTTAGGATATGTTTATTTTGTTTAGGGTAGGTTTTTTTGGTTTTATATATAAAGCTTCAATTATTTGAAGTTTTTGTTTGTTTTTTCTCTATGTAGCGTGTGTGTATTTTCAGTTAGAATTTATATATATATATATATATATATATATATATATATATATATATAATATATATATATGAAGTAAATGGAAGTTAATCCGACAGTATGAATTTAACATTTTTAGAAAAAACAAAAGATGTTATGAGTTTGCTGACAGCAGCTGTTTCGACCGTTTAATAGACCGGTCTTCATCAAGAGCAACATATGAATGAAAGACAGAATAAATAACCGTTAAATATGAGGTATAAACGAACGCTGGTGTTCGATGCTGGAATTTAAAAATAAATGCGTGTTCTGTGTTAAAAATAAAATAAATTTTATTTTTAAAAATCAGAAGCATTATAATACATATTAAAAACTCAAAAGAGTTTCTTTCTTCAATTGTGCTGTGGACTTTTAACTTACTTTTTGTAGCTGGAATACATCATGAACATTTTTGATACTTTTTATACACTTTCTATATATTTTTACATCAAACTATTTTGAGTTTTTTGATATGGATTATAATGTTTCTGATATTTTAAAATAAAATCTATTTTATTTTTAACACAGAACACGTATTTTTTTAAGTGAAAGTTTTCTTCAGGCTTTTAATTAAAAGAAACTAAAATAATACATAAATAACGTGCTAAGAATCTCATTCAAATTGGATAAT
>CM042155.1:4100126-4107334 GCA_023376005.1 Doryteuthis pealeii
CCCTCATATCTAACTACTTCATAGTCACATGGCATAGCTCCTTTCTAAACCTGAATATTCATCATAATCTTAAGATTTTAGGGTGTGGAGAACATTGAAAACTAGAAGGGTAAAGGCAGATTGATTGGTTGGATTTTAGTGTTAGGGGAGATAACTCTCCCTTAACGAACTATTGACTCTTCACTGGAAAAAGAGTAGTATTAGACAACAACACGACTTTTCTATGAAAATACTACATGTTAACGAACGAATATTGCTATGTTTAAAAAATATATCTTACCTGTTTTTTTATATTTTGTTACTCCTAACATCCTCAGATATAACACTATTTTTGCAACGAAAATGAGATAGACAAAAAAACTCACAAATATACACAAACACACACACATACAAACACACACACACACACACACACACACACACATACATACAAACACACACACACAAACAAACACCCCCCACACACACGCGCGTGCACACACGCACGCACACAAAATAGCGATATCACCTTTTCCAGTGAAAAGTCAATCGCCCGCCGGGAGAGTTATCTACCCCTACGAATAATTGCCCATTCACGAAAAAAGGGTAGTATCATCAGACAACAAGATGGCTGCTTGATGAACACACAACGCATAGATAGTTAATTGTTTATCCAACCTGTCCTGCTGTATCCTGATTGGTGGAAAAAGTAAGAACGACTATTGTGCTTTAAAAATATATTTAACTGTTTTGTTATGATAGGTCAGTCGGTAGAGCGTCCGGCTAGAAACCCCAAGGTTCCTAGTTCGATACCGGTCCTCGCCAACTCAGCGCATGAGTAGCACAGGGATCTGTGCGGTAAAGTAGGGAGCTGATGGTAGGTGTGGCGCTCCACATCAGACGCCAAAACAATCTCCTTGGTCTAGCGCTATTGAAAAGGGGATAGACTCCCTCGCTGACTGGCTGATACCGACTTTAGGCCGCCCCGACGACTTTACTTTACTTACATCTTGGGATATAACATATAGTTTGTGTCAACCCCTAGGTTATTTTATGCCGAAGTTGTTTTTGTTTTATTCCTTATTGTTGAGTATTCAAAATGTTTTGGACCAGGGTGTAATGATAACGAAGAGAAACTCCACACTCCTGAATCACTCCACTAGATACAGTAAGGTCATAACAAGAACACTGGCACCCTCAGCCACCGGCGTATAGTACATTTTAGAAGTATTCTGATGAAGGGATATTTTATCACGAAATATTAGGAAAATATTAAATCACAGTTTAAACAACAACATCTTCTTTATGTCATCGTCTTTTGCACCCGCATTGTAATAGCCTCCAAAACCAACCTCCAGACCACACACACGGGTACACACACACACACACACACACACACACCATATATATATATATATATATATATATATATATATATATCAAAGGTTAGAAATGGCAAATAGAAAGTATATATTTTTGGATTTTGTGTTAGAATGAGAGAAAATGTGTGTGTGGGGGGGCGAGAGAATATACATATATATCATCAACCCCTCTGCACGAAGAGGGTGTGACAAAAGGTCAATTTCTTAAGCGGAGTATAACAGTTTTGAATTCAGAGTTTTCCTTCTCCTAAACTAGTTACCAAGATAAGGGTAAAGAGCCCAGACTTCCGTACTATTTTATCAAAGTTTGGGAAGCGGAGAGTATTTGGAAGGGTTCCTTTCCAAATGGTATTGGCGCTATGCGAAATTCAAACTGCCTCGACTAGGATTTGAACTCGGTTTGACGCGTCCATTTCCTACGACTCTAACCATTACACCACGCACATAAATGAGAGAGTATATGTGTGTGAGAAAGAAAAACAGTGTGTATGGGGGGATACAAAGAATGAGTCTGTATATGCGCGCGCGTGTGTGTGTGTGTATGAGAGAGAGAGAGAGAAAGAGAGAGCGAGAGAGAGAGAGAGAGAGAGAGAGAGAGAGAGAGAGAGAGAGAGAGAGAGAGAGAGAGAGAAGGAGTACGCGTGTGCGTGCGTTCTGTAACAAACTTTCACAAATATTAATTCACTTAGCTTACTAACAATTAGAAAATACATAAAAATAAAATAAAAATTGCTCCCCTTGGAGTGAAAAAATCCATCCCTCGTAATCAACATTGTGATATCACTAATGGAGACATTATATCTGCCCAGAAATAATAATAAAATATCCTCGCAAACTTAGAGGGCCTAACATTTCCATAACAATAAAGAGTATTTGAAAATATCTTTGTTTATCGCTAAAGGATAGACATGAACACAGCCAGTGCGCTATTATTAGACCTTGGTTCATGTAACACCTAACTTATAAAGTGTATATGTATGTTTTCGTAAAGAAGCGAGACTAATTAATAGAAGACATTTGCATTAAAAGTGATTGGCCCCTTAGACCCTCAATAAATAAGTTGTTTTTACCCCGCTAGTCTATCATCTTCGAGTTAATATAAAAGCAATATTTTTTTATCAGTAATAAGTTTTTTGGGGGTTTTTTTTTTTTCAAATTTTATTCACACCCAGCTTTCACCATTCATAATGCATTTCCTTCTATACGCTCCAGAAAAAAATAACCAAGTGTATTCTCAGGATTTTTGCCCGAGATCACCATTTGCAGTAAACAAATTATTTTTTATGAAGACACAGAGGCATCCATTATGTTAATTGACATATAATTTTTTGGTTTGTGTTTTCTAGAGAAAGATTAGTAGCTGTG
Source organism: Doryteuthis pealeii (assembly GCA_023376005.1). Classification (NCBI taxonomy): domain Eukaryota; kingdom Metazoa; phylum Mollusca; class Cephalopoda; order Myopsida; family Loliginidae; genus Doryteuthis; species Doryteuthis pealeii. Next base: position 4,102,853 of record CM042155.1, read on the forward strand.
TGGAGAGTGGTACATACATTTCAATACAGTGATATATATATATATATATATATATATATATATATATATTAATAATGGAGATTCGCTTCCGGTTTTTGTCTGTAACAAAAATTACGTCACTGCTTACGTCACATTACACAAAAACGTCATAACATAGAATGAATACACTCAAAATTTGAACATGCAACATTAGACAGTCCTCATTATTTTTTTAAAACAAGTTTTCATAAATACATGACTGGTATCATATATCTATATATAGTTTGTTTTATTTTAATACATATTTAAAGTTTACATTTCTAAATTGTTTTATTTTTTAATCCTTTAATGAATTTGATGATTTTACTTACTTAGGGTACAAACTCGCTGACATTGAATTTTTTACTCCCACCCCTTCAGGCAATATGTTTCAAAAATCTATTTTTACATCGCCTAGAGGGTGTTTTATTTATTTTGTACTAGTATTGATAATACGGTCTGCAATAGTTATAAGTAGATAGTGTGCAATATCTTAGATCAGGCACGTCTATCTAATTTAGGATAGCGTGGACATCAGATCAAGGATGCTTGTTTATGGAAAGTCTCTCCCCTATGCGATCCTCAAACCAAGTGGTTGGTTTCAGAAATTCATAGGCGTTATACAACAAATAGATAATTTTCTTAAATATTACATTATTCTGGTTTGATAAGGGCTACATATAAGAAAAATTATCTATTTTGTTGTATAACGCCTATGATTTCTGAAACCAACGCATTGGTTTGAGGATCGCATAAGGGGAGAACTTTCATAAACAAGCGCCCATCCCTTGATCTTGATGTCAAGCTATCCTAATTAGATAGACTGCCTGATCTAAGATATTGCACACTATCTACTTATATACTATTGCAAGACCGTATTATCAATACTAGTAAAATAAATAAAAACACCCTCTAGGCGATGTTAAAAATAGATTTTTTGAAACATATTGGCGCCTGAAGGGGTGGAGTAAAAATTCAAATGTCAGCGAGTTTGGTACCGGCTAGTAAGTAATCATCCAAATTCATTAAAGGATTAAAAAATAAAACAATTTAGAATGTAAACTTTAAAATATGTATTAAATACAACAAAACTATATATACGATATATGATACGCAGTCCATGTATTTATGAAAATTGTTTTAAAAAAAAATGAAGGACTGTCTAATGTTTGCATGATTCAAATTTTGAGTGTATTCATTCCTATGTTATGACGTTTTTGTGTAATTGTGACGTAATTCAGTGCGTAATTTTTGTTACAGACAAAAACGGAAAGCGAATCTCCATTATTAATATATATATATATATATATATATATATATAATATATATCACTGTATTGAAATGTATGTACCACTCTCCACACAGCTACTAATCTTTCTTAGAAAACACAAACAAAAATTATATGTCATTAAACATAATGGATGCCTCGTGTTTCTAAAAAAATAATTTGGTTACTGCAAATGGTGGATCTCGGCAAAATCCTATCTTGTGAGAATACACTTGGTTATTTTTTTCTGGAGCGTATAGAAGGAAATGCCATTATGAAATGGTGAATGAGCTGGGTGTGAATAAAATTGAAAAAAAAAAAACCCCCAAAAAAAACTTATTACTGTAAAAAAATATTGCTTTTATAATAACTCGGAGATGATAGACTAGCGGGTAAAAACACTTATTTGTATTGAAGGGTCTAAGGGGCCAATCACTTTTTAATGCAAATGTCTTCTTATTAATTAGTCTCGCTTCTTTACGAAAACATAATATTACACTTTATAAGTAGGTGTTACATGAACCAAGGTCTAATAATAGCGGCACTGGCTGTGTCATGTCTATCCTTTAGCGATAAACAAAAAAAAAAAGATTAAAATTTTTTTCCCAAAAAAATACTCTTTAATTGTTATGGAAATGTTAGGCCCTCTAAGTTTGCGAGGGATATTTATTATTATTTTCTGGCAGATATAATGTCTCCATTAGTGATGATCACAATGTTGATTAGAGGATGGATTTTTTCACTCCCAAGGGGAGCAATTTTTATTTTATTTTTATGTATTTTCTATTGTATAGTAAGCCTAAGTGAATTAAAATATTTTGAAAGTTTGTTTACAGAACGCACAGCACAATTTCTGGCGTACTCCTTCTCTCTCTCTCTCTCTCTCTCTCTCTCTCTCTCTCTGCTCTCTCCTCTCTCATCATCTCTCTCTGCTCTCTCTTTCTCTCTCTCTCTCTCAACACACAACATAGTTTAGACGACGCGCGCGCATAATACAGACTCATTCTTTGTATCCCCATACACACTGTTTTTCTTTCTCACACACATATACTCTCTCATTTATGTGGGCGTGGTGTAATGGTTTAGAAAAAGTCGTAGGAAATGGAGCGCGTAAACCGAGTTCAAAATCCAGTCGAGGCAAGTTTGATTTCCGCATAGCGCCAATTACCATTTGGAAAGGACCTATCCAAATACTCTCCGCATTCCAAACTTTGATAAAATGTAACGGAAGTCTGGGGCTCTTTACCCTTATTCTTTGGTATGTAACTAAGTTTATCGGAAGAAGGAAACAAAAACTGTCTGAATTTCAATAATAAGACTTAGCGTTTTACATTTTTTTTTTTTTTATTTTTATTTTTTTATTTTAAAATCTGTTTTATATCTCCGCTCCGCTTAAGAAATTGACCTTTTGTCACAAACCCTCTTCGTGCAGAGGGGTTGATGATATAGTATGTATATCTCATCGCCCCCCCCCCCACACACACATTTTCTCTCGTTTTTTCTAACACAAAATCCAAAAATATATACTTTCTATTTTGCCATTTCTAACCTTGATATATATATAATATATATATATATATATATATATATGGTGTGTGTGTGTGTGTGTTGTGTGTGTACCCGTGGTGTGTGGTCTGGAGGTTGGTTTTGGGAGGCTATTAACAATGGCGGGTGCAAAAGACGATTGACATAAAAAGAGATGTTGTTGTTTAACTGTGATTTAATATTTTTCCGCTAATATTTCGTGATAAAATATCCGCCTTCATCAGAAATACTTCTAAAAATGTACTATCGCCGGTGGCTGAGGGTGCCAGTGTTCTGTTATGACCTTACTGTATCTAGTGGAGTGATTCAGGAGTGGTGGAGTTTTCTCTGCCTTCGTTATCATTACACCCTGGTCCAAAAAACAAAATTTTGAATACTCAACAATAAGGAATAAAACAACAAACAAAAACTTCGGCATAAAATAACCTAGGGGTTGACACAAACTATATGTTATATCCCACCCAAATGTGTAAAGTAAAGTCACGTGCGGGGCGGGGCTAAAGTCGGTATCAGCACTAGTCAGCGAGGGAGTCTTATATTTCCCCTGTTTTCAATAGGCGCTAGACCAGGGAGATTGTTTTTATCATGGCGTCTGGAATGTGGAGCGCCAACCTACCATCAGCTGCCCTACTTTAAACCGCACAGATCCTGTGCTACTCATGCGCGCTGAGTTGGGCGAGGACCGTATCGAAACTGGAACCTTGGGGTTTCTAGCCGGACGCTCTAAAACCGACTGACCTTGCAATAACAAAACAGTGTTAAATATATTTTTAAAGCAGCAATAGTGTTCTACTTTTTCCACCAATCAGGATACAGCCAGGACAGGTTGGGAATAACAATTAACTATCTATGCGTTGGTGTGTTCATTCAGCAGCCCATCTTGTTTGTTGATGATACTACCCTTTTTTCGTGAAATGGGCGCAATTATTCGTAGGGGTAGATACTCTCCCGGCGGCGTTGACTTTTCACTGGAAAAGGTGATATCGCTATTTTGTGGCGTCGTGTGTGCACGCGCGTGTGTGTGGGGGGTGTTTGTTTTGTGTGGTGTGTGTTTGTATGTATGTGTGTGTGTGGTTGTGTGTGTGTGTGTGTTTGTATGTGTGTGTGTGTTTGTGTATATTTGTGAAGTTTTTTTTGTCTATCTCATTTTCGTTGCAAAATAAGTGTTAGTATCTGAGGATGTTAGGAGTAACAAAATATAAAAAAACAGGTAAGATATATTTTTTAAAAATAGCAATATTCGTTCGTTAACATGTGTATTTTCATAGAAAAAGTCGTGTTGTTGTCTAATACTACTCTTTTTTCATCAGTGAAGAGTCAATAGTTCGTTAAGGGATGAGTTATATCTCCTGACACTATAAATCCATACCCAATCAATCTGGCCTTTACCCTTCTAGTTTTTCAATGTTTCTCCACACCTTAAATCTTAAGATTATGATGAATTTTCAGGTTTAGAAAGGAGTATGCATGTGACTTGAAGTAGTTAGATATGAGGGTGAGTCAAAAAGTAATACTATTTTGTTTAGGACAGATATAATTATCAAACTAGGAACATAGTTATCAATGGAAGCCATTATTGGTTTCGTATGTTTGGTGGAGGGTCGGTGCGATACAAGTCGATCATCACTTGTCCAGCAGTTAAATTCTGTTTG
>CM042155.1:4107434-4202434 GCA_023376005.1 Doryteuthis pealeii
TTTAGGGGACTCCAAGCTCCGGATTTGTTTCGGGTTTTACTCCCTAGCCTTTCCTTGGGATAAGGTAGATCCGCAAGGCAATGGTGGGTTTATATGACTTTTCCTTATCCTAGAGGATCTGCTGACCAAGACTAAAGGGTCGCTTCTAACCGGTTTTGTGATTCTTTGAGTTTGAAACTTTAATTTACATGAGTGAAGTTACCAGTGCCTTTTAAGTCCTAAGTTATGACTTAGTATAAATCCACATTTCTTCCATTTCTTAGACCATGCTTCTAACAGTCCTACCTAGCCTCTAAATATATAATATGTCAGGAAGGTGGGGGGGAGCACGTGGTCAGTGTAGAAGGCAGTTTGGGTAAAAGGAAAAGAGAAAAAAAAAACATATATATATAAGCCGCTAGGATTGTCTAAAGCTAAAAATTTAAAGAGTGCTCGATACATAAGTAGAGCAAATAGTAATATTAATCCTAATGAGTCAGATATACCCACAAATGGTTTTGCTTAGTAGCTTATCAGGGCAAGAACATGATTATTGCCCCCTGATGAGCTACTAAACGAATCTATTATTAGGTAAATCTGACTTAAATTAAATTAGAAAATTATATATATATATATATATATATATATATATATATATATATTATATATAAAAAAAAGTTTGGTATGTACGTGTCGACCTATAACTCCAAAAAGAGACATCACTCGGATTCGAAATCTTGCATACACCTTAATATCCTTCTAACTAATAAACACACCAAATTTGGTTATAAATTTTCCTGATTAAGGGATATAATTAATTTAAAAAAATAAAATGATTTTCAGAAAGTATCATATAGCTGCTGCTGCATTAGCAGGAGCTTGCCTGCTGGCTATATCAGCTACTTGACAGTTATATTAGCACTTCTTGGTGTTCCTAAAAATGTTTTAGTCTGGTCATGGACCATGTACCTTTACTAGTGCGTATATATATATATATATACCAAGCGTGTTGGTAAATCCTCGCGGTGAGAAAAAAAAACAGCAAATAGTTTGATTGTAAAAATATACTACCAAACATCAACCGAGGAGAAAAAAAAATTGAAAACTAGGAAAAGACCAAGATAGTCGTACCAACAAAAAATAATCTATTGGTACAGTGTTTGGCCAAAAGAAAAAACAATTTATATGTATATATATGTATATAAGATATATATATATATTCATATAACAGCTAGGAGAAAGCTAATAAGAAAAAAGTGCTCAATACCTAAGTAGAGCAAATAATAAAGATAAATTTAATGAGTCAGACGAACCTACAATGAGTTTCGCTTAATGCTCTTCAGGGCTAAGATCTGACTCTGAAGAGCATTAAGCGAAACTAATATTAGGTTTGTCTGACTCATTAGATTTATATATATATATATATATATATATATATTATATAATATATATTATATATATGAATAAGGTATAATGAAAAAAACAAACGATGTTTACAACTGAAATAGGCTCATCAGAAGAGAAAGTGTGCAAACCGTTTCGGGGCCAATTCTCTTGACGGTTTAAAAAGCAACACCCGGCCCATCCTCAACTAATATGAGGACCCTATTGCATTATAATGTATCAACCGCACGTGGGTCGGTCATCAACAAAAACAAGACGGGAAAAAGACCGTTAGTAAAAACAGAACGCTGCTAGTCAAACGTTGGAATTAATAAAAAAAAATGACCGACCCACGTGCGGTTGATACATTATAATGCAATAGGGTCCTCATATTAGTTGAGGATGGGCCGGGTGTTGCTTTTTAAACCGTCAAGAGAATTGGCCCCGAAACGGTTTGCACACTTTCTCTTCTGATGAGCCTATTTCAGTTGTAAACATCGTTTGTTTTTTCATTATACCTTATTCATACTGTCGGGTTAATTTCCATTTTATTTTCACATAATTGTCCATGAAAAAACTTTACATTTGAATGTTTACCCCTTTTTGATGATATCCATTAACACCACGGATTTACCTATAAATATGGGCTACATATTTTACAGTTGGATTGTATTACAATAATTTTGATATTCTATATACACTTTTTATACATATTTTACACTTTTCTATAACTTTACATCAGACTTTTTTGAGTCTTATTTTATTACTATAATGCTTCTGATTATTTTCAAAATTGAAAATGAGGTTCATTTTATTTTTAAATAAAATTCATATTATTTTTAATACAGACAGCAAAATTTTTTTTTTTATTAATTCCAACGTTTGACTAGCAGCGTTCTGTTTTTACTAACGGTCTTTTTCCCGTCTTGTTTTTGTTGATGACCGACCCACGTGCGGTTGATACATTATAATGCAATAGGGTCCTCATATTAGTTGAGGATGGGGCGGGTGTTGCTTTTTAAACCGTCAAGAGAATTGGCCCCGAAACGGTTTGCACACTTTCTCTTCTGATGAGCCTATTTCAGTTGTAAACATCGTTTGTTTTTTCATTATACCTTATTCATACTGTCGGATTAATTTCCATTTTATTTTCACATATATATATATATATATATATATATATATATATATATAATTCCCTGTGGTGAACGGGTTGGGTAAATATTTACTCTGAACGGAGCTGTTTTATTAGAAAGAAATGTGAACAAATCCAAGTATAATTGAATGGAGTTGAATTCCCGAATTTAGTCTCTTTCATATTCTTCTCATCAGCTAGCATCGGTTCTACAGGTATCAGATCACCTTGTCGTTCGGGACTTTAGAACACACCAACTGCACTTCTGCAGAAGAGTTAGACTTTGCCGTGAGTGGAAACCTGTGTTGCTTAAGGATAGAACCCTGGTGGTTGAGCAGTCTATGATATACACCACTCCACTTTGGCCCTTATTTGGTCTGGACGGACGGTCAGAACCCCATCCCCTCTGATCAATCGGTTGCTCACGTCAAGCCCTAGCACTTATATGATTGTTTCAACCCTATTACCCTTATGGTGATCACCAAACCTATGTGCTATAAAACGGTGACAGAGTCTCTCAAACGTTAAAGTGCATCTAATGGTGAAGTTCTAATTTTGGTGCTCTGGTGAGTGTCGTGTGTTTCATCGTCATTACTCCCAGGTCCATCTATGGGTTAAATAGTAAAAATGATTTTGAAAATCATGTTTAGAAATTGAGTTTTAAAAGAAATTGTACACCCATCAAGAATGAATAAAACAGAATGTCTTCGACATGAAATAGCCCAACGATTAATGGTGAAATCTTATATGATTACACACAGGTGAACCGTGGAGTATTTCAAGGAGATTCTTTTTCACTTCAATTTATTGATATCTCATTAACGTAAATTACACAGATATCACATTGTTGATAAATTTATTAATCACTTCTTCCCCATGGGGTAACTTGAAACTGTTTATCCTTGGTGTGAGAATCTGGCTGAATTAGACTTTCCTGACCCAATATTTCAATTGGCTCAGTCGGTAGAGCGTTCGGCTAGAAACCACAAGGTTCCTAGTTCGAAACCGGTCCTCGCCAACTCAGCGTATGAGTAGTACAGGGATCTGTGCGGTAAAGTAAGGAGCTGATGGTAGGTGTGGCGCTCCACCTCAGATGCTAAAACAATCTCCTTGGTCTAGCGCTATTGAAAAGGAGATAGATTTTCCTGATTTACTTCTTGAAAAAGTCTAATTTCCATGAGTTTTAATTTAACATTGTTTAGCTCAATCGGTCGAGCGTTCGCCTAGGAATCGCAACGTTCCTGGTTCGATACCGGCCATCGGCAACTCAGCGTATGAGTAGCACAGGGATCTGAGAGGTAAAGTGATGAGCTGATCGTAGGTGTGGCATTCCACCTCAGACGTAAAAACAATCTCCTTGGTCTAACTCTAGTGAAAAGGGGATAGACTCCCTCGCTGTATGGCTGATAGTGACTTTAAGCTATCCCGTCAACTAAAAATATCACATGCCGTAAAATACAAGAAACCACACAAACTGACACCGGTTTTCTATGCAACATAAAAAAATGTCCTCCTAGGAGAAAAAATTGCCTTGTTTTTTTTAAATATTTGTACATTGGCTGAATCTAATTATAATGGAGATTGTGTAAGTGTCCGTCTATAACCGAAACTATAATCATCACTGACATCACATTTATTAACGATGTCTCTATTAAAATCTAACTCAGTTAGATTTGTCATAAAACTGTCCACATTATTGATGCATTTAAAATCCTGAAATATGTGTTATATATCTCTAAGAAATAAAGTTATACATAGTATATGGTGAGATTATTTTGCATAATGATTTTAACAAAACTGGGTTTAATAAATAATTAATTGCTATTACTGGTTTCTAATACTATTAGATACTTAGGCAGTAACATCTCCTCCACAGAAAACGACGTTACTGCACGTATAGGAAAGGCATGGGCCGCTATAAATAAATTATCGATCATATGGAGATCCAATCTCACAGACAAGTTAAAGAGACAGTTCTTCCAGGCCGTTGTCGTATCAGTGCTGCTGTATGGCTGCACCACATGGACCCTAACTAAGCGACTAGAGAATAAACTAGATGGGAGCTGCACAAAAATGCTGCGGGTGATCTTGAACAAGACATGGAAACAACACCCCACGAGAAAACAGCTGTACGGTCACCTGCCATATATCACCCAAACCATCCGAATAAGACGGACAAGACACGCGGGACACTGCTGGAGAAGCAAGGACGAACTCATAAGCGACGTCCTACTGTGGAAGCCAGCACATGGACACGCCAGTGTGGGCCGACCAGAAAAGGCGTACATTTATCAGCTCTGTGCGGATACAGGATGCTGCATAGAGGACCTCCCGAGAATGATGAGCGATAGGGACGGATGGAGAGAGGTTGTCATGGATATCCGTGCTGTCAGCGCGACATGATGATGATGATGAATACTATCATGTTATTCTTAAATGTATCAAAAGCAAACCCATATATAATCCATATAGAAACCAATTGAAATATAAGTAAATAAGTGTAATCTTTTTATATGCTTTCTTATTTAATTTCCTTTGCCGTTCAAATTTAATATAACATTTATTATACTAAAAAATTAAATACTTGCTCCTAGAGGTTGCATATTCTTGCTAGTTATTTTGATTAACAAGGGTGACACATGTAACAACTTTATTTTGGCTGCTCCTGATAATTTGGATATACACCCCTCGTGTTAAGGCACACATGGCATAAGTTGTAAGACTCCAGACTGATCATATATCACTATCAATACACGCCCAGGAAGGTGTAAATATTTGGTATGTTTAATCTAAACCCAGTTTTCTTTTCTTTCTTTACTTTTATGTTTTATACATTTTTTCTATATGTTTTATTGTTATATGATTTCAGTTTACAGTGTTATTAAGAGTCGATTGTATCAAAGTACAAGAAACTAAACAGAAGGGCAGAGAAGACTACGAGAATAAAACATGTTGAAAATCAAAACTTTTTTAGTATTACTAGTACAAAATATAAAACACCCTCCGGGCGATGTAAAAATAGATTTTTGAAACATATTGCCTGAGGGGTGGGAGTAAAAAATTCAATGTCAGCGAGTTTGTACCCTAAGTAAGTAAAATCATCAAATTCATTAAAGGATTAAAAAATAAAACAATTTGAAATGTAAACTTTAAATATGTATTAAAATAAAACAAACTATATATAGATATATAATACCAGTCATGTATTTATTAAAACTTGTTTTAAAAAAACAATGAGGACTGTCAAATGTTGCATGTTCAAATTTTGAGTGTATTTATTCTATGTTTGGATAATGTGACGTAAGCAGTGACGTAGTTTTTGTTACAGACAAAAACCGGAAGCAAATCTACATTATTAATAGATTTGTATTATTCGGGCTATTGTCCTTATCTCCATTGTTATCTGTACAACGTTTCGGCCGATATGCCCTCCGGCCTTCTTCAGGTATTTCTTGTAGGACTCGGGAACCTTCCCGGACTCGGGAACATTCTTGTCGTAAACGGGAACCTTCTTGTCGTAATGGTGAGTCATCACGGAACTTTAAACCTAACCCTTTATTCAGTCCACGGAGGTATCCTGTTCCCATTACGCTAACCATAGGTGGGTTACAGGTGTTAAGCTGTGTTAATTATTATTCTATGTTACTGCTGCCCCTGACCAGGATTGAAGCTGCAGTCTAGAGATAACAGTCACTTAGAACTGTCTTAACCTAACTCCTTTATACACTAGGCTATGTGTCCAATTGGAAATATCTGAAGAAGGCCGGTGGGCACATCAGCCGAAACGTTGAACAGATAACAACGAAGATTAGGACAATAGTCTGAATAATACAAATAATCCTAATTATCAAGCCCCATCTAAAAAATTCAGAGAAACAGAACTCTTTTTTATTCAGAGATACTGGTTGGTTGGTTGGTTGGCTGGTTGTGATTACAGTATGTCAACCCATTTGGGTCAATTAATACCGAATACGTTTTTGTTTTATTCATTCTAGATAGTCACTCAATTTGTTCTAAACATGTTTGTTTTCATTTAACTCATAGATTGGACTCTAACAGGTACTACCATTCCGAGTAAGAGTGGATCTAGGAGAAATGGTGATGAATCGGTGTTCCACATTCCCCATACCTCCAGAATTGGAACAGTAATAACGTTAATGGTGCTTTACTTTTATCATGTGTCTGACTTTTTTTTTCCTTTTCTATGGACTCTGTCTTCTCTTCATCTCACATTTTTCTTTGGTAACTTTATCCCGCAACGCAGTAACTACATGAATATACTATTTTCTTTAAAATTACATTTATATTCGAGAATGTATTACTTTATTTTGTAATTTATATTCTCAAAAACAGGAGAGAAAAAAATGCCGACAATCAAAACAAAACAAAACAAAAACAAATAATCAAAACAAAGCAAAAAATAACAAAAACATACAAACAAAGGAAAAAAGACTCACTCCAAAAAAACAAAACAACAAAAACAACAAAAAAAAAATTAAAACATTTAGACCACATGCTGCCTGATCTTCCGCCATTTTGTAGAAAGTAGGAAAAAAATGAGAAATTGGACGCAACTCGCGAACACAAGAAATATGGAGTATTTGATAAAAATGTTTTATATTAACATACCGATTTTCGGTACTTATTTATTACTCGAGCAGATTCTTTTAAAAAAATTTAAAAAACGGTACTCTTCGCGGAGAAGTGTCCCCACTCCTGCCTCAAAAAGCGCTAGCCGGTGACTGCTGAAAAAAAAACCCAGCTACGATTGAAGTCCATAGACGAAGCGGTGTCACTTGCAAAAAACAAAACAAAAAAACCCAACCAACTTAGGGCGTTTTTCCCGAAAGCCCAACCCCAACCCTAAACTCTAACCCCACCCCTACTTAAAATTAACAGTTTTATTACAAAATGTCTGGGTTCTGTTTTTTCTGGGTTAGAAAAAAATAGAGCCCAAATTATTTATTTTCCCATTAAACTAATCCTAAACCCCAACCCCAACCTCAAACCCTAACCCGAGTTTTTTTTTATTCAAGTAACACCGTTTCAATTACGGACTTCAATCGTATCTGGTATTTTTTTCTTTCTTTTTTATTTTACAGCAGCCACCGGCAAGCATTTTTTGAGGCAGGGGACCGGGACGGTTCTCTGCAAAGAGTACAAACATTTTTTTTTCTTCTATTCACACCTTCTGTCTTAAGTCTTTTTATTTATGCAGAAAATAGTATAACATGTAACCAATTTTCTTTAAAAATATCATTTGATAATATTCAACAGGAGTGGACCATGACGTCATTACAATTACAGGAAGAAGGGCCGGTTTAGCTCAGTCGGTAGAGTGTCGGGCTAGGGACCACAAGGTTTCAGGTTCGATGCCAACCCTCGCCCACTCAGCGTATGAGTTGCACATGGTTCTGTGCGGTAAAGCGATGAGCTGATGGTAGGTGTGGCGCTCCACCCCCGACGCCAAAAACAATCTCCTAGGTCTAGCGTTAGTGAAAAGGGGACAGACTCCCTCGCTGTCTGGCTAATATTGACTTTAGGCCACCCCGAGGACTTTACTTGCTTTCATTAACTTTCTAAACCTCAATGTGAAATGCAGTTTTAATCTTCAACTAAATTAATAGTGAAATCTTATATGATTACACACAGGTGAACCGTGGAGTATTTCAAGGAGATTATTTTTCACTTTTCACTTCAATTTATTGATACCTCATTAACGTAAATTACACAGATTATGGATATCACATTGTTGATAAATTTATTAATCACTTGTTCCCCATGGGGTAACTTAAAACTGTTTATCCTTGGTGTGAGAATCTGGCTGAGTTAGGCTTTCCTGACCCAATATTTCAAGTGATTTACTTCTTGGAAAAGTCTAATTTCCATGAGTTTTAATTTAACATTATTTAGCTCAATCAGTCGAGCGTTCGCCTAGGAATCGCAAGGTTCTTGGTTCGATACCGGCCATCGGAAACTCAGTGTATGAGTAGCACAGGGATGTGAGAGGTAAAGCGATGAACTGATGGTAGGTATGTCGCTCCACCTCAGACGTAAAAAAACAATCTCCTTGTCTAGCTCTAGTGAAAATGGAATAGACTCCCTCGCTGTATTGGCTGATAGTGACTTTAAGCTACCCCGTCAACTAAAAATATCACTCATGCACGCAAATATTCTATGAAATAAATATGTTGAATTAGGAACCAAAAGAAAGTTCCTTATTAGTCCCAACGCCAGTCACCCAGTTTCCTTACAATTGTATTTTGTTAGATAAGTATATTTGTAACATATCGGGGCCTAATTGATGATATCTGGAATTGCTTCTCCGTGTGGTAACGTTCCTTATTTTAAAGTCTCGGTGTATCCTTCCTTCGGACCCTTTATATTCTTTGCGATCACCCACTTTGAAAAAAGAAGGAACACAAATCAATTCGTTTCTCTGTTGTCCACTACTTTATTTCTCACCGATACGAATAATGACGATTTTCTAATTATTGAGAATATGACGTCAGTGATGGTGTAGTTTTGGTTAGAGACAGACGGTTACATAATCTTCATTATAATAAGATATCAAGTCTGGAAAAGATTTAAATCACTGACAGGGAGAGAGAATTAATTATTCAAATAGATGCCATTAGATAATATCATCGATAAGAATTATCTAATTTATACATGAACAATGGTAATTATACCCAAACTAGACGTCAAGATAAGGAATACATAAAATAGATATAAAAGTAGGGGAAAATATGCAAAAATACGAGTTAAAATTAATAGACAATAGAATTCAGTAGATTGAAATATTTACAGGGTGAGCAAAAAAAAAACTCTTTTGATTTCCAGTAATCATAACATACAAAACCTATACGAATTAAAATGAATACATGACAGAACAAAATACATTGAAGTAATTAATGGGTGAGCCCCCCCCCAAAAAAAAAAAACAGTTAGATTTCTACTAATCATGACATACAAACCTATACGAATTAAGATAAATACATGAGACAACTCAATACATTGAAATAATTATTGGGTAATCCCCCCAAAAAACACTTCGATTTCTACTAATCATGACATACAGACCTATACGAGTTAAAAATGAATAAATAGGAGAACTCAATACATTGAAATAATCAATAGGTGAACAGAAAAAACACACTTCGATTTCTACAAATCATAATATACTAACCTATAAAAGTTAAAATGAATACAAAGTACAACTCAATAGATTGAAATAATTACAGGATAATAATAAAAACCCTGTTACGTTTTTATGGGCCATCCTTTAGCCTTCAAACAAGAGCGCTTGTACAGCGGAAATCCTTGGTAATCCTTTTGTTCTCCTCAGTATTGTAAGTTCCTTCGTCAATGATTGCAAATGGACTATGGAAAGTATCAGTGTTTAAGTAGTGAATGAGCCGAACATTATGGATGTTGATTGGCGGAGGAATAGACCACGTGACCCCGCATAGTCTATAAATCTACGTGGTGTATTGCAGGACACCTTATATTACAAAAACATCGGGAACCTCACGTGGTGTAATGGTTAGCAAGCTAGATTAGCGGACCATTGTTAGTGAGTTCGATTCTCACTGGGCGCCCCATAATTCTGGCCTTGTGCCGTATCTAAGCCACGCTTAGTAAATAACTATAGGGAACCTCACGTGGTGTAATGGTTAGCAAGCTCGCTTCGCAAACCATTGTTAGTGAGTTCGATTCTCATTGGGAGCCCCATACTTCTGGCCTTGTGCCATATCTAAGCTAAGCTTAGTAAATAACTATACCTCACGTGGTGTAATGGTTAGCAAGCTAGATTAGCGACCATTGTTAGTGAGTTCGATTCTCACTGGGCGCCCCATACTTCTGGCCTTGTGCCATCTAAGCTAAGCTTAGTAAATAACTATAGGGCACCTCACGTGGTGTAATGGTTAGCAAGCTAGATTAGCAGACCATTGTTAGTGAGTTCGATTCTCACTGGGCGCCCCATACTTCTGGCCTTGTGCTATCTAAGCTAAGCTTAGTAAATAACTATACCTCACGTGGTGTAATGGTTAGCAAGCTAGATTAGCAGACCATTGTTAGTGAGTTCGATTCTCACTGGGCGCCCCATACTTCTGGCCTTGTGCCATATCTAAGCTAAGCTTAGTAAATAACTATACACCTCACGTGGTGTAATGGTTAGCAAGCTAGATTAGCAGACCATTGTTAGTGAGTTCGATTCTCACTGGGCGCCCCATACTTCTGGCCTTGTGCTATCTAAGCTAAGCTTAGTAAATAACTATAGGGCACCTCACGTGGTGTAATGGTTAGCAAGCTAGATTAGCAGACCATTGTTAGTGAGTTCGATTCTCACTGGGCGCCCCATACTTCTGGCCTTGTGCCATATCTAAGCTAAGCTTAGTAAATAACTATAGGGCACCTCACGTGGTGTAATGGTTAGCAAGCTAGATTAGCACCATTGTTAGTGAGTTCGATTCTCACTGGGCGCCCCATACTTCTGGCCTTGTGCCATATCTAAGCTAAGCTTAGTAAATAACTATACACCTCACGTGGTGTAATGGTTAGCAAGCTAGATTAGCAGACCATTGTTAGTGAGTTCGATTCTCACTGGGCGCCCATACTTCTGGCCTTGTGCTATCTAAGCTAAGCTTAGTAAATAACTATACCTCACGTGGTGTAATGGTTAGCAAGCTAGATTAGCAGACCATTGTTAGTGAGTTCGATTCTCACTGGGCGCCCCATACTTCTGGCCTTGTGCTATCTAAGCTAAGCTTAGTAAATAACTATAGGGCACCTCACGTGGTGTAATGGTTAGCAAGCTAGATTAGCAGACCATTGTTAGTGAGTTCGATTCTCACTGGGCGCCCCATACTTCTGGCCTTGTGCCATATCTAAGCTAAGCTTAGTAAATAACTATAGGGCACCTCACGTGGTGTAATGGTTAGCAAGCTAGATTCGCAGACCATTGTTAGTGAGTTCGATTCTCACTGGGCGCCCCATACTTCTGGCCTTGTGCCATATCTAAGCTAAGCTTAGTAAATAACTATAGGGCACTCACGTGGTGTAATGGTTAGCAAGCTAGATTCGCAGACCATTGTTAGTGAGTTCGATTCTCACTGGGCGCCCATACTTCTGGCCTTGTGCCATATCTAAGCTAAGCTTAGTAAATAACTAGGGCACCTCACGTGGTGTAATGGTTAGCAAGCTAGATTCGCAGACCATTGTTAGTGAGTTCGATTCTCACTGGGCGCCCCATACTTCTGGCCTTGTGCCATATCTAAGCTAAGCTTAGTAAATAACACCTCACGTGGTGTAATGGTTAGCAAGCTAGATTCGCAGACCATTGTTAGTGAGTTCGATTCTCACTGGGCGCCCCATACTTCTGGCCTTGTGCCATATCTAAGCTAAGCTTAGTAAATAACTATAGGGCACCTCACGTGGTGTAATGGTTAGCAAGCTAGATTAGCACCATTGTTAGTGAGTTCGATTCTCACTGGGCGCCCCATACTTCTGGCCTTGTGCCATATCTAAGCTAAGCTTAGTAAATAACTATACCTCACGTGGTGTAATGGTTAGCAAGCTAGATTAGCAGACCATTGTTAGTGAGTTCGATTCTCACTGGGCGCCCCATACTTCTGGCCTTGTGCCATATCTAAGCTAAGCTTAGTAAATAACTATAGGGCACCTCACGTGGTGTAATGGTTAGCAAGCTAGATTCGCAGACCATTGTTAGTGAGTTCGATTCTCACTGGGCGCCCCATACTTCTGGCCTTGTGCCATATCTAAGCTAAGCTTAGTAAATAACTAGGGCACCTCACGTGGTGTAATGGTTAGCAAGCTTTCGCAGACCATTGTTAGTGAGTTCGATTCTCATTGGGCGCCCCATACTTCTGGCCTTGTGCCATATCTAAGCTAAGCTTAGTAAATAAGGGCACCTCACGTGGTGTAATGGTTAGCAAGCTAGATTGCAGACCATTGTTAGTGAGTTCGATTCTCACTGGGCGCCCCATACTTCTGGCCTTGTGCCATATCTAAGCTAAGCTTAGTAAATAACTATATGGGCACCTCACGTGGTGTAATGGTTAGCAAGCTAGATTCGCAGACCATTGTTAGTGAGTTCGATTCTCACTGGGCGCCCCATACTTCTGGCCTTGTGCCATATCTAAGCTAAGCTTAGTAAATAACTATAGGGCACCTCACGTGGTGTAATGGTTAGCAAGCTAGATTGCAGACCATTGTTAGTGAGTTCGATTCTCACTGGGCGCCCCATACTTCTGGCCTTGTGCCATATCTAAGCTAAGCTTAGTAAATAACTATAGGGCACCTCACGTGGTGTAATGGTTAGCAAGCTAGATTCGCAGACCATTGTTAGTGAGTTCGATTCTCACTGGGCGCCCCATACTTCTGGCCTTGTGCCATATCTAAGCTAAGCTTAGTAAATAACTAGGGCACCTCACGTGGTGTAATGGTTAGCAAGCTAGATTCGCAGACCATTGTTAGTGAGTTCGATTCTCACTGGGCGCCCCATACTTCTGGCCTTGTGCCATATCTAAGCTAAGCTTAGTAAATAACACCTCACGTGGTGTAATGGTTAGCAAGCTAGATTGCAGACCATTGTTAGTGAGTTCGATTCTCACTGGGCGCCCCATACTTCTGGCCTTGTGCCATATCTAAGCTAAGCTTAGTAAATAACTATAGGGCACCTCACGTGGTGTAATGGTTAGCAAGCTAGATTAGCAGACCATTGTTAGTGAGTTCGATTCTCACTGGGCCCCATACTTCTGGCCTTGTGCCATATCTAAGCTAAGCTTAGTAAATAACTATAGGGCACCTCACGTGGTGTAATGGTTAGCAAGCTAGATTCGCAGACCATTGTTAGTGAGTTCGATTCTCACTGGGGCCCCATACTTCTGGCCTTGTGCCATATCTAAGCTAAGCTTAGTAAATAACTATAGGGCACCTCACGTGGTGTAATGGTTAGCAAGCTAGATTAGCAGACCATTGTTAGTGAGTTCGATTCTCACTGGGTGCCCCATACTTCTGGCCTTGTGCCATATCTAAGCTAAGCTTAGTAAATAACTATAGGGCACCTCACGTGGTGTAATGGTTAGCAAGCTAGATTAGCAGACCATTGTTAGTGAGTTCGATTCTCACTGGGCGCCCCATACTTCTGGCCTTGTGCCATATCTAAGCTAAGCTTAGTAAATAACTATAGGGCACCTCACGTGGTGTAATGGTTAGCAAGCTAGATTGCAGACCATTGTTAGTGAGTTCGATTCTCACTGGGCCCCATACTTCTGGCCTTGTGCCATATCTAAGCTAAGCTTAGTAAATAACTATGGGCACCTCACGTGGTGTAATGGTTAGCAAGCTAGATTAGCAGACCATTGTTAGTGAGTTCGATTCTCACTGGGCGCCCCATACTTCTGGCCTTGTGCCATATCTAAGCTAAGCTTAGTAAATAACTATACACCTCACGTGGTGTAATGGTTAGCAAGCTAGATTAGCAGACCATTGTTAGTGAGTTCGATTCTCACTGGGCGCCCCATACTTCTGGCCTTGTGCCATATCTAAGCTAAGCTTAGTAAATAACTATAGGGCACCTCACGTGGTGTAATGGTTAGCAAGCTAGATTGCAGACCATTGTTAGTGAGTTCGATTCTCACTGGGCGCCCCATACTTCTGGCCTTGTGCCATATCTAAGCTAAGCTTAGTAAATAACTATAGGGCACCTCACGTGGTGTAATGGTTAGCAAGCTAGATTAGCAGACCATTGTTAGTGAGTTCGATTCTCACTGGGCGCCCATACTTCTGGCCTTGTGCCATATCTAAGCTAAGCTTAGTAAATAACTATAGGGCACCTCACGTGGTGTAATGGTTAGCAAGCTAGATTAGCAGACCATTGTTAGTGAGTTCGATTCTCACTGGGCGCCCCATACTTCTGGCCTTGTGCCATATCTAAGCTAAGCTTAGTAAATAACTATAGGGCACCTCACGTGGTGTAATGGTTAGCAAGCTAGATTAGCAGACCATTGTTAGTGAGTTCGATTCTCACTGGGCCCCATACTTCTGGCCTTGTGCCATATCTAAGCTAAGCTTAGTAAATAACTATAGGGCACCTCACGTGGTGTAATGGTTAGCAAGCTAGATTAGCAGACCATTGTTAGTGAGTTCGATTCTCACTGGGCGCCCCATACTTCTGGCCTTGTGCCATATCTAAGCTAAGCTTAGTAAATAACTATAGGGCACCTCACGTGGTGTAATGGTTAGCAAGCTAGATTCGCAGACCATTGTTAGTGAGTTCGATTCTCACTGGGCGCCCCATACTTCTGGCCTTGTGCCATATCTAAGCTAAGCTTAGTAAATAACTAGGGCACCTCACGTGGTGTAATGGTTAGCAAGCTAGATTGCAGACCATTGTTAGTGAGTTCGATTCTCATTGGGCGCCCCATACTTCTGGCCTTGTGCCATATCTAAGCTAAGCTTAGTAAACACCTCACGTGGTGTAATGGTTAGCAAGCTAGATTAGCAGACCATTGTTAGTGAGTTCGATTCTCACTGGGCGCCCCATACTTCTGGCCTTGTGCCATATCTAAGCTAAGCTTAGTAAATAACTATACACCTCACGTGGTGTAATGGTTAGCAAGCTAGATTAGCAGACCATTGTTAGTGAGTTCGATTCTCACTGGGCGCCCATACTTCTGGCCTTGTGCCATATCTAAGCTAAGCTTAGTAAATAACTATAGGGCACCTCACGTGGTGTAATGGTTAGCAAGCTAGATTAGCAGACCATTGTTAGTGAGTTCGATTCTCACTGGGCGCCCATACTTCTGGCCTTGTGCCATATCTAAGCTAAGCTTAGTAAATAACTATAGGGCACCTCACGTGGTGTAATGGTTAGCAAGCTAGATTCGCAGACCATTGTTAGTGAGTTCGATTCTCACTGGGCGCCCCATACTTCTGGCCTTGTGCCATATCTAAGCTAAGCTTAGTAAATAACTAGGGCACCTCACGTGGTGTAATGGTTAGCAAGCTAGATTCGCAGACCATTGTTAGTGAGTTCGATTCTCATTGGGCGCCCCATACTTCTGGCCTTGTGCCATATCTAAGCTAAGCTTAGTAAACACCTCACGTGGTGTAATGGTTAGCAAGCTAGATTCGCAGACCATTGTTAGTGAGTTCGATTCTCACTGGGCGCCCCATACTTCTGGCCTTGTGCCATATCTAAGCTAAGCTTAGTAAATAACTATACACGTGGTGTAATGGTTAGCAAGCTAGATTAGCAGACCATTGTTAGTGAGTTCGATTCTCACTGGGCGCCCCATACTTCTGGCCTTGTGCCATATCTAAGCTAAGCTTAGTAAATAACTATAGGGCACCTCACGTGGTGTAATGGTTAGCAAGCTAGATTCGCAGACCATTGTTAGTGAGTTCGATTCTCATTGGGCCCCATACTTCTGGCCTTGTGCCATATCTAAGCTAAGCTTAGTAAATAACTATACACCTCACGTGGTGTAATGGTTAGCAAGCTAGATTAGCAGACCATTGTTAGTGAGTTCGATTCTCACTGGGCGCCCCATACTTCTGGCCTTGTGCCATCTAAGCTAAGCTTAGTAAATAACTATACACCTCACGTGGTGTAATGGTTAGCAAGCTAGATTAGCAGACCATTGTTAGTGAGTTCGATTCTCACTGGGCGCCCCATACTTCTGGCCTTGTGCCATATCTAAGCTAAGCTTAGTAAATAACTATAGGGCACCTCACGTGGTGTAATGGTTAGCAAGCTAGATTAGCAGACCATTGTTAGTGAGTTCGATTCTCACTGGGGCCCCATACTTCTGGCCTTGTGCCATATCTAAGCTAAGCTTAGTAAATAACTATATACCACGTGGTGTAATGGTTAGCAAGCTAGATTAGCAGACCATTGTTAGTGAGTTCGATTCTCACTGGGCGCCCCATACTTCTGGCCTTGTGCCATATCTAAGCTAAGCTTAGTAAATAACTATAGGGCACCTCACGTGGTGTAATGGTTAGCAAGCTAGATTAGCAGACCATTGTTAGTGAGTTCGATTCTCACTGGGCGCCCCATACTTCTGGCCTTGTGCTATCTAAGCTAAGCTTAGTAAATAACTATAGGGCACCTCACGTGGTGTAATGGTTAGCAAGCTAGATTAGCAGACCATTGTTAGTGAGTTCGATTCTCACTGGGCGCCCCATACTTCTGGCCTTGTGCCATATCTAAGCTAAGCTTAGTAAATAACTATATACGTGGTGTAATGGTTAGCAAGCTAGATTAGCAGACCATTGTTAGTGAGTTCGATTCTCACTGGGCGCCCCATACTTCTGGCCTTGTGCCATATCTAAGCTAAGCTTAGTAAATAACTATACCTCACGTGGTGTAATGGTTAGCAAGCTAGATTAGCAGACCATTGTTAGTGAGTTCGATTCTCACTGGGCGCCCCATACTTCTGGCCTTGTGCCATATCTAAGCTAAGCTTAGTAAATAACTATACACCTCACGTGGTGTAATGGTTAGCAAGCTAGATTAGCACCATTGTTAGTGAGTTCGATTCTCACTGGGCGCCCATACTTCTGGCCTTGTGCCATATCTAAGCTAAGCTTAGTAAATAACTATACACCTCACGTGGTGTAATGGTTAGCAAGCTAGATTAGCAGACCATTGTTAGTGAGTTCGATTCTCACTGGGCGCCCCATACTTCTGGCCTTGTGCCATATCTAAGCTAAGCTTAGTAAATAACTATACACCTCACGTGGTGTAATGGTTAGCAAGCTTTCGCAGACCATTGTTAGTGAGTTCGATTCTCACTGGGCGCCCCATACTTCTGGCCTTGTGCCATATCTAAGCAAAGCTTAGTAAATAACTATACCTCACGTGGTGTAATGGTTAGCAAGCTTTCGCAGACCATTGTTAGTGAGTTCGATTCTCATTGGGCGCCCATACTTCTGGCCTTGTGCCATATCTAAGCTAGCTTAGGGTGTAATGGTTAGCAAGCTTTCGCAGACCATTGTTAGTGAGTTCGATTCTCACTGGGCGCCCCATACTTCTGGCCTTGTGCCATATCTAAGCTAAGCTTAGTAAATAACTATGTGGTGTAATGGTTAGCAAGCTAGATTAGCAGACCATTGTTAGTGAGTTCGATTCTCACTGGGCCCCATACTTCTGGCCTTGTGCCATATCTAAGCTAAGCTTAGTAAATAACTATACACCTCACGTGGTAATGGTTAGCAAGCTAGATTAGCAGACCATTGTTAGTGAGTTCGATTCTCACTGGGCGCCCCATACTTCTGGCCTTGTGCCATATCTAAGCTAAGCTTAGTAAATAACTATATGGGCACCTCACGTGGTGTAATGGTTAGCAAGCTTTGCAGACCATTGTTAGTGAGTTCGATTCTCACTGGGCGCCCCACTTCTGGCCTTGTGCCATATCTAAGCTAAGCTTAGTAAATAACTAGGGCACCTCACGTGGTGTAATGGTTAGCAAGCTAGATTCGCAGACCATTGTTAGTGAGTTCGATTCTCATGGGCGCCCCATACTTCTGGCCTTGTGCCATATCTAAGCTAAGCTTAGTAAACCTCGTGGTGTAATGGTTAGCAAGCTGCAGACCATTGTTAGTGAGTTCGATTCTCACTGGGCGCCCATACTTCTGGCCTTGTGCCATATCTAAGCTAAGCTTAGTAAATAACTATACACCTCACGTGGTGTAATGGTTAGCAAGCTAGATTAGCAGACCATTGTTAGTGAGTTCGATTCTCACTGGGCGCCCCATACTTCTGGCCTTGTGCCATATCTAAGCTAAGCTTAGTAAATAACTATATGTGGTGTAATGGTTAGCAAGCTAGATTAGCAGACCATTGTTAGTGAGTTCGATTCTCACTGGGCGCCCCATACTTCTGGCCTTGTGCCATATCTAAGCTAAGCTTAGTAAATAACTATACACCTCACGTGGTGTAATGGTTAGCAAGCTAGATTCGCAGACCATTGTTAGTGAGTTCGATTCTCACTGGGCGCCCCATACTTCTGGCCTTGTGCCATATCTAAGCTAAGCTTAGTAAATAACTAGGGCACCTCACGTGGTGTAATGGTTAGCAAGCTAGATTCGCAAACCATTGTTAGTGAGTTCGATTCTCATTGGGCGCCCCATACTTCTGGCCTTGTGCCATATCTAAGCTAAGCTTAGTAAATATGGTGTAATGGTTAGCAAGCTTTCGCAGACCATTGTTAGTGAGTTCGATTCTCACTGGGCGCCCCATACTTCTGGCCTTGTGCCATATCTAAGCTAAGCTTAGTAAATAACTATACACCTCACGTGGTGTAATGGTTAGCAAGCTAGATTAGCAGACCATTGTTAGTGAGTTCGATTCTCACTGGGCGCCCCATACTTCTGGCCTTGTGCCATATCTAAGCTAAGCTTAGTAAATAACTATACCTCACGTGGTGTAATGGTTAGCAAGCTAGATTTGCAGACCATTGTTAGTGAGTTCGATTCTCATTGGGGCCCCATACTTCTGGCCTTGTGCCATATCTAAGCAAAGCTTAGTAATATGGGCACCTCATTTGGTGTAATGGTTAGCAAGCTAGATTAGCAGACCATTGTTAGTGAGTTCGATTCTCACTGGGCGCCCCATACTTCTGGCCTTGTGCCATATCTAAGCTAAGCTTAGTAAATAACTATAGGGCACCTCACGTGGTGTAATGGTTAGCAAGCTAGCAGACCATTGTTAGTGAGTTCGATTCTCACTGGGTGCCCCATACTTCTGGCCTTGTGCCATATCTAAGCTAAGCTTAGTAAATAACTATACCTCACGTGGTGTAATGGTTAGCAAGCTAGATTGCAAACCATTGTTAGTGAGTTCGATTCTCACTGGGTGCCCCATTCTGGCCTTGTGCCATATCTAAGCTAAGCTTAGTAAATAACTATATGGGCACCTCACGTGGTGTAATGGTTAGCAAGCTAGCTTCGCAGACCATTGTTAGTGAGTTCGATTCTCATTGGGCCCCATACTTCTGGCCTTGTGCCATATCTAAGCAAAGCTTAGTAGGCACCTCACGTGGTGTAATGGTTAGCAAGCTAGATTCGCAAACCATTGTTAGTGAGTTCGATTCTCATTGGGGCCCCATACTTCTGGCCTTGTGCCATATCTAAGCTAAGCTTAGTAAATAACTATAGGGCACCTCACGTGGTGTAATGGTTAGCAAGCTAGATTGCAGACCATTGTTAGTGAGTTCGATTCTCATTGGGTGCCCCATACTTCTGGCCTTGTGCCATATCTAAGCTAAGCTTAGTAAATAAGGGCACCTCACGTGGTGTAATGGTTAGCAAGCTAGATTAGCAGACCATTGTTAGTGAGTTCGATTCTCACTGGGCGCCCATACTTCTGGCCTTGTGCCATATCTAAGCTAAGCTTAGTAAATAACTAT
Source organism: Doryteuthis pealeii (assembly GCA_023376005.1). Classification (NCBI taxonomy): domain Eukaryota; kingdom Metazoa; phylum Mollusca; class Cephalopoda; order Myopsida; family Loliginidae; genus Doryteuthis; species Doryteuthis pealeii. The sequence goes on from CM042155.1 coordinate 4,127,373, forward strand.
ATATGTGGTGTAATGGTTAGCAAGCTAGATTGCAGACCATTGTTAGTGAGTTCGATTCTCATGGGTGCCCCACTTCTGGCCTTGTGCCATATCTAAGCTAAGCTTAGTAAATAACTATATACGTGGTGTAATGGTTAGCAAGCTAGATTAGCAGACCATTGTTAGTGAGTTCGATTCTCACTGGGTGCCCCATACTTCTGGCCTTGTGCCATATCTAAGCTAAGCTTAGTAAATAACTATAGGGCACCTCACGTGGTGTAATGGTTAGCAAGCTTTCGCAGACCATTGTTAGTGAGTTCGATTCTCATTGGGTGCCCCATACTTCTGGCCTTGTGCCATATCTAAGCTAAGCTTAGTAAATAGGGCACCTCACGTGGTGTAATGGTTAGCAAGCTCGATTCGCAAACCATTGTTAGTGAGTTCGATTCTCATTGGGCCCCATACTTCTGGCCTTGTGCCATATCTAAGCTAAGCTTAGTAAATAACTATACACCTCACGTGGTGTAATGGTTAGCAAGCTAGATTGCAGACCATTGTTAGTGAGTTCGATTCTCATTGGGTGCCCCATACTTCTGGCCTTGTGCCATATCTAAGCTAAGCTTAGTAAATAAGGGCACCTCATTTGGTGTAATGGTTAGCAAGCTAGATTAGCAGACCATTGTTAGTGAGTTCGATTCTCACTGGGCGCCCCACTTCTGGCCTTGTGCCATATCTAAGCTAAGCTTAGTAAATAACTATAGGGCACCTCACGTGGTGTAATGGTTAGCAAGCTAGATTGCAGACCATTAGTGAGTTCGATTCTCACTGGGTGCCCCATACTTCTGGCCTTGTGCCACATCTAAGCTAAGCTTAGTAAATAACTATATGTGGTGTAATGGTTAGCAAGCTAGATTGCAAACCATTGTTAGTGAGTTCGATTCTCACTGGGTGCCCCATACTTCTGGCCTTGTGCCATATCTAAGCTAAGCTTAGTAAATAACTATACACCTCACGTGGTGTAATGGTTAGCAAGCTAGATTCGCAGACCATTGTTAGTGAGTTCGATTCTCATTGGGCCCCATACTTCTGGCCTTGTGCTATATCTAAGCAAAGCTTAGTAAATAACCTCACGTGGTGTAATGGTTAGCAAGCTTTCGCAGACCATTGTTAGTGAGTTCGATTCTCATTGGGGCCCCATACTTCTGGCCTTGTGCCATATCTAAGCTAAGCTTAGTAAATAACTATATGGGCACCTCACGTGGTGTAATGGTTAGCAAGCTAGATTAGCAAACCATTGTTAGTGAGTTCGATTCTCACTGGGTGCCCCATACTTCTGGCCTTGTGCCATATCTAAGCTAAGCTTAGTAAATAACTATATGGGCACCTCACGTGGTGTAATGGTTAGCAAGCTTTCGCAAACCATTGTTAGTGAGTTCGATTCTCACTGGGTGCCCCATACTTCTGGCCTTGTGCCATATCTAAGCTAAGCTTAGTAAATAACTATACACCTCACGTGGTAATGGTTAGCAAGCTTTCGCAGACCATTGTTAGTGAGTTCGATTCTCATTGGGGCCCCATACTTCTGGCCTTGTGCCATATCTAAGCTAAGCTTAGTAAATAACTATATTGTGGTGTAATGGTTAGCAAGCTAGATTAGCAGACCATTGTTAGTGAGTTCGATTCTCACTGGGTGCCCCATACTTCTGGCCTTGTGCCATATCTAAGCTAAGCTTAGTAAATAACTATAGGGCACCTCATATGGTGTAATGGTTAGCAAGCTAGATTAGCAGACCATTGTTAGTGAGTTCGATTCTCACTGGGCCCATACTTCTGGCCTTGTGCCACATCTAAGCTAAGCTTAGTAAATAACTATAGGGCACCTCACGTGGTGTAATGGTTAGCAAGCTAGATTCGCAGACCATTGTTAGTGAGTTCGATTCTCACTGGGCGCCCCATACTTCTGGCCTTGTGCCATATCTAAGCTAAGCTTAGTAAATAACTATATTACAAAAACATCGGGCACCTCACGTGGTGTAATGGTTAGCAAGCTCGCCTCGCAGACCATTGTTAATGAGTTCGATTCTCATTGGGTGCCCCATACTTCTGGCCATGTGCCACATCTAAGCTCAGCTTAGTAAATAACTATATTACAAAAACATTCCAACAAACACTATCCGATTTCTAGTAATGATAAAATACAAACCTAAACGAGTTACAATGAATACACAGAACTCAATATATTGAAATGATTAATGGGTGAGCACAAAAAAAAAAAAACTTCGATTTCATGTAGTCATAACATGCAAACCTATTAGAGTTAAAATGAAAACACAGGCGAACTCAATACATTAATATAATTTTCTTTTTTCTTCAAATGGTCAAAGATCAACCCCTGTACGTTCTGAATTGATAAAAAATATTTTTTCAGGTTTCTTCAATAAAATAAGCTAATCCTTATAAAAATTAAGTTGTTAGAAAATAATTTGGTGAAGATTTCATTAAAATTGGACAATTCCATAATTCTTGGTATTTGTTTTAACATTAGGAAAATTTCTAAAATTTATTATCTCACTTGGCAACCCTTGAACATCACTGATATATTAAAGTAATATTTTTCAATTTGAAAACATGAAAAACAAGACGTCTTAAAGAAGCTCAAATGTTGGGCTTTAGTGACCTACTGAGTAGACCAAATACAGATATGAATACACCATGGAAACCAAGGCTAAATCAAACTGTTTTCTCTTCTCAAGTAGATTATTTTAAAAATAAAAATAATGAAAAGCAATGAAGGATTTTAAATCTCAAGGGTGAAGGGTGTTAGGTGTTGTGTTTTGTAGAAATCCATTTGAATATATGACTTTGTATGCCTGATTACTTTTCTGTTTTAACAGGTTAAACAGGTTTGAGGCCAGTTTTTTTTTTAAATATTAGTTCGCATATTAGGCAAAAACTTTAAAAACAAAAAGAAAATACTATTGGTAATCAATTTGATAGTTGTTCGGCATCCAGTATGCGAGAAGTTGTGAAAATGTTAAAATAATTTTTTTTCTCAGTGAAAGTTCTATCTATGGTCTTGAATAACCTGTCACAACATCGCAGAGCCTTGATTTCGTTCCGCGTTCGAGTCTCCAGATTGTGCTGTCTCTCAGTAGGTCTCTCGGACTCTATCCATTTATATTCTTCCTTTCAACTGCTGAGCCCTTTTTATAATCCTATTTTTACGTCAGCTTTTAATTAAAAAAATCGAATTCAAATACACCATTATTTCTAATAAACAATATAATATGCACACAATGGAATATGTATTGAATATAAAGTTTCTTCTTATATATATTTTGTTTTTTTCTTTTGTTTTGTACAGAGACCACATTTCCGTAGAATCAAGTGTTGAAATTGTGGGAACCGAAACTTGAATTTTCATCTTCAACCCAAAAATACGAACACTAGGCACCCGCACTCTTCCATTTCAAGTATTTTTAACATCCAGACCTATGACTAATGTGTCCATTCGTAGGTGTGTGGGGATTAATGAAAAATAAAATACTACAAATAGAAATAAATAAAACAAAATAATATAAAACAAAATTACATAAAATATAAAATACAACAAAAAAAGCGATCTCCCAGGAGGTCTCAGAGAGGAAGAGTCCTCTGGGCATGGGCAAAAAAAATCCTGACGCCAAAAAAGGAATCTCTTTCTCTTTTACACGAAGACTTCGTCGAGTGCACACCTATAAAGTCTTTCGGAAGTCGAGTAGTGTAATGGTTAGAATCGTAGGAAATGGTATGTAAATTTCCTTTAAAAATCAAAACAAAAATGACTGAAGTATATGTCAAAAGTGTTACATAATTATTAGATACCTAATGATTATGGCAATAGTGTAGAAAACATAATGGCGATTAGTGCAGCCCACGGCCTTGAAAGATGAGTGACAATGCTTGACCTCACTCTCACCTTGCTTTCCGGGGATAAATCGTGAGAACCGGAAGGCATAGAAGACCCTGTTCTGGTTTAAGGATACTAAGTAACTCAGTCAGTTAGAAGTTAGAAGCCGAGCTAGCAAATGTAAGGATCTGCACAGACGTCTGGTTTGGGGATTTATAAATAAAGTAACATCAACGTAAATCGAAGTCTTGTGTTTATTACCTAAAAACTAACAATAACACAGGGCTTCTGATAAGGAGAAATCCCCAACAGAAACCAGACCCAAAGTCCCCAGGGAGAGTCCAGACTTTAGAAGAGACCATACTAAGATGTTAGACGATCAGAATAGCAAAGCCGGCCAGAAGAAGAGACGACTAGAAGTAAGAAGTAAGAATGGTATACAACGTAATATCGATTTGGTACTGTGAAAACGTCAGTATATAACAAAAAGAAGAAAACACGAATTTAAACGTACAAGAAAATTTCCTTTAAAAATCACAATAAAACTTGATTAAAAGATGACATGTCTATTAAAGATATGTCCCATTTCTTAACCTGAAAGCCTTGGGACGCTAAGGCGCCAGATTCCAGTGCCCTTCTGCTACGTCATCGATCCCCACTGTTAACGAGAAAACAGTCAGTGGTCGGTTCGGCTTAAACCTGTAAGGACCTGAATGAGTTAACTCCCTCAGACTGAATTGATAAATAAGTTGCCACTCGCTTCCAAGAGTAAACCTTGAAATTCAACAAATTCAATCTTGAAAGAATTATACAGAAATCATCTCAACTCAATTAGGGTTTGCAACTCAAAGACAGCTTCCCTAAAATCAACCTCTAAATTTCGTCACCAGCAAAACATACGAAATTTCAACCCGCCTCTGCCGATAGGTTGGAGGGTCACACTTCATTTCAAAGAACTTCGTTAACCGGACTCTGAGTTAAGTTCTCCGCAAATGACACCAAAATTTGCAAAACTATCCTTAAATCTATCTTTCCCTTTTTTTTGTTTATACATATTAAATATGTTGTTAAATATATTTGTCTTGTCTTGTCTTTTCATTCAGTGTATATATATAATCATCCACAGACAATGTGTTTCGACGTATCACGTCTCCTCTGCCTAGAATTCGCAGTCGACCCATTTATGATCAGTCAATTCTTAACTGGGGCATCATCAGCACCTAAAAGGGAATGAGTTTCGACTGATAAATACGTACATAGGTATATATGTCAATGTCCGTTTAATAGGAGAGCCTTGCTATTTTAAGTGTATACCGTGACAGTTACATAGATGGATGAACATTTACAAAACCCCATAATCATAGATATATATATATATATATTATATATATATAATATATATATATATATATATATATATATAGCAACAATAGCATAATCTTTACAGATCATTGCCGTCTCTCACAATCCCACAACTCTGCCACCAGAACTCTACCTTACATGAGCCCTCAAATGACTCATCAAATCTGCTGCAGATCTACAAAGTTTGATGCAAATATGACATTGAAAAGACTTCTTCCCCGTTGAATGAGATGATTCAGATGAATCAGATGAGTCAGATGATAAAATTTGATGCTTATGCACCACCATATGTCTCTTAAGACCGGAAGCCGACTTACAGACCTTGCCACACACAGCACAAGACACATTATTTACTCCTGGAATCTGCATGGATTGACCCAGGTGAGATTTCTTATGATTGACATAGCCAGCCTTCGAAAGCAAAACTCGACCACATGTCAGACATTTCCAACCCTCCATGTTCTCTCCAATATGACAGGTGTAACCCTTTCGAAGTTGACGCTTTAGGTTTTCATGCACGATTCTTTCACTCTCATAACTGGTACAGCCATCATCCACATGAACTCTCCAGTCAGTTCTCTTCAGTGCCAGCTTTTCCCATTTGTCAGGACATTTCTATTTTTACAAGGTTGTTTTTTAAGCAATCCTTATACCTCTTCCTAGGCTTATGCTGCGGCCTTTTGCCATCACGCAGCTGACCGTAAAAGAGTTGCAATCTAGCATCACCCATACGCACAACATGACCTGCCCAACGCATTTGAGCCGTTATGATAAGAGTTTCACTGCTTGAGCATGTATACATACATACATACATACATACATACATACATACATATATATATATATATATATATATATATATATATATATATATATATAATTATGCATAGAAGTAGAAATTATCTGTATCAATAAATATACAAAGTTAGGAATAAAGACATGTGTACGGAATTACAAATCTGAGAAATTTTCCAATTATATTTCCAAATCGAAATTGAGGATTTATTTAAGAACCTCCCATTCATAATTTTGTTTTATGGGATTTTTCCAATTAATTTTATCACATTTAGAAGTTTCCCCATACATTATAAAAATAATTCATTTTCACATATCGAGGAACGTAAAACCGGATGACAGCGAAATTTATGATTAATTTTAACTTTTCAATTCAGTAAATATATGAAGATCTATTTCGGCGGATTGATATCCTTAAGAATTAAGTGATGTACTTTAAGAAGGATTAGCATCGGAAATGGAAAAATTTAAAGAATGATCGGCGTGTTAAATGAACAAAAATAGAAACATCCAATTAAATCCCCTTATCTCTAAAACGATTCTTGTTTATCGTTTTAACTTAATCTGTAACAGAAAACTTAAGATCTATTAAACCAATTTATCCAATACAGCCACATAATTAGTTAGAGTCGATATAGAAAGGACATAAATTAACACTGACAAGGCTAATCATTGGAAGAATTTTTGCTTTATTTTATCGGAGAGAGCAGATTTCCATAGAATCCATAATCTATAGCAATTCATTTCTTTCCTATGTGCAATATGCAACGTTTTCTGGGGATGAGGTATTGCTACCTTGGTATATGAATTATCCCTGGAATAATGTTTGCCTCTCAAACCCTCTTTCATATAGCCAAAGTGATAATAGTCTGAAAGCAAACATTATTTCAGTGACGGAGAAGTGAAATCTGTACTGAAAAAGTGGCTCAAAGAAAAGATTTCGCTTTATTCTATCAGAGAGATCGGATTTCCATAGAATCTATAATCTCTCTGTAGCAGTCCATTTCTTTTCTATGTGCATACTGTCAACATTCTCTGTGGATGAGATACTGCTACCTTGGTATTTGAATTATCACTGGAATAATGTTTGCCTCTCAAGCCCCCTTTCATATGGCTGAAGTGATGATAGTCTGAAAGCAAACATTATTCCAGTGACGAGGAAGTGAAATCTGTATTGAAAAAGTGGCTCAAAGAACAGAATTCGCTTTATTTTATCAGAGAAAACAGATTTCCATAGAATCTATAATCCGTATGTAGCATTCTGTGCGTTTCTTCATGAGAGATTGCTAACTAGGTAAGTGAATTGGTTTCTTAATAACAAAGGGTATTCATTTTTATTCGATTTCAATAAGCTGGAAGCAAGTAGATAAAGATTTTACGGTGTACTTTTTTGTGTTTCTGTTGTAAGTACAAGAAAAATAATCCAGTGTCTAAATTAATTGTAAAATAATAATCCAAATGAAATTACATGATAAATAAACTTTAGGGAGTTTGGGGTGGGTTTTTTTATACGTGTTATTTCTTTCCTATGTGCATACTGGTAACGTTTTCTGTGGATGAGATATTGCTACCTTGGTATATGAATTATCACAGGAATAATGTTTGCCTCTTAAACCCTCTTTCATATGGCTAGAGATGATAGTCTGAAGTCAAACATTATTCCTGTTACGATGAAGTGAAATCTGTAGTGCAGAAGTGGCTCAAAGAACAGTCAACATAATTTTACGGTGCAGGGATACATGCTCTTATTCGAAAGTGGACCTTTGCTATGGAGTGAAGCGTCGACTATGTCGAGAAGTAGGGATGTGATCCACAGAGGACCTGTTTCATTTTGATGCATGATACATGTTCCTGTGTTGGTAATTATACCTGTCCTAAACAAAATGGCATTGCTTTTTGACTCACATTCTTAATACATGCTAAGAGGAATTACGGGTTTAAATGGGGGAGCCTCTTTAATCTCCCAGTTGTTCGGACGAAAGAAGACAAACACACAATGGAAATTTAATACATGTATTGACAAATAGTACAAGAATATGTTTCAAATTTTAATGACATTTGCTACAGGACTTATCTGTGATGGGAAATACTGTTCGTTGGAGAAGTGGCTCTAGAAAAGGGAAGTCTGGTCGCTGTGGTTGTAGAGTTCTATAAAGATGCGTCAGTTTTGTCGGTTCTCGTCCGATTAGCAAAAGTAAGGGATGCTCTTTTAGAAGCTTCTGGCCTGGGTAACTGTTCTTTTAAATGAGGGTAGATGGGGCCCTTCTTACATTGACCATTTAAGTCCTCAGCCGCCCGATAAGTATGCTGTCGAAAACGGCCTTCAGTAGTATGCTATGAGACAGCCTTAGAAATTATGCTGGTTAAAAAACGCCTCCGTCCAGATCGACGGCCTACAGACAAGTAAAGTGTAGGGAATGCTTATTTTTGCGACTTACCTCGTTAACTGCTCCCTGATAAGTGAAGTTTTGATTCTGGCGCCAACATCGTATTGGCGATTCGCCCTCTAGCGGCAGGGGAAGATAATTCTCTATCAGATTTCCGATAATGCATTATAAAGGAAAGAACCAACTGAAATAATTTCATATATGCATTGTAGAGGAGAAACTCATTAGATATATGATATATGAATTGTAAGGGAAAATTCCAATTGATCTTATTTTATGTTTGTTCGTCGCCGTTTGGCTGCCCGATTTATATGCACAAGTCAGAGGGTAGAATGGCAAGCGAATCACGAATTCACAACAAAATTTAAAAATATGTTTTGTTAATGTTAATGTTTCTTGATAAAAAATAATGAATATTTGATTTATATTCAGGAATATAATTAAAAAAATGAAATTTAAATAGTTACAGCATGGAATTCTTTTTAGCATTTAATCTTTTGAATAATCGAGATAAACCTTTCTTTTCAGAATGGCTTGATCAACGCTAGATTTGTTTTACGTAGGGATTTTAATGGAACATCCTGCGAGAACCCAACTCTTATTCAGTAATAATGGATCTGCGAGTATAACCCTTTTCTCCCCCTCTATCCAGTTGATGCTGGGTAGCCACTTTTAGTATACAATAAAGAGACGATATCTAGATGTGTAGACTAATGTCTAGATTTCGTAAAGGCGATACAATGATAAATCTCGATACTATATAATCAGTTCTCGATTATCAGTTTGTGGTGTGACACAATGGTTAAATGAGAATACGGTCAGGGAAAAACAAAAGAAGGAATATAGAATGTGTTAGGTCCAGGCATATGTATATGGGTAGGGTATGTCCTTAGCAGGACAGTTAGATAAGGTACAAGAGTGTCACCATGAAGTTTAGCCAGTTAACAATAATATCTTTATGTGGCTAGTTTTAAGAGAAAATGGGTCTTGAAAAATGATATGGTCTAAAACTTGGGTACACTGAGACTTATAAAAATTAATTCATAATTTTAGGAGAACATGCAGTCACGATGTCTGGGAAGAGAATTTAGTGTCCATTTCTGAGTGGTCTAATCCATGAGGATGTTTAGGAGTGGAATATGCATATATTCAGCCGACTCAAACCCTTTCAGCAGTTTTCAGACCGACCGTTGGAATGGGAGTGTCGTCCTAGTAGGTGTATATAAAAAATAGGCAGGGACCCACATCAGGGAAGCCAGCAATTGACTTATAGTTAAGACAACTTTCGTGCCAGCTGACAAAAAAAAATAAAAGTCCTCCGCTCCACCACACACTGCACAAAGTGTCACACCTTCCTCCTCAATTAGCGTCCAGTTATCAAACTTTGCATTTTGATTTTCTATCCTTGTGAATCTTTCTCTAGCTCGTACCCTTCTAATCAGCTAGCACAGATCATTACAACGTGAGGTCATCGACATTGTGCAACGAAGTTGCACGAGGGAGACCGGGGTATTCTCGCAGTGGCAAGACACAGGAGTGAGCAAATGTTGCATTCCCACCTCCGTCCACACCAGATGTAGCTCCATTGATGTTTACTTGTTTCCTATATTGAAAATATATTTCAAAGATAAGATTTGAAAAAGGGAAAAAGAGAGGAAATCAAATTAAAATAAAAACATCTTTACCCTGTATCAAATGAAAACTTTCAAAGGTTTTTCGATGAATGGAAAACGCGCTGGAATATGAGTGTTGACTGCCAGAGGGAATTTAATCTTTTATAAGATACTTTTTTTATTCATTGTTCGTTTCCGTCTCGAGAAATACAGCTTTAATCTCAATATATATAAAAAGACAATATTTTCAAAATACGAGCTTCTATTTTATATTTGATAATGCAATCGAAAGTTAGTATTTTAGATTGATTAATTTTAATCTCAACGCTCCTAATGCCACCTGACTGTGTATAAGATTTACTTTCAAAGGGGCTTAGTAATATGAAAGAATTTATATGTAAGTTTAGTAAATTAATTAGTCGTCTTTTAGAAAAAACATTTGAAAAAATGAGCATAAGATAAGCTTATTTAATAGATTTTGATACATGAAGGTATTAAACAATCAAATATACCAAACTAGGATATTGAAACTGGTGAATTTAATGAGAGCGTTCTTTTACATATTTCATAATGCAATCGAAAGTAAGTATCTTAGATTTATTTATTTTAATCTAAACGCCCCTAATGCCACCTAACCGTGTATTTCAATCACTTTATTATATAATTTGCTAAACTGTTCACACATCTCAATTTAATTTTAGAAGATTAACATTAACAAAACATATTGTTAAATTTTGTTGTGAATTCGTGATTCGCTTGTAATTTTACCCTCTGACTTGTGTGAAAGAATCGGGTACCAGTTTAACAAAACAACGACGAATGAACATAAAACAATATCAATTAGGGTTTTCCCTACAATTCATTTATCACATTATATCAAATGAGTCTTTCTTCTAGAATTCATAAATGAAATTATTTCAGCTGGGTGTTTCCATATATATTATAAAATAATATATAATCCATATATTACATGAAACTAATTTTCTCTTTTTCAAAGGTACAGTAATATGAAAGAAATTATACGAGAGTTTTGTAAATTAATTAGCATACTTTTTAGAAAAACATTGAAAAAATAGCATTTGTAATGAGATAATATTATTCAATAGATTGCAATACATGAAAGTATTAAATAATCAAATGTACCGAACCAGGATACGGAAACTGGCGAATTTAATGAGAACGTTCTTTTTATTTATCATCATTATCTTTTTTTATTTCTCATTTTTTCTTGGTATAATGACAAGAAACTAATCAATGTGAATGTATATGTTACTCGGTGCAATTCTTTTCCCGCTTTTTTCAAAGGAAGATATCAATCGTAAAGTAACAGAAAAATCAGTTTTATAACAAGGGTTAAAATAGAATAAGGCATAGAAATAAAATAGAATTGTAGGAAGAAGACCAAGTTTATATCATGTATGAGGGTGAGTCAAAAGGTAATGCCATTTTGTTTAGGACAAGTATAATTACAAACACAGGAACATGTAGCATACATCAAAATGATGCTGGTCGTCTGTGGATCACATCCCTGCTTCTCGACATAGTTGACGCTTCATTCAATAGCAAAGTTCCACCTTCGAATAAGAGCATGTATACCCTGCACCGTAAAATTCTGTTGACTGTTTTTTGAGCTACTTCACACTACAGATTTCACTTCCTCGTAATTGGAATAATGTTTGCCTTCAGACTATCATCCCTTAGACCCTATGAAAGAGGGTTTGAGAGGCAAAAATTATTCCAGTGCTAATTCATATACCAAGGTAACAGTATCTCATCCACAAAAAACGTTGACAGTATGCACATTGGAAAGAAATGGACCGCTACAGAGAGATTATAGATTCTTTGGAAATCTGATCTCTCTGTTAAATAAAAGTGAAATCTGTTCTTTGAGCCACTTTTTCAGTACAGATTTCACTTCGTCGTCACTGGAATAATTTTTGCTTTCAGACTATCATCACTTTGGTCCATGAAAGAGGGTTTTGAGAGGAAAACATTATTTCAGTGATAATTCATATACCAAGGTAGCAGTATCTCATCCATAGAAAACGTTACCAGTATGCACATAGGAAAGAAATAACACGTGTAGCACCCCACCCAAACTCCCCCATGTTTATTTATCATATAATTTCATTTGGATTATTATTTTACAATTGATTTAGACACCGGGTTATTTTTCTTGTTCTTACAACAGAAACACAAAAAAGTACACCGTAAAATCACATAGAAACACTTTTCTCTCAATAGAATATTTCCACCTTCGAATGAGAGCATGTGTCTCTGTCCTGTACAATCGTGTTGACTGTTCTTTGAGCCACTTCTTCAATACAGATTTCACTTCCTCGTCACCGGAATAATGTTTGCCTCTCCAATCCTCTTTCATAGGGTCGAAGAGATGATAGTCAGGCACTAAGTGTGGTGAGTATGGTAGAAGCGCAGCTGTAGTGAAGAAGTCGCCCAAAGAACATTCAACAAAATTCTACTGGGCTTGGATACATGCTCTCATCAGAAAGTGGAACATTACTATTGAGAGAAACGGTGACTATGTGGAGAAGTAGGGATGTGGAGGACCGGCTTCATTTTGATGTATGATACATGTTCTTGTGTTGGTAATTATACCTGTCCTAAACAAAATGGCATTACTTTTTGATTTCACCTATGTAGAGAAGTAGGGATGTTATCCACAGAGGACCAGCTTCATTTTGATGTATGATACATGTTCTTGTGTTGGTAATTATACCTATCCTAAACAAAATAGCATTACTTTTTGACTCACCCTTGTATCTACAAATTTTCTTGTAGAAAATAAAGGGTTAATGTATTTACCCAACCCCTCATAGGATGTGACACAGATAAGTAATAAAAAATGCACTGAGGATGTCATTAAAATGGAGTTAGGATATGACAATCCACAATGAATAACAGAGGATAATCTATCATTATAACTTCATAAAAATATTCATTATTATAATAATTAGTTGGCAATTGTTTCATGAGTTAACATTATTTCCTGCAATATAGAGGATTTTTAAAAAAATCCAGTTTGCATTAAAATTACATTGTAAATGCAACATCCGGTGGGTTAAATCGAACTTAACGGACCTAAATACCACCATTGTATGTCACCCTGCCGAAAGAGAAAAAAATACCAAAAATCAGGGAATTTACCGAATTTAATAAAATTTTCAGTGTTGATATATTAATGAATAAAAGATATAATGCACAAGTTATTTTATTTAAAAACTTTTACATTTTTTCAGGTCAGTTAACTTTGAACCATGTATCTTTGAGAATCTGTGTTACACTTCAAAGATATACATAGTTCAAAGTTAACTGACGTGAAATTTGTTTACTCGCCCTTGTAATATATAAATTGTAAGAGAAATAACCGATTGATATAATGTGATATATACATTGTAGGAAAAAGACTAAATTAGTTTCATGCAATATATGGATTATGAGGGAAACACCCAACTGAAATAATTTCATTTATGAATTGTAGAAGAAAGTCTCATTTGATATAATGTGATAAATGAATTGTATGGAAAACCCTAATTGATATTGTTTTATGTTCATTCATCGTCGTTTAGTTAAACTCCGCCTAATTCTTTCGCACAAGTCAAAGGGTAGAATGGCAAGCGAATCACGAATTCACAACATAATTTAACAATATATTTTGTTAATGTGAATCTTCAAAGTGATTGTTGGAGAAGTGTGATATAGGAAATGGACCCGGCGGGGTGAGTTCAAATCCTATACATTTCACATAGCACTAATACCATTGGGAAACGTATTTATCCAACTATCCTCCCCCCATCTCTGGGTAAATAGTAGGGCAAACTTGGCTCTTAAACTTTGAATAGGCAACCGGTCTTAGAGAATAGAAACTCTTATTTCAAGCCTGTTAAATTCCGCTTAAGAAATTGGCCAACATACTTGTGGGCAGAGGTTGATAAATATAACTATATATAGATATAAAGGGCAGTTGAGGTGTATGTATAGAGGTATGTTCGGGGGAAACTATGAAAATAAAACAATTAATAACAAAGTGAATATATTACACGGATCCAAAACATTGAAAAAATTGTGGACGAGCAGATTCCCAGCCCCACGAACGAAACGAGTCCGGATATGTGTGGCCTGTGCGAGGGCGGGGGAGTGTGGCGAGTGACCACGGAAATTGAACTCGTCACCTCTTCGTTGCTGAAATGCTGGTGAAATTCCGCACGAGCAGTGCAGCGTAGCCCGGATGTGGAGTCTCGTCGTGAGGATTGACACGTGCTGATGAGTGAGGAGGATGAAACACAGCAATGGGATATTTAGGGACCTGCCCTCACAGATTGTGGAGAAAGTCTGCTGTAGCATCTTGGCTGTCGAAACGAGTGGAAGAGAGGATATAGTTGGATAGTGCTAGTGAGAAGACAAGAACTGCTGGGAGAGCAAAGCAAGTACGAAGACTACGACTGTCTGATAATCTAAAGGTCCCTGGTTCATTCCCGGGAGAGATCTTACTAAACAATTAGAAAATACATAAAAATAAAATAAAAATTGCTCCCCTTGGAGTGAAAAAATCCATCCTCGTAATCAACATTGTGATATCACTAATGGAGACATTATATCTGCCCAGAAATAATAATAAAATATCCTCGCAAACTTAGAGGGCCTAACATTTCCATAACAATAAAGAGTATTTGAAAATATCTTTGTTTATCGCTAAAGGATAGACATGAACACAGCCAGTGCGCTATTATTAGACCTTGGTTCATGTAACACCTAACTTATAAAGTGTATATGTATGTTTTCGTAAAGAAGCGAGACTAATTAATAGAAGACATTTGCATTAAAAGTGATTGGCCCCTTAGACCCTCAATAAATAAGTTGTTTTTACCCCGCTAGTCTATCATCTTCGAGTTAATAAAAAGCAATATTTTTTTATCAGTAATAAGTTTTTTTGGGGGTTTTTTTTTTTTCAAATTTTATTCACACCCAGCTTTCACCATTCATAATGCATTTCCTTCTATACGCTCCAGAAAAAAATAACCAAGTGTATTCTCAGGATTTTTGCCCGAGATCACCATTTGCAGTAAACAAATTATTTTTTTATGAAGACACAGAGGCATCCATTATGTTAATTGACATATAATTTTTTGGTTTGTGTTTTCTAGAGAAAGATTAGTAGCTGTGTGGAGAGTGGTACATACATTTCAATACAGTGATATATATATATATATATATATTATATATATATATATTATTAATAATGGAGATTCGCTTCCGGTTTTTGTCTGTAACAAAAATTACGTCACTGCTTACGTCACATTACACAAAACGTCATAACATAGAATGAATACACTCAAAATTTGAACATGCAACATTAGACAGTCCTCATTATTTTTTTAAAACAAGTTTTATAAATACATGACTGGTATATATATCTATATATAGTTTGTTTTATTTTAATACATATTTAAAGTTTACATTTCAAATTGTTTTATTTTTTAATCCTTTAATGAATTTGATGATTTTACTTACTTAGGGTACAAACTCGCTGACATTGAATTTTTACTCCCACCCTTCAGGCAATATGTTTCAAAAAATCTATTTTTACATCGCCTAGAGGGTGTTTTATTTTTTTGTACTAGTATTGATAATACGCTGCAATAGTTATAAGTAGATAGTGTGCAATATCTTAGATCAGGCACGTCTATCTAATTTAGGATAGCGTGGACATCAGATCAAGGATGCTTGTTTATGGAAAGTCTCTCCCCTATGCGATCCTCAAACAAGTGGTTGGTTTCAGAAATTCATAGGCGTTATACAACAAATAGATAATTTTTTATATGTAGCCCTTATCAACAGAATAATGCATATATATATATATATTGTGTTGAACAGNGATGTCGCCTACCACTAATAACCTGAAGGAAGCAGTATGCTAAAAATATCAGGACATCGCACAAGACCTGAGAAAGATGAGGAACATGCTGCAACCTAAAAAAATAACTGATTATGAAACATTGACGTAGGCAGTAAAATAGAGATTGTTAGAATTAAGTACAAAAACAGTCTTAAACGATTGAGCTAAACCTGCCTAATATATATATATATATTATTATATATATATATATATATAAGATAAATCTAATAAAGTTTCGCTTAATGCTCTTCAGGGCTAAGATCTTAGCCCTGAAGAACATTAAACGAAACTTTTGGTAGGTTCATCTGACTCATTAGATTTATCTTTATTATTTGCTCTACTTAGGTATTGAGCACTTTTTACTTATTAGCATTAGTTTCTTGGCGGTTTTGTTATGAATATGTATATCTTATATATATATATATATATATATATATATTATATAATATATATTATTGCTGTAAATAGACCTCTTAACAAATCATTATAAGGAGAAAATAAGAACTAAATATTTTCTTCTTTGTTATACTATAGAAGGGGGTAAAGGGAGAGTAAAAACGAGTTGTCAGCTGACATGTTTCGATCCTCACTCAACAGAGCTAAATATCGAGGATAGTAAAAAACAAGATAGAATAGGTCAAGTACAAAACAAAAAAGGCAAAAAAGAATAAGACAATTTCTCTTTTTTCTTCTCCTTTTCCCCACCTCAAAACAGAGGGAGACGATCTAAATGTTGATGACATTCAAACCGAGTAAGCACTCCTTTGCTTGCAAAGAGAAGGCTTACTGGTGTTAGAATATATTAGTGTCCCCAATATTTTGAGGTGATAGAAAGAGTGTGATCTGCTCTCAATCGAGAACCAGTCAACACTAAATAAGTTGGCACAATTAGGGTTATTTATTAGTGTGCTCGCCTATAGAGGAACCATAGTGTTTCTCAGTGCTTCATTAGGACCGACGGTTCCATTTCTAATTTGGTGGGGAGGTGTTGCTTAATGCGGGCATCCAACCGCTGGTTTGTTCTTCCTATGTATTGCACACCGCAAATACATTTATATGAATAAATAATGGAGCTATTATGGTGGGGGGAAGAACATCCTGCAATTGGGTACCAACATAGGTCTTGTTTGAAAACAACACGTAGATTAGAGGAAGGGTAACCAATACTTACGCATATATATATATAAATGGGTAGTGGATTTTCTTCTCTCTAGATGGGGAGTGTTTATATGATGATGCAGGTGTGGGTCAAAGATGTTTAATGATGGGGGCGGGTCAAGATAATGAAATGTGTGTGAGTGTGTATATCTGTTTTAAATTGTCTTTTATATATATTGTGTTTGGAAACTGGATTTTGTCATTAGTTTTATATGTGTGAGTTTTTTTTTTTTTTTTTTATAAACTTTCTGTCCATTTATTTGTCTATTTTATTCAGTAGTATCTATCTTTCTGTTTATCTATCTATATATTTAATTTGAATTTGAATTTAACTGTCTTTCTGTGTATCTGTCTAAATATTTTGAATTGAATGTGTGGCTATCTCTCTCTTTTTTTTAACAAGAGGGATATTTAATGTCTGACGTGTTTTTTTTTTATATTTACTAGTCTTCTGGTCAGTTTCTTAATATCATGATATTACCAAGCTGACCAAAAGCCTAGAATATATATATATATATATATATATATATATATATATATATATGTGTGTGTGTGTGTGTGTGTGTGTGTGTGTGTGTCTGTGTGTTGTGTGTGTTAGAAATTATAGAAAGACAGAATGTGTGTATGTACGTTCATATAGGTGAATGAGAAGAGAGAGAGAGAGAGAGAGAGAGAGAGAGAGAGAGAGAGAGAGAGAGAGAGTAAGAGAAAGAGAGACACACAAACAGACAGACTGAAAGTGTGTATATGCGTGTGAGAGAGAAAGAGACGGTGTATGAGAGATAGTGAGCCAGAAAGAAGTGTGTACGTATGTATGTGCGTATGTGAGAGGGTGTGTGTGAGAGAGAGAAAGAGAAAATAGAGAGACAGAGAGAGAGAGAGAGAGAGTTTGTGTGTGTGTGTGTGTGATGAAAATGGTAGAGAGACAATGTTTGTGTATACTTCTGTGTGTGAGAGAGAGAGAGAGAGAGAGAGAGTGAGAGAGAGAGAGAAGCGTGTACATCTGTATGTGTGTGTGAGAGTGTGTGTGAGAGAGAGAGAGAGAGAGAAAGGGGGAGAGAAAGGGGGAGCATTATTGAGAGAGAAAGAGTAGTTGTTGTCAAAGTCCATAAGAGCTTCATGCTTCCATAACAGTTTCTTCCTTCCGTTTAGGATGTAATGAAAAATTCTAATTAGCATTTTATAGTTATCTCGAGAAATTGTCTGATTAGAAAAAGATCCTTCAGTTAGAGATTAGACTGTAATTGTTTTTTTTTTAAGTCACGTCAAGGAAGCTTGTAGATTGGTTAACTGTTCCTTTTGAGACAAAGTTTATTTTACCTTGACTGAAACCGGGTGAAGGTATTATTTCTTGGCACCCCACTGTACCAATGAGACACAAGGATCATTAACTTGCGGATTATGCACAAACCGAAGCTCATGCGGGACCAGTGAAAATATTGCACTCTCTCTTTATCTATCTATCTATCTGTCTATCTATCTATCTATCTATCTTTCTTTCTCTCTCTCTCTTTTCTCTCTGTCTGTCTTTCTTTCTTTCTTTTTCTCTCTCTCCTCTCTCCTTTCTCTCTCTCTCTCACTCACTCTCTCTCTCACTCTCTCTCTCTCTCTCTCTCTCTCTCTCTCTCTATCTATCTTTCTTTCTTTCTTTCTCTTTCTCTCTCTTTCTCTCTCTTCTCTCTCTCTCTCTCTCTTTATCTATCTATCTTTCTTTCTCTTTCTCTTTTTCTCTCACTTTCTTTCTATCTTTCTTTCTTTCTCTCTCTCCCCTTTCTCTCTCTCTCTCTTTCTTTCTCACTTTCCCTCATATTTATATGAGGGAAAGTGAGAAAGAGAGAGAGAGAAAATATAATAATATAAAATATAAAATATTAATTTAATATAAAATATCCTCATATTTTCTCTGAGAGAGAGAAAAGAGGAAGGATTTGTTTGGGTAAACAAACGAACCCATGGCGTTCCGTTCTGAGAGAGCCTCTTTGTATTCGTTTGAGAACCCTGAGCCACGTGATCTGTGTGCATGACGTATTAACGTTATGGTACTACGTTACATATCACTTCTTGGTGACGTCTTCTTCTGTAGAGGGATACATTACACCGAAGCTAATGCGTGGCCTGTGAATAATTTGCGTAGATCACTTTGGCATTTCTGTATTGAGGCGCCTCAGGCACTGGGCAATAAACCCAGCCTTGTCCCTTTAAATCCAGAGGGCAGGTGTTGCCTGGGGTCCGTCCCCCTGGGATCACGCTGTTATCAATTTTTAACGGTCAAATACCCGAAGCTATTGTACACAGTTTTCCGAAGAACCACTGCACCAACCGAGTGAAGATTGTGTCATAATTGACTTTGTATTTCCAATTTAATTTCGCGCACTGCTAATTCGGGGATCATAATGCTTTAACGACGGAGGCACTCTTTCTACTTCTTCTGTCCTGTTACCTGGGGCTGCGTCACTGTAGAGGAGTAAGACCCACATTCAATGGGGCTACTTGTTGGCCGTGGGTGCGACCAGTTGTACTTATGCACGGAAGCGCGTGGTGTAATGGTTAAAGTCATGGGAAATGGACTCGTCAACCAGAGTTCAAACCTGGACGTGATAATTACATTTCACTTAGCGCTAATACCCTTAGGAAAGGTATGAATCCTACTCTCCCTCCAGCTATGGACACATAGTAGGGCAGTCTGGGCTCTTTAACCTTGGTTAGGCAACCGGTTTAGGAGAAGGAAAACTCTGAAGTCAAACCTGTTGAACTCCGCTTAAGAATTTAACCTTGTGTCACATCCTGTTCGTGCGGAGGGGTTGGTAAATATATATACTTATGCAAGTTCTGGTGGCTGAGCATTCCATGACTTTCAGCACTCTACTCTGGCACTTGGCCTAGACGGGCTGTTGGAGTGGGACCCGCCGATCAATCAGCTGGTAAAACCCTAGCGTCTATAGGAGTGTCCCGACTTTATTGCTCTTGTGGCAAACCGACAACCCTTTTTATCATGTATTTAATTGAAGTTGGTGCTCAAGTGTCACAGTGTCGTGGGTATTACATTAAACTGCATCTAGTGGTGAGGTTTTAATTCTGGAGCTCTGGGGTGTATGGAGTACCCCTTTATTACCATTACCCCCAAGTCAGCTCTTACCAACGTGAAGTACCGGTTAGCGTCCCATCTATGGGTTGAATATATCAAAAGTGAGTTGTTATGATTCATGCAGCCATTTTAGGGCTGTGGTTGAAAGTAGTTTTACAGTAATCCCTTGAGGCATCAAATTTAATCCTTTATTGAAGTAGAACGCTGTAGTATCAGTTTTAATCCTCGTCTGCTAATCCGTGCTCAGTGAGCTGTAAAATCCTTGTCTGTGCATCCAGCGAGCAATTGTAAGACAATTTATCAACGCCTTTAAATAGTGAATTAAATACATGTTTGGGCGATATTATAATTACTAGCAAATATATGCACCCTCTGGGTGCAAGTGTTTACGTTTTAATATAATATAATATAATATTATATTAGAAAGACTAATGAAACTAAATAAGTATGAAGATAAAAAGATTTGAAAAAGAGGGGAGTATAATGGAAAAATAGAACAACTGAAACTTACTCTTCCATCATTCCCATCTTTCATTGCTAAATTTTCCAAATTCAACTATTTAGTTAAAATAGGAAGTAAGAATATAATTACAGTTATTAGTTCTTATTAATCGATTTCTTTTATTATCTATCTCCGAAATTTTTGCTCATATTCATTAAAATAAAACCAAACAATTACCAATCAATAATACCAAGCACATATTTATTAAAATCAAATTTTTGATATCAATATGTAAATTAGTCTTCCCGTTCACACAATAAACCACCATGTTGTTGTATATATAAATACAATTGTATATTATTATGATGTAGATAAGGCTAACAGTATTAATCATATAAAACAATTTTATTAATAATTGAAGTTTAAATAAAAAAATATAATGGAGAATGTGACGTAAATACCTAAGGAAATTATGACTTGAGTAGTAATATAGTTTCGGTTACAGACAGAAAAGCATACAATCTCCATTATAATAAGATGAGGCCTGATGTTCAGCACACCTCTAATCAGTGTGTGTGGGGGGGGTCACAGTCAAGTCTGACTCAAGGCTCCAATCGACAGTCCAACTGAAATAGGAAACGCAACTACGGCGCAGATATATTCACTGCTCTCCCAACTGTATCTCGCTCCAAAAATCCAATATCCAAAACTATGTCTTCGTCTCGACAACAAAATACAACTGCAAGTCGTTCTGCCTGGTCGGTGAGAATAAGTCCTTTAAATACACCGCAATTTCACCACATCCGGGCTTCTCACTCATAATTGTCCGTTCAGCACGTGCGACACTCGCCAGCACGGCGCGACCACCCACACCCGGGCCACTATGCCCTTTCCTACTTCACCGATCGTCCACAGCTCTCACATTCTGAAGGAAGCGGGTTCGACTCTAGGTCAGTCCTACATGCCAGGCAAAGCCTAGCCCGCTTCCTTCGAGCATACGGCAAGTCTTCACCCCACCACCCTCTCCGTCACACCGTGTTTCACGAGGAGGGGTCTCCTCTCTCACTACAACACCTTATACCCCCAAAATACGCCAACATAAGTTTTAGAAATGTGTATAAAAATGAGTTTAAAAAAAATTTGAATACTAAACAAAAATGAACCAAAGAAAAAAGTCTTAGGCATAAAATAACCCGATGGTTGACATGCCGTAAAATTAAACTAGCCAAATGTCTCATTTTCTGACCCCCCCCCCTCCAAAATATGAGCAGCTAGCAAGTCGTGCCATTTTGTATATGTTCCGATCTTGCCGCTATTTTATTGTAACTTGTCACCTATCAAAGTAACTGAAAAATTTTTTTCTTTCGACATTCTTGTCATACGACTTGACCTCCTTATATACCCATGACTCTGAGCATAAGGAGTTGCCATTTATGTCAGAATCTTTTTGGCTCATCAGTGTAACTACTTCTTCTTCTTCTTCTTCTTCTTCTTCTTCTTCTTCTTCTGTTTCGTTATGACTATCACTTGCTTCTTCTTCTTCTTCTTCTTCTTCTTCTTCTTCTTCTTCTGTTTCTTCTTCACTTCTTCTTCTTCTTCTTCTTCTTCTTCTTCTTCTTCTTCTTCTTCTTCTTCTCTTCTTCTTCTTCATTTATTACGTATCTTTTTCTTGTTCTTGTTGTTCTTGTTCTTCTATCATTTTCTTCTCCTTCATTATTTACGAGATTTTTTCTTCTTCTTCTTTCTTCTTCTTCTTCTTCTTTTATTATTATTATTATTATTATGTCACGACATCCACTCCCTTGTTTTTCTCCGTACCCTTCTTCTTCTTCTTCTTCTTCTTCTTCTTCTTCTTCTTCTTCTTCTTCTTCTTCTTCTTCTTCTTCACCACATGAAATATAGATCTTTGGGGATAGTCAAGACAAACTTTGTTGTTGAGCTCCTGTCAACTTTTCAGTAGCGAATGCATTTTTTAGGAGGATGGATCTAAACTTAAGTCTACTCCTGCTCTTCTCATAACTGAACTTTCGTCCAACATCGACATACACGCATAAACACACATATACACATACACACGGTCATATACACACACATACGCACATGTAGCATACATATATATATTATGCAACCTAAATAAACATTAGAAATCTTTAAAAAGATGCACGCTCTCTCAAGTATAAAGATATATATATATATATATGTATTTATATGCATATATATTTTTTTTATCATATATATATATATATATATATATATGTATATATATATGTGTGTGTGTGTGTGTGTGTGTGTGTGTGTGTGTGCATTACGAAGCCTAAAAAGAAAATTAAAAATTCTAAAAAAAAAACACGCATATGCACACGAACATACACACACACATATATAAAGGAATTTTAAAAGAAACATGCGCGCACACACACACATTCACACAATCACATGTTTATATATATATATATATATATATATATATATATATATATATAATATATATATATATATATGTGTGTGTGTGTGTGTGTGTGTGTGTGTGTGGTGTGTGTGTGTGTGTGTGTGTGTGTGTGTTGCAGAAAAATAAATAACTCAGTGAGGTTTATAAATGTGCGCTGCAGGAAAACGGTTGACATTTATTTAAATCATGGGTTGGGTTTAAATAAGATTTCCTTGTTTAACTTATTCATGTTATTTGTATATTTAAAGATATTTTTACTTATGTTTAAATATGGATGCATCTCGCTGAAGGGATAGTCGAAAGAAATACATATTCTTAATTACTATGAATATTTTTTTTGTTTACTGATATCATTATTGCATAATGATATTTATTTACGTTATTTACTATAAATTCGCCCATCAATCCCGTGTTCCCACCAGATCATAAAGTTAAGCAATGATGGGCTTGTTCGGGACTTACATGGGTGTTGGCAAGCGAACAGTAAATAACTAGCTAAATGCCTGGATTTCGGACAAAACAAGGCTTAGACAATAACATGTTCTTTTCTGTACCTAGTCACATTCTATGTTCAATATGACTCTAACCAATGACCTTAGTACACGGTTATGGGAGACGTGACTGACAGGAAGAGGTTAATAGTTCAACCGTGTAAACTCTCCTTATCAGGTGAATTTCCGGACCAATTCCGAGTTGGTTTTTTTTGTCACTTTTTGTCTGCAATTTAATATAGCTATTTCAAACGCCTTCTCTCAGATTTGTATGTACATATCTTACAACCCCTTTTTAGAAAAAGTGAGAGAGAGAGAGAGAGAGAGAGAGGGTATTTGCCTCATACCCCACTTGTATGGGCTGGGCACAAGGCCTCATTTTAATGTGGGCCCACCCACAAGCCGAAGCTCATGGGTGGGAAAGAACAAAAATTGCGTCGTTGCCTGGGGGATAGCCCCCTGGGATCGACGCTATTATCAAACTCTCGACAAGTCCAGCGGCCGAAGCTCGCTGGACCCCTGGCGCTAACCGAAGGTGCAATGAGTTTAAATAATAATTAAAAAAAAGATTCATAAAAAAAAAGTGTGTGTGTGAGAGAGAGAGAGAGAGAGAGAGAGAGAGAGAGAGAGAGAGAGAGAGAGAGAGAGAGAGAGAGAGAGTTAAATCAAGATTATTATACTTTTTACATATTGAAGTATATAGCAATAGCTCTTAAGTAAACATATAAATCGTTGTAATAATTAAATTATCATACTGTGGGAACACACAGGTCCTGTTAGTAATGTTAATTTCTCAATTTTCCAATATGCAGATAAAATTTTGTGTAACATTATACAAGATTATTTCTATATAAACAAATTCTTTCTTTTTTTCCCAAAATTAATGAATGTCCCTACTGTACCCTAAGGCAAATACTCTATCTTAATTTTTTTTATTCCTCGGAGTCGAATCGAAATGGCAATCAAAAAGAAGTAAATTAATCGTATAACGTTGATGTAGATAGAAAAATAAATTATTGAACGTAAAGCAAGCGTGACAAATTGGCTTATCAAAATAAAGGGAATTCGTCATAAGTTTTAGATAAATAATAGATTATTTCTAAAATATTGCAAAAGAAAAAATCTGCCTCGAAGTAAATATTCACTTTAGATTTTTTTTCTGAATATTCCAATTAAGCCCATTGAATCTTTATATGACTTTTTAAAGCAAAAAATTATATTGTTATCTTTTAGAGTAATACAGTGCAATTAATAAGTGCAACTATATATATATATATATATATATATATATATATATATATATATATATGTGTGTGTGAAAATAAAATGGAAATTAATCCGACAGTATGAATAAGATATAATGAAAAAACAAACGATGTTTACAACTGAAATAGGCTCATCAGAAGAGAAAGTGTGCAAACCGTTTCGGGGCCGTCAAGAGATTTGGCCCCGAAACGGTTTGCACACTTTCTCTTCTGATGAGCCTATTTCAGTTGTAAACATCGTTTGTTTTTTCATTATATCTTATTCATATATATATATATATATATATATATATATAAGAATTTAATTAGAATTGTATCTTCATATCCCTCACGCCAGGGCCTTTCTTTAAAAACGTTTTAACGATACTGTTTTAAAAAAGTTGTTTAGAAGAAACGCAGTTCATGGAATCTCCAATTAAATATGTTAGATAATCTCCTACTATGCATTATTTGGATTAATCGGACTATTGTCCTCATCTCTATTTGCATCTGCACAACGTTACAACCTATGTGACCTCTGATGTGCTTTAGGTATTTCTTGTCGACCCGGGAACATTCTCGAACTCGAGAACCTTCCCTTCGAACTCGGAGAACTTGTTGAACCTTCTTTTTGAACTCGGGAGACTTCGTTATAATCAGGAGCCTTCGTGCAACTTCGAACCGAACCTTTTATTCAATCCACAGAGATAGACTGAATAAGGCCGGAGGGAACACCGGTCGAAATGTTGGTAGATAACCGTAATGAAGAGGAAAATAGTCCGAATAATCCAAATAACAAACATATCCACACTCGACGGTAAGACTCTAAAGCCAGTAGAACAATTCACATACCTAGGTAGTAATATCTCTTCTACTGAAGGCGATGTTAATACACGAATAGGAAAGGCATGATCGGCTGTAAACAGATTATCAGTCATATGAAAGCCGACCTCACTGACAAGCTAAAACGACAATTCTTCCAAGTGGTGGTTATATCAGTGCTGCTCTATGGTTACACCACATGGACCCTGACGAGGCGCCTTGAGAATAAGCTAGATGGGAGCTCCGTGCGGTTTTGAACAAGTCGTGGAAACAGCATCCCATAAGAAAGCAGCTGTACGGAAATATGCCCCCTATCTCACAGACCATCCGGGTAAAACAGAAAAGACATGGTGGACACTGCTGGAGGAGCAAGACGAACCCATAAACGATGTTCTTCTGTGGAAACCAGCACATGGACATGCTAACGTGGGACGCCCAGCAAGGGCCTACATTGACCAACTCTGCGCGGATACTGGATGCTGCGCAGAGGACCTCCCGAGGCCAATGAATGATAGAGAAATTTGGCGAGAGATTGTCATGGATATCCGTGCTAATAGCCCGACATGATGATGATGAATCCAAATAATTCAAATTATCAAAATATTTTCTCAAAAATCCAGATAAAAATATCTTACTACTTTCCACAGGTCCTGCTAGTAATTGTTATACCAATTTCTTAGTCCACATTCCTCATTTTAAATCTGGTTCATTTTCCAGCGAAAACGTAACCAATGGGAAAGCGTTAAATACCTTCAAATCACAATGATACACGCTAATTCCTTTAACAAGGCAAGTATTGAGCGCCCGGTGAGAAGTAAACTCACGAATCTTGCCAAACATTAAACCACTTGAGGTACCCCTTGATATCCCACAACTGAGTTCCAAAATGTCCTAAGAAACAAATTCACAAATGTAAATATAAACGCACTGTGTACGCGATCCCCCAACGCCCGGGCTTAAAATCGCATAGGGTTGACACGCAGTTAAAATCAATTAATTAACAAATTAATTCACATATGGGGAAAAAGGTGGGCAGAATGTACCTTTTTCTACCCAGGGTATGATACTAAATTTCATCTGATGCGAGGTTCTAGTTTTGGAGATCTGGTCAGTGTGAAGTACCGCTTCATTGCCATTACTCTCAGGTCCACTCTAATCCGGGTTTATTGTCCCTGTTAAGGTTCCATCTATGGGTAAGTAATATATATCTTTATGTAGAATAATACTAAATCCAATTACAGTCGAATTAGCAAGACAAGACAGCAAGCAGTCGTAACTGAAATACGATTCTGGTTTACTGGAAAGACTACTGCAAAATGGCAGGATTTATGGAGCCTCAGAGGATCGTACAAACCAAGCAGCCAATCAAGACTCAGGGAATGGAATCACCCAAATGCGTGAGTGGACTGTTCTGAATTCCCATAAGTACCAGTTGTCTTGATACTAGTTCAGTAGTGATTGGCCAGTCACATTGTTCAAACCACTAGTAGACTGACTGACTGACTCACTTCAATAGTTTAAAAATATTTCTATTTGATAAGACCGTGTGTAACCCCACATAAAAACAAACTAAACCCTGTAAAACAAAACACCAGAAATGTATATATGAACGTGCAATGAACATGATTCTTTTATCAGTCAAGCGCCCTGTCGGCTGGGGCATTACAATGTACCAACTGCACCTCTTCAGATGGGTAAGACTCCCCCAATGAGGCCATCTGTTGGCCGTGGGTGGCGCTCCGTGATGTTTAAGGATAGAACTCAGGTTGTTGAGCAGTCCATGACTTGCAATACTCCACTTTGGCCCTTTCTTGAGCTAGACGGGCGGTTGGAGAGGCCCCCTTCGACCAATCGGCTGGTCATGTCAAGCTCTAGTACCTATATTATTGTCCCAACCCTATTGCCCTATGGCAAGCCCCAACCCTTTTTATCATATGGGTGCTAGAAGGCGGCGGCGGAGGGTCTACATGTCCTGGGAATGACGTTAAACTCTATCTGATGGTGAGGTTCCAGTTTTGGAGGTTTGGGGAATGTGGAGCACCCCTTCATCACCATTGCTTCCTGGTCCACTCTGACCCGGAGGAGTAGTACCTGTTCCGCTCCCATCTATGGTTAAAAAGAAAAATGTATTTATAAAAACAATTGAGTATCCATTAAGAATGACTTTATTTCAAAACGTTATCGGCATTAAATGACCCACTGAGGTTGATATGCCGTAAAACAACAACAAAACCAATCTAATCAGTCAATGGACCCATAGCCTCGTGACGTCAACAGGTGTAGGAAAAATATGTGGTGGAGCATCACATCGACCACCAGCTACCCACTTTCCCATAAGGAAATTTCTGAATTCAAAGCAGCTGTAAAAAAACAAAAGGAAAAGTAGGCAGAGATGCCTATTGTCGGTATTAGCCACATAGCAATGGTGTCTATCCCCTTTTTACTACTTCTAGACCAAAGAGATTGCTTTTGCGTCTGAGGTGGGCATCACATCGACCATCAACTACCTACTTTACCAGACAGATTCAAGCTGAGCTAATGCGCTGAGTTAGCGAGGGCCAGTATCGAACATGCAGACTTATGATCCCGAGGCAGATGCTCTACCGACTGAGTTAAGTCTTATCTACATTCAGAACCACGATAATAGCTTTGTAATGAAATTTAGAATATCTCGATTTTTTTTTGAATCAATTTTGATAAAATTTTCTCCAGATGATCTGCACAATATGGTAACAACGAAACTGAAATAAAAACAAAAGGATGTTACATAGAATAATGAAAAGCTAACGATAGCATTTCCATACTGTGCAGACCATCTGGGGGGAAATTTTTTATCAAAATCGATTCACAACCAGATATTCTAAATTTCACTACAAACTTATTATTGTGGTTCTGTGTGTATATTAAATCCTTATTCTCCTGTAGAGACATCATTTCTGATTAACTATTCTCGCTTGAATACACGGATTATCCAACGCTATCGAGAAAAAACCTTGTCCGTCGCCTAACAATTGACATTGCGTCACATCCTGTATGTGTAGGATGAAGTTTGTGTAAATACGCACCATAACATGTTAGGATAATCAACTCAAACTTTATGAACTGGAGATAGAACAATAAAGACATTTCCTTCTGATTAAGATCTGTGAATTTTCTGCTTGTTTTTCTTTCTTTTCTTTGGCTCTGTCTATAATTAGCAACAGTAATCACTGGGCATGTGTTATCTCATAAAACAGACCGGAAGGCAGATGGACAATCTCAACAAACAGACTTTGCTTGCTTCCTGATTAGCTTGGCCAGGCTATCAATGACTATTCTACCATGGAAATAATATGAATGAAAGAAAAAAAAGGTAAAAAAGTGGAATTTGGTGAGAATATAACAAGAAAAGTCTAGGCAAAATTATAAAGAGGTTAGAATAATATAGATTAGAACAGTGAACTTGGGGTGTCTCTGGGGCTAATGTGCTGGACTGTAAGGTCCTACTAAACGAATTCGAACTCCGGATATAAAATAATCAGAATATATATAGATTAGAACAGGGAACTAGTTCTAGGGAAAATTATAAAGAGGTTAGAATATATAGAGACAAGCGCAGTAAATGTGGGGTGTCTCTATGGCTAATGTGCTGGACTGTAAGGCCATATTAAACGAATTCGAACCCCAGATATTAAAAAAATTAGAATATATATATAGATTAGAACAGTGAACCTGGGGTGTCTCTGGGGCTAATGTGCTGGACTGTAAAGTCTTACTAAAGAAATTCGAACCCCAGATATAAACAAATTAGAATTTATATAGATTAGAACAGTGAACTTGGGGTGTCTCTGGGGCTAATGTGCTAGACTGTAAGGTCTTACTAAACGAATTCGAACTCCAGATATAAAATGTTCGTATATATAGCCAAGCACAGTGAAAGGTGTGGTCTCTGTAGCGTAGTAGCTAATGTGCTGGACTGTTAGATCTTACGAAACGAATTCGAACTCCAGATACTCTATTCCGATCACTTTCGAAATAATACCCTTGGGAAAAGTGAGAACTCCCTTACTCACCAGCTATGGCTTAAATAGTACCTCATTTGTTCTTCTACAATGATGATTTTGGCATTAAATAACCTACTAAAGTTGATATGCCATTCAATCAAAGAAACCAAATCAAACCAAACCAAACCAAACCAAACCAAACTGAACGTATCATATATATATATATATATATATATATATATAAAATTGATAATTGAATTAAATTACCATAACCAGACAACTCGGCAAACACCATGTGCAACATCTTGAGCACTGGACAGCTGTTTCGACCTCCTTAGGTCTCATTAGCAGTGCATACCCCAATCACCGCCACTAGAGATTGAACCAGTGGACCACAGAGTGAAGAGCGGAAACTTCACACCTGGGCCACCAGCTCACACCACAAACGGAGAATGCCAAATCATCTAGTTGGTAAACATATATATATATATATATATATATATATACCAACCCCTCTCCACGAGTAGGATGTGGTATAGGGTCAATTTTTTAAGTGAAGTTTAATAGGGTTGAATCCAGACTTTCCAGAGTTGTTGCTTAACTAAGGTTAAAGAACCCAGTCTGTCCGACTATTAACATATATCTGGAGGGAAAATTGTCGGATGCCTAACTTTCGCAAGGGTATTAGTGTTGCATACCCTTTTCATTACTTACTTCTTTCTTCTTCTTCTGTTCATCTTCTATCTTAGGTTCTTC
This sequence comes from Doryteuthis pealeii, assembly GCA_023376005.1. Taxonomy (NCBI): domain Eukaryota; kingdom Metazoa; phylum Mollusca; class Cephalopoda; order Myopsida; family Loliginidae; genus Doryteuthis; species Doryteuthis pealeii. The sequence goes on from CM042155.1 coordinate 4,157,742, forward strand.
TTTTTGGGGACTTCGTCTTGGTGGTCGGTTGCACTTAAATCATTTCTTCTATATCAGTCTTGTTACCAAGACATCCATTAATCACAAGACCGTGTTATCTGCTTAATCTTTTATTTCCTTAACTAACCATTTCATGTAACTAACATCTGACTAACATAGCGCGCGTATGCAGAGTGAGTTACAGTTAAGGCAGGACATCTTCACTGCCTGACGTCCAACTGAAAACTGAGGACCAAACCAGGTCCCACGTGACTTCACGTAATTTGGCGGTTTTTCTGTACTATTCCATGGAAAGTCCCGCCCGTGATATGAAAATGGACATCCCTTTAGAATTACAGGGGATTGACAATAATCTTATGCAACCGCATTGATTATGTAACATTAGCGCTATATGAAATGCAAAGAGCATTACACTTGTGTTGTTGAGTCCATTCCCTACAGCGATAACCATTACACCACGTCTACTATAAAATACTGAACATTGTTTTACTTTTATTGTTCTTATTCAACACATCTTTTTTTTAAATGCTTACTTCTTTATTCTTGCAAGGGAAACTAATTCAGCTGTATTAACTTTATTATGCTAACTCTACACTTGGGGTAGGGGAACCTTTTTCGGTTTAAATTGCAAATCGTCGTCAAAATTAAAATAGAAAAATTTGGATTGGGCATAGATTTTAATGAATTTAATCATTACTAAGGACACGATTTATGTTATTTTTTACTTAAATTTTAACCGTTAGTTGTGTTTTTAACCGTTTTTCATTGGACGTTATTTTCCTACAGAGGGCCGCAAGAGAACTAATTTTGAAGGGAGATAGATATTTTCCGAGAATTTATTAACGGTTATAATTGAAAATTGTTGTCAAAATTAAAACGGAAAAATGTAAGGTGGTGGTCTGTTCGACTACCAACAACCTCAGTGATCAGCTATGTCAGACATGACTGACAGGGAGAAGTCAAAAGTTTGAATGTACGAACTCTCAAGGCAGTAACTCAAGATTTGGGGCAGATTTGAAAAATGACATTTGGAGATTTATTGAAACCACCTCACTCATGGGAATATATTTATAAATGAACATGGAATGGATCAATTTTTTCGACTATCATTTGTTGGTTGTTTGGTTGGTTTTACGTCAAGTCAGCTATTCATATGTGATTTAATGCCGAAGTATTTTTGTGCAATTATATGCTTTCAAGTATGGAGGCGCGTGGCATAATGGTTATAGTCGTAGGAAATGAACTCGTCGACCCAAGTTCAAATCCTAGACGAAACTGGTTGCATTTCATATAGCGCTAATACCCTTGGGAAAGGTATGAATCCAACTCTTCAACCTTGGTTAGGCAACCTGTCTAGGAGAAGGAAAACTCTGAATTCAAACCTGTTAAACTCCGCTTAAGAAATCGATCTTGTGTCGCATCCTACTCGTGCGGAGGGGTTGGTAAATATATATGGCTGAACTTACACAACGGTCGCAAAATTAAAACGGAAAGTTTTTTGGTAGTCCCCCATGACAGTTTAACTACAGTCTATGAATGAACCTTTTGTGAATTGGGTTACGGTTTAGGGTTTGGGAGATTAGGGTTGTTTTTAATTACGTATTGCTTAAAAAAAAAAAACAAAACAAATTACTATACATTTAATGTTGAAAAATATTTTTTTAAACCAAGTTTAATTGAAATTATACATTGCAATACTAACACAAAAACTGTCTCAATAATGGGTTCAATAATTAATTTCAATAGTTAATTAAATGTATAGTAATTTGGGGGTTTTGTTGTTTTTTTTTAATACGTAATTAAAAACAACCTTAATCCCCTAAAACCGTAACCCAATTGGCAAAAAGTTAATTCATAGACTGTCGTTAAACTGTCATTGGAGACCACCAAAAAACTTTCCGTTTTAATTTTGCGACCGTTGTGCAAGTTCAGCCATATATATAAATGCTTTCAAGTAACTATTCCTATCTTTCTATTAATAATGGAGATTCGCTTCCGGTTTTTGTCTGTAACAAAAACTACCTGACTGCTTACGTCACTATACCCGAAATCGTTATAACATAAGATACACTCAAAATGTGAGCATGCAACATTAGACAGTTCTCATTGTTTTTTTAAAACAAGTTTTAATAAATGCATCCCCAGTATCATATATTTATATATAGTTTGTTTTATTCTAATAGATATTCAAAGTTAATAGAACTTAGTTTCGATTTCAAATTGTTTTATTTTTTTTTTTTACTCCTTTAATAAATTTGATGATTTCATGATTTATGGTTCAAACTCTCCGACATTTAATTTTTAACTTTCACCTCCTTATTTTGCTAGTTAAATAAAAATTATTTGTTTGCAATTTGTTTACAATTGGATAGTTAATCCCTTGCTAATCTTATTATAATGGAGATTGTGGGTTTGTCTGTCTGTAACCGAAACTATATTACTATACAAGTCACAATTCCTTTAGTTATTTACATCATATTCTCCATGATTTTATTTTTATTTAAACCTCAATTATTAATAAAATTGTTTTACATTACTTACACTGTTGACCATATCTACATACTAATAACATGCAATTGTATTTATATATACAACAAAATAGAGGTTTACAGTATGAATGGAAAGGCTAATTTCATATTGATCTTAAAAAATTGATTTTAATAAATATATGCTTACTATTATTGATTTCTAATTGTTTGGTTTTATCTTTTTGAATATGAGCAAAAATCTCGGGGATAAATCTTAAAAGAAATCCCTTAACAAGAAGAAATAACTGTAATATTATTATTTACTTCCTATTTTAACTAAACAGTTTAATTAGGAAAATTTACCAATGAAAGACGGGAGTAACGGAAAATGATGGAAGAGTTAGTTTCAAAGTTGTTCTATTTTTCAATCATACCCCCTCTGTTCAAAATCTTTTTATCTACATTCTTATTCAGTTTCATTAGCCTTTCTAATTTAATATGATATTTTATTATAAAATTTAACTAAAATACTTGCACCCGGAGGGTGCATATATTTGCTAGTACTAGTAATATTTACAAAGTGCCTTCTACCACGTATATGATTAAACGGTTTGGAGGTATTGTATAAAAGCAATACGATCAGGAAAATCAAATAGGTGCTAGGGCCTGGCGTGACCAGTCGATTGATCAGATATTGCCCATCTAGCCCAAGTAAGGGATATTTCTTATACCTAAGACAGAGCGCTACGTCTACCACCAGCTCTCTCTTTATGTCACGGATCCAAGCTATGCTACTTATGTGCTGAGTTGGTGTGGGCCGGTATCGAACCCGCAACCTTAGAAATTGTTAAAGATCTGTTTAGAAGATCTGATAGCTGCTTAGGCGTCATAAGTGGTAGTAGCTGCTATTCGAGCTAACTTAAAAGCTAGGGTTATTAAATGCTCATTTTTAAAGGAGGTGGATTTGCACAAATTAATTTTTGTACTTGGTTGGTTTGTTCTTGGTTTGTTTTGTTTTACGGCATATCAACCTTAGTGGGTCATTTAATGCCGATAAAGTTTTGAAATAAATCAATTCTTAATGGATAATACAATTTTTTTATAAATACATTTTTCTATTTAACCCATAGATGGGACCCTAACAGGTACTACCACTCCGGGTCAGAGTGGTCCAGGGAGCAATGGTGATGAAGGGGTGCTCCACATTCCCCAAACCTCCAAAACTGGAACTTCACCATCAGATAGAGTTTAACGTCATTCCCAGGACATGTAGACCCGCAACCACCGCCTTCTAGCACCCATATGATAAAAAGGGGTTGGGGCTTGCCATAAAGGCAATAGAGTTGGGAAAATCATATAGGTGCTAGGGCTTGACGTGACCAGCCGATTGATCGGAGGGGGCCTCTCCGACCGCCCGTCTAGCCCAAGATAGAATTTTTGTACGTTGTTTCCCTACTGTAAACATTTCTCTATAGATATAAGCTTATCAATAATTATATAATTGTAGTGTTCGTATGTCATTTGGGAGACATCAAAGGCTTCACATAAATCATTCTTTATGGGGTGATTTGATTATTAGACACTTTGAACACCTCAAGTGGCCAAATCTGTCATGGAGAAATAATTCAATGTTTGAGTTTCGCTTTGATTGAACACAATTTAAGAAGCCGGCGTGTAATTTCTCTTTGACGAAGCACGTAAGAAGGAAGGAAAAAGAAGCAGTGAAGAGGTAAGAGAGTATACGAAGATCATTGAAGTACATATTACATTGGGTAACATAAAATTTCCGTTAGTTTTGGAGGCATGGTGGGCTTAATGGTAGAAATTGAGGATAATGGAACCGGTGAAATATGTTCTGTTAGGACCATCCTAAAAAAATCAGAATTGCCCCCCTTAGAGATTTAGGTTTAGAGCAGGATGCAATGTGGGAAAATCTGCGCTAGAGAGAGAGAGAGAGAGAAGAAAATCCACCATGACACATAGTTAGACGAACAATTTATCTGATCCCACACATTACACATGGATTTCTATGCAATAATCTACGAAATTGAACAATTAGGAAAGACAAGATAAACTCATTTACACATACAAGAACATTTAAACTTTTATATATATATAAGCAGTATGAAATGAAAAGAAAACACACGTTTGTTCCATGTTAGAAATTGTTAAGTATCTGGTCGCCATCCTTGGCCAGTTGTAAAGAACTTAAAGTAAATAAGTAAGTAAGTCCTGAGTTATAGAATCCTTTGGTAAGTGAATAAGTCCTGAGTTATAATCCTATGTTCCGTCGTCCACGAAGATCCAAGTAATATGTGTAGGTATGACCAGAACAGCCAGTATAAATAATATCAGCAGCAGAATACTGCCAGTGGTTGGTCAATAGATTTGTCACATGGTTATCGGCGAGTCTATAAGTAGAAGTGAACATCTGGCACACGCCTTATAAGCCAAAAATTCCAACATAATTATGCACATATCATTCCATGGATGTGTAGTATGTGAAGGGAACACTTAACAAATGTGAGTAATACATTTATTTAGAAACCCTCTCCGCACGAGCAAGATGTGACACAAGGTCAAATTCTTAAGTGGAGTTTAACGTTTGAATTCTGAGTTTTTAAGTTTTTTTCTTCTCCTAGACTGGTTACCTAGTCAAGCTTAAAGAGCCCAGTTCGCCCTACTATTTGATCTAGCTTAGAGGGAGGGTAGTTGGATGAATAGTTTTCCCAAAGGGAATTAGCACAATGTGAAATGTAAATATCCTTGTCCAGGATTTGAACTCGGCTCAATGCGTCCATTTCTTACGACTCTAATCATTACACCACGCAGCTCTAACTGTGAGAGTAATATAGATAATCGGCTGTACCGTTACGTGACAGGGGTCAGCGACAACGTCTCTATTGTTCAAATACGAAGGGTATTTAACTCTTAATGTCCTATACCGCCTCATCCCACCCGGCCGGAAGTCACATTCATTTCCCTAATCTACAAACGATAGCTTTTGTTTAAATGTAATATCAAATATATTCAGGAGTCTTTGATTTAAGGGAAATAACAGGTAACTTTAAATAAAAAGGCTTTTTTAGTCATTTATTGATAAATCCTTATAGGAATGGGGCTCTGGACTTAAATTCTCAACAGAATGTTAAGAGTTAAACTATTCTCACATTTTACGTTTTGAGATGTATTTGTGACATAATCCCGTATACCAATTCCGATATGGTGAAATATAGAAGAAATTAAAAGAAATAACATGTTATCGTTTTTTAATTATTGTGTTATTCCATTAATTTCCTCCCTCGTATACAGAATGCCCTTCCGAAAGAAATCTAAATAATTTATTTCCCTGTATGGCTTCATCTTATCAAATATTCATCTAATCCATGATTAATTCGCCTTATTTCACAGATTGCTTTGTAAATGTGTGGGACATCGATTTTCTTTCCTAATTGCATTTTATCCTTACGTATAATAAAAGTTACGATTCCAGTTGCCATTTTCGCTATAATACTATGCATCTGTGCATGCGGGGGTAGGTGTGTATATATAATTCTAGGTAGTTATAATTGATAAGTAGTAAGTCAAACCACATATATGTATAAATATGTGTGTGTGTTCAGGTAGATAATGTGTGTATATATATGTATAGATAGATACATACATATGTGCGTATGTATACATACATGTGTGTGTATACATATATATGTTATATGTAAGTAGGTGTATTGTTTGTGGGTGTCAATAGTTCAGTCCACCCATTAAAACATAAGAAAAGATTAAGAAGGATGATAATCTCTTCTTAGGAGACAGAGAGACTGGGTTTTGACCACTTTGAGGGTAAACTATAGTTTAGATCAGCAATAAAGTTCGACCCAGTTAAACACGAATCATTTTTGAAGTCTCGTGCGGAATCCCGGGGAATGAGAGGAGATGAGATCTGAGGGATTCTGGGAGATTTTGAAAGGTTGAGTGAGTTAAGTTTTGGACACCGGAGAGGACAGTTGAGGTTGCCCACTAGAAACCAGCTAGGAGAGGTTCGAAAGAAAAGGGGGGTGTCCCCCCATCTCGACAAGCGATGGGAGCAGATGGAACTGTTTTAGCCTTTGGGTTTCATCCTTTATGAAACACATTATATATCTAAGCCAATGATGTTTTAAAAGGTGCAAAATGATTTAATTATTCTTCGTCTACTTCAGTTCAGATAGACCTATATAGATCTACTTGGTGGTTGAATTAACTGCAAAAACGTTCTTCTTTTTATTGTGTTAATAACAATGCTTCAGCCAATAAGCTTAGTTATCCTCAACTGTTTGAAAGTGCTGAAACGAATTTAATTTACTGTCTGGAATGTGATCCATAACACACACACACACACACACACACACACACAATATTATATATATATATATATATATATATATATATATATATATGTCTGGGTGTGTGTATATGTGCATATAAAGCTTATTCTGTACGTGTGTATATGTTCAAATATTCACATATATATATATATATATGTATATATATATATATATATATATATATATATATATATGTATGTATAATATATATATATATATATATATATATATATATATATATATATATATATATATATGTGGTATTGTCACTGTTTCAGCTTTTGCTGGCGCGGTGTGTTAAAATGCAGTATTATTGAACGATATACGTCTCTGCCATTTGTTTAATGTTCACCTAAGTGATTTTGTCTTTGTTGTTTGTTCTCTCTTTCTCTTTTGCAATACTTGTTTGTGGGGCACCCCTCGGCGGGGGGGGCCCTACGAGATGTTTTGAGCATATATGTACAATGTGGCGATCCAGGGAAATTGCTAGACGAGACGAGATGAACGGCGAGAAAGGTGCAGCGAATGAAAGATGGGATGCAGAGCAATGTACAAGGAGGCCTCGCGGCCCGCCGGTGGTGTTACATCGCCTCTTTTTTCTTTTTGAGTTATTATCGTGGTGAAGGGGTTAAAATTAGAAGACAATTCCAACAAAGATGTATCAGATATAATCCTTATCTGTCTTTACATTGATAAGCCTTATGACGCTTTTTATTAGAAATACACATATTTACCAACCCCTCCATCATCAGCAGTGTGTAACACAAGGTCATTTTTAGGCGGAATTTAACAGGTTTGAATTCAGATTTTTTCTTCTCTTAGATTGGTTACCTAACCAGGGTTAAAGAGTCCAGTCTGCCCTGCTATTTACCCATAGCCAGAGAGAGACCAGGTGGATGCATACCTTTCCCAAGTGTATGTAACACAAGGTTATTTTTAGGCGGAATTTAAGAGGTTTGAATTCAGATTTTTTCTTCTCTTAGACTGGTTACCTAACCAGGGTTAAAGAGCCCAGTCTGTCCTGATATTTACCCATAGCCGGAGAGAGGCCAGGTGGATGCATACCTTTCCCAAGTGTATTAGTGCTATATGAAAGGTAGTCAGCTTCGACTAGGATTTGAACTTGGGTCGATGAGTCTTTTTCCTACGACTCTAGTCATTACTCCACGCGCCTCCATTTCTTATTACAACTATAACAAATAATATTTGTTTTCTCTGTTGGGGAAACATAAGGGTTTTTACTACCTTAGTGAGGTTTATCAAATTATTATAGTTATAATTTGTTAGTTTACAATCATAGTGTGGATGTGTACTTACTACTAATTACTAATGATCAACTTCTGTCATCTAAGCATTGGATTAACTCAGCAAATATGGTAGCATTTTTTCTCCATAAAATCAGTGTCTTCACTTTGATCAGATGTTAGAATATTATTTTATATATTGGACAATTCTAAAACAGCCAATACATTTTATTCGCCATTATTCGTATTTAACTTCATTGGTATTAAATAAAGTTATTGAGGTTCTGAACGTATAAACTAATAAGATTCATGTTGCCATTTTAGGCTTTTAGTTGAATGCAGTTTCAAACTTGATATTACTTGTGGTATAAAGTTTCCTTGAAGTAGAGAGATGTGGTATCAGTATTATTCCTTGTCTGTTGATACATTTTTCTAAATGATAAAAGCTTAAAGAACTGTCTTTTTTTATCTCTTTCCGAAATACGAAGGTAATTGCAAAGGTCAGGTCTCCAAAATATTTAGGAAGCACTGTTAATATTCAAGTTGCTATTTTAAGCCTTTAGTTGAATGCAGTTTCACCGAGGATATTATTTGTGGCATTAAGTTTGGTCCTTCCTTGAAGTAGAAAGATGTAGTATCAGTTTTAATCCTTGTCTGTTGATCCTTCCTTGAAGTAGTCAATCAAGAAAGTAATTTTAGGAAAATTTATCACCGACGTTAAATACATGTTTGGCGTTTTTCATTGGTCAATCCAGCTCTTCCTGCTTGAAATAGTCTATAAGTATAAGTGGTGGTTGTTCATATCTTATAACTTGGAGAATCCCACGCTATTGGGCACCTCACGTGGTATAATTTTTAGCAAGCTAGATTTCCAAACTATTTTAAATGAGTTCGATTCTTATTGGGCACCCCATACTTCTGGTCTTGACTCAATTGCAAATTACAACTAATTAGAAACAATTAAAACAGACATTTTTTAAAAACATAATTCAATTCTAAAAGTAAGGAATAATTTAGTATACTTTTCATGTCATTAAACTAAACAGTAAAAAAGCCTTTAGGAAGCAAAAGTTGATTAACTCCGCTTTAGTATAATAATAATAATAATAATAATAATAATAATAATAATAATAATAATAAATATATATATATATATATATATATATATATATATATATTTCAAAAATATTATAATTTATTTCTGAATCATTATTTTTACAAAAAATGAATATCGGAAGAACACACATAATGTGGAGTTTTATTTAAAATTCTATATGGGCACCAGAATCTGCCTCCAGCCTCTCAAGCTGCTCGGGAATCATATCGACGGATCAACTGATCTTCCCAGGAACTCTTGTGGATTGGCAGAAATAAATTCTCGTATTCCCCCTTTAAGTTCTTCCAAAGTTATTGGTTTTGTAGAGTAGACTTGCTCCTTCAACCAACCCCAAAGAAATAAGTCGCAGAGTGGTAAATCAGGACTTCTTAGTAGATGGGGATCTCACGTGGCGTAATGGTTAGCAAGCTAGATTTCCCGACCATTTTAAGTAAGTTCGATTCTCATTGGGCACCCCATATTTCTAGTCTTGTGCCACATCGAAGCTTAGCTTAGTAAATGGGCACCTCGCGTGATGGAATGGTTAGCAAGCTAAATCTGCAGACCATTGTTTGATTCTCTTTGAGCGCCCCATGCTTCTGGCCTTGTGCCACCTCTAAGCTTGGCTTAGTAAATAGGCACTTCACGTGGTAATGGTTAGCAAGCTAGATCTGCCGACCATTGTTAGTTAGTTCGATTCTGTTTGGGCGCCCTATACTTCTGACCTTGTGCCATATCTAAGCTAATCTTAGTAAATAACTATACTTGGAAAAATCCGAAAAATTCTCTTCTGTGTAAGGATCTTACATAAACAATCTCTTCCACCGTAGATGAAACTGTAGATCCTTCAAATAAAACGAAGAAGAATGTCTTGCTACATTTTCTTTAAGAATTTGTATTTCAACGTCAAAGCATGAGAGAATATCACTTAAGAAAAACATGTTTTTTTTTTGGTTTATAAATCTTTCCTACTTCAATACTTTTAACTCAAGTTTTAAATGACATTTCTTTCATAAATTGCTCATAGCTTATTTGTTTATTCGGTTTTGTCTTCTATGTTTTATCTTATACAGAAAGTATTTTATCGACATAGGATCGTTAAAAAGCGGATTTTTTTCGACATTTCATTTCTTTTATATTTTGAAGTTGATCAATAGGTTTTTATGCTTTCCTATTTTTCGATACCGGCCCTCGACAACTCAGCGTATGAGTAGCACAATGATCTCTACGGTAAAGTAAGGAGTTGATGGTCGGTGTGGCGCTCCACCTCAGACGCAAAAAACCCAATCTCCTTAGTCTAGCGCTAGTGAAAAGGGTATAGACTCCCTCGCTGATTGGCTGATACCGATGTTAGGCCACCCCGACGACTTTACTTACTTTTTAATTTTTTTTCCCAAGAATCGATGACGTATAATCCAGTACTTCGCTTACTTCCCATTCTTTTTATCGTCAGTTTTCGACTTTCTTGAAAAAATCTAAGTTCTTTTTTTTACTTTTCAGTCTTTTTTTTTTTTTTCCATATTGGGCTGATTCTACTTTCCATTTATTTGACATTTCATTTCGTGAGAAGTTTTTCTACGAAATATTTATGCAAAGAATGTTAATAAGGCTAACACTATTGATAATGTAAAACAGTTTTATTTATAATTAAGGCTTAGATAATAAAAAAAATACTGTTATTTCTTCTTGTTAATGGATTTCTTTTAAGATTGATCATATTCATTAAGATAAAACCAAACAATTAGAAATCAATAATACCAAGCACATATTAAAATCCAATTTTTAATACTAATATACAAATAAGCCTTCCTGTTCACAGTGTGAACCGCTATTTTGTTGTATATATAAATACAATTGCATGTTATTAGTATGTAGATAAGGCCAACAGTATTAATAATGTAAAACAATTTTATTACTAATTGAGATTTAAATAAAAATAAAATCATCGAGAACGTGACTTAAATAACTAAAACAATTGTGATTTGAGTAGTGATATAGTTTCGGTTACAGACAATAAGATAAAATTTAATAAACTATGATGAATTTGATCTCATTGTTTTATCTTTTCATGTTGCTCTACATCGTTAATGATATCAGAGAAAAGAGATGTAGAAAGAAACAGATTCTCAACAATTGGGGTAAATGTTGCCGGGGAGATTAACAGTTCTCTGATGGTAAAAATGTTCATTTCATGAAGAAATAAGTTGCATTTCAGCAACGAAGTCCAACATATGACAAAACAAGTAGATATTATCCGAAAATTAAGAATACTTCAATAGGTGTGTTTTTCAACATGAATCTGCATTATTTTGCCTCCAAAAAAAGAAAGAAAAGATATATCGTATTACATTTATAAATAATGCTTCTATTTTAACTATAAAAACGAACAAAAAAAAAATTCTATTTCAATATGCCCTGAGCGGGGAATTGTTTGTTTTTATAGTATTAAAAAGGAAAAAAAATAATAATAAATTCCTTTATAAAAAAATAAAAAAATTAGAGAAAATAAATTTAAAAGAAAAAAAAATATCTTAAATAAATGATTTCAAACGTCCCGCAATTTAACAACTCACGGATGTCAACGGAACTACACGATCTCTACCGAATTTGAAATCTTAACGGAAGATCACGATCTCTTCTAAATTTCAAATCTCCATCAACTCAACGTCATTAGAACCAAGTTGACTTTAAAAAACACAGATGCAACATTTTCAACTCTATAATAAAATCTCTGAAGATGGATATTATCCGAAAATTAAGAATACTTCAATAGGTGTGTTTTTCAACATGAATCTGCATTATTTTGCCTTCAAAAAAAGAAAGAAAAAATATATCGTATTAAAAGAGTTTTTTTTTAAGGTATCTTCTTCGCGTTCTGGTGGATAAATGGCTTTTATTATGGATCACACGTGGGTGATGATATTTAACTATACCCCTCATATGTAGTTTGTGACACAAGGTCGGTTTAACGTGGGTGATCATGCACGTACGCAGGAACAAGATTTCTTTTTAAAAAAGAAAAGAAGTGGTGCTGGTCCACTTAACCTGGGTCAGAATGTCCATGCAGGAAAAAAGAAGAAGAAATGAAAGCCACGCACATGGTGGCAGACATATTGGTTTTGGAAGTCATCATCCTCCACAACGAGAAAAAATTTCAAGTAAAACTCAACAAGCTGTGACTGTTCACGTTAGATTTTAAAATACCTCGATTGCTGATTTAATGTTTGGAGGAAACAGAGAGTCTACTTGGTGCTCCATAATGAATTTGATCTCATTGTTTCACCTTTTCATGTTGCTCTAAATCGTTAATGATATCAGGTGTCACTTGGTGCTCCATAATGGGTTCTCCAATGTAAGATGAAACTGAAATTCACATTGATGGTCCATTGTGGCATAAAGTTGTATTCCTTTCTTGAAGAAGAAAGATGTAGTATCAGTTTTAATCCTCGTCGTCTGGTCCGTGTTAAAGAGTTGTATGATTTTCGTCTGTTGGTCCGTGCTTAGAGAATTGTATTATGCTCGTCTGTTCGTCTGTATATCCAGCGAGAAATTGTAAGACAATTTATTAACGCCTTTAAATAGTAAATGAAATATATGTTGGGGCGTTTTGATTGGTCGATTCAACCGATTAGGCCAATCGGTTGATTCAGCAGTTTTAAAACAGTCTATTAGTATAAGTCGTGTTCATTAGTACATCTTATACCAAAATACTCCAACAAGTATGCATATATATATATATATATATATATATATATATATATATATATATATATATATATATATATATGCATACTTGTTGGAGTATAATATTAGTTGTAGAAATGTAGGAAAAGAGGTAAAGGTCTATCCCACTTTCTAAATTATTATTATTATTATTGCTCTATGTTTTAATATATTGTGCGCTTTTGGATGATTTACTTACGTGACTATAATGTAAAGTTTAAAGCGGCAATTGTATATATATATATATATATATATATATATATATATATATATATATATATTATATATGGGAGAGAGAGAGATAGAGAAAAAGAGAGAAAGAAAGTAGAAATGTATGTATATATTCATATGTGAGTGTCGTTATGAAGGATTTTCTTGTTTGAATAAAGTAATTTTATTATTCCAGTCCACACACACACACACACATATATATATATATATATATATATATATATATATATATATATATATAACTGATGCTGCGATTAGGACAATCCAAGACAAATGCATTTTCTTAAGTAATCTGAAAAGGACAATGGTGACGCGTCGCTAGACAGAGCAAAAGTGTGATAGGCCAAGCCAAGAATTCTTACCGGTTTGTATTGAAAACGAGCTGTTCATATATAGTTGCCAATAACATTAGATAACATCAAGATCAGTGTCCGGTTCTTTTTCTAAGAAAAACACCCGGTTATAACCCGTCTGTATCATAATGAGATATACCAAAATGTGTCTTATTTTAAATCATGTGGCTGAGAGACATGTCTAGACAAAAAGATAAAAATGTAGGTATCTACTGATACATTCTCAACAGATGATTTAGTTTCTTTTCTTTGTTTAATGGCATGTCAACCCGTATGGATTATTTAATATCAAATTCATATTTGTAGAGGAACAGTAGTTGTATTATTGAGCCAATTGTTGGGAAATTTATACTTTTCTTAAGACTATTAGTCAGAAAGCGAACGTAATAGCGTGATTGGTGTTCAATGGTGTCACAGTCCAACACTTTATTCATTACACCACGGGAACTTCCCCAGAAATTGTATAGTGTATTTCCTATTTATTTCTTTTGTATTTTAGAATAGTACGAACTAAATCATAATTTAACATGAAATTACCTGTTAGGCTAAGAATATATTGATGCATCTTCATAGAAATAGACTTGATATACGATTTTATTTTGGAGGATATGTGCTTAATTGAAGTCATACCTAATTTTGAGAATTAATTAGTTAATAATTAATGAATTTTAGGCGGGCATGTACAAATGTAAGGCTAAACAAATCGAGAAAATGTCAATCCCTGAATGTACATTTCGACCTATTAGGTCTCATCAGCAAGGTTATAGACATGGGAGACTGCTCCGTGTGTGACTCGAAACCAGCTTGACAGTCGAGGTTTCGAGTCACACACGGAGCAGTCTCCCATGTCTATAACCTTGCTGATGAGACCTAATAGGTCGAAATGTACATTCAGAGATTGACATTTTCTCGATTTGTTTAGCCTTACATTTGAACATGCCCGCCTAAAATTCAGTAATTATTAACTAATTAATTCTCAAAATTAGGTATGACTTCAATTAAGCACATATCCTCAAAAAATTGTCGGCTTAAAGCCATATAAAAAAAATAAACACATTTGTTTGTTTACTTAAGTTCATACGATTTTATGTAGAAAATACTAGAATACAAAGAATTTAAAAAAATAAATTTATTATAGATGGTGAACTCGACGTTCAAACGTTTCGTTTCTTTACCCATTATCAGGACACTAGGAATCAAACTTTTATCTTCCCTGTATGGGCAGTGGAAGTGTGTCGACATGGATTCATGATTACAGGGAGCGGGGATTCGATATCTTCTTGAATATTAGGACACAATTATAAAAAGCCAAAGTTTGCACTATAATCTATGAAGAAGATTTATTTTATAGAAATATCCAACTTTATTTTTCAATTTAGATTACACTGTAACAAATATTAAACACTGATGCGGGGGGTGGGGGAAATAACAATTTTATAAGAAATTTCCAAGATTTGTTAAGATTTAAATTTAAGTCTTCACGAACAAGAATGTTTTCCTTCCCCCAACCGGTTCAGCGTCTAATATTTGTTAGAATGTAATTTAAATTAAAAATGTAGTGGGATATTTCAATAAAATAAATCTCCTTCATATCTCTCTTTCCTAACATTGAAAAATACATGTCTATCTATCTCAGTCTGTTCATATCTATCATTTCTGAATATATTTATGTGTATTATTAATGTGTATGGTTAGGACTAGTATACTAGAAAAAGGAGTAGTAATCCAACGTGTCGTGTTATTAGAAAGAGTGTTCAATATCTGTGATAGAGCGTTGATAGTTGAATTAAGTGACAAATAAATGTTTTAGCTTTTATTCATATATTTGGGAACGATCCCAAATAAATGAATAAAAGCTAAAACTTTTATTTTTCACTTCATTCAACAATATTTATGTGTAAATATTTTTTATCAAAAACATATTTTATACTTAATCAACGTATATTATAATCAATAATTCCAGCGCCACGATTTTTAAATAAAATACTTAAATAGAAAACTTGTCTGAATGTGTGAGTTGAGGTTTGATGATTTGTTATATTTAGACTGTTATCCTCAAATTGACTGTTATATACCGATGAAGTTTCTGCCGATGTTACCTCTGGCCTTCTTCAGGTGAATAGATAGATTGTTCTCATTCCGTTAACGATGACCGGGTATAAGTGTTAAACAATGAATATTCTTCTTTATGTTCACCTCTAGTCAGGATTGAAACCGAAACCTCCAGATGACTTTCACTACTATTGTACTATCTCAACTTTTATATCCGTTGCGTTATGTGTCCAACCAATAGATTAAATAAAGCGTTCGGTTAGTTGTTTGACAAGAAACGTTTAAAGAAGGCCGGTGAGTTCATCAGCTGAAACGATGTGTATATAAAATAAGAAGGGAACGACAGTCCAAATAATCAGAATAATATAAATGTATCGTTTGCACCCAATGAGGTTTTAGGGGTTACATTATCTTAGTGAAAAAATATCACAACTTTGAAACACTACCAAAAATAATAGTCTGCAACAAGATCTTTGTTTGTCAAGACAGACACCAATTTTACTTGTGGGCAATGAGAATTCTAAGTGAACGCTATCTACACTATTATAGAGCCACCACTAGCTTGCACAATAAATCTCTGATAGATTGGATCTATAACGTCTGTAGTTTCCTCCATAAAAGGTTTCTCTGCTCGAGTGGACTGAAAACATAGCTCAATTGATCAAGGAGTTTAACATTTCCATTGGAAATTAAAACAGATATTTGTTTGTCTTTGTTTGTCAAGACAGACATCAATTTTACTTGTGGGCAATGAGAATTCCAAGTAAACACTATCCACACTATTACAGAGCCACCACTAGCTTGCACAATAAATTTCTGATTGACTGGATATATAACGTCAGTAGTTTCCTCTATAAAATGTTTGTCTGCTTGAATGGACTGAAAACATAGCTCAATTGACCGAGGATTTTAAAATTTCCGTTGGAAATCTAAACAGATATTTGTTTGTCTTTGTTTATCAAGACAGTCACTAATTTTACTTGAGGGCAATGAGAATTCCATGTAAACACTTTCCACGCTATTACAAAGCCACCACTAGCTTGCACAATAAGTCTCTGATAGACTGGATCTATAACGTCAGTAGTTTCCTCCATTAAAGGTTTGTCTGCTTGAATGAACTGAAAAAATAGCTCAATTGACCAAGGATTTTAAAATTTCCATTAGAAATTAAAACAGATATTTGTTTGTCTTTGTTTGTCAAGACGGACACCAATTTTACTTGTGGGCAATGAGAATTCTAAGTGAACGCTATCCACACTATTACAAAGCCACCACTAGCTTGTACAATAAATCTCTGATAGATTGGATCTATAACGTCTGTAGTTTCCTCTATAAAATGTTTGTCTTCTTGAATGGACTGAAAACATAGCTCAATTGACCAAGGATTTTAAAATTTCCATTGGAAATCAAAACAGATATTACTGTGTATAATGTATGCCAAACCTATACATTTATTGAAAATATCATTAGGATATGAATATATTGCACTTAAAAAGTAAGTACATATTTTATTTTCATTTGCGCAATTATTTAACTAGGAAAATAAAAAACACCCTCCCGGCGATGTAAAAATAGATTTTTCAAATTATATTGCCCGAGGGTTGGGAGTTAAAAATTTAATGTCAGCGAGTTTGTACCCTAAGTAAGTAAAATCATCAAATTCATTAAAGGATTAAAAATAAAACAATTTGAAATGTAAACTTTAAATATGTATTAAAATAAAACAAACTATATATAGATATATGATACCAGTCATGTATTTATTAAAACTTGTTTTAAAAACAATGAGGACTATCTAAAGTTGCATGTTCAAATTGTGAGTGTATTTATTCTATGTTATGACGATTTTGGGTAATGTGACGTAAGCAGTGACGTAGGTTTTGTTACAGACAAAAACCAGAAGCGAATCTCCATTATTAATAGATATGATTTTATTTATGCAATTATATATAATATATATGCAGTTATATATTTGGTCACAATTATTGCAATATTATATTCACTTACACAATTTAATAATACATCGTTTTGTTATGAACAACATATAATTGGTTGTATAAAGCAACGTCCAAGCTGTAGAACCTTGCGATCCCAAGGCGGGTGCTCTACCGACTGAGCTAAACCAGACCCTATAAACATGTAAAAACATCAAGCCATCAACATGCGAGACGTATTTGTATTTTGGTCTATTTTAATATATTTTTCGCGCAGTTGTTGCTTTAAAACTGATCAAGAAACAAGTTTACATTGACTGACAGGAAATAAGAAAGGGGTCACATTGCGCATGTCAGTTAAAGTAGAGGAAGTCAGCTGACAGATGAACATCTGACATTTTTCAATGTTTTCCTCAAAACAACTCATAAGATTGCATTAAGAGGTAAACATTATATATATATATATATATATATATATATATATATATATATATAGGTGTTCGCTCACACACATATATATGTGTGTTTGCGTATATATATATATATATATATATATATATATATATATATATATATAGCACATATTGAAGTTTAATACGCATATATATATATATTATATATATATATATATATATATATATATATATGTTCGTATATGTGTGTATATATTGTACATATATATATATATGTCTGTTTATAATTATGTGTACCTCTGTAATGCTCGATAGGAAACACTTACAGAAGTGTATGTATATGTATGTGTGCATGTATGTATATATATATGGTACATATTTGTGTGTAATACGTATATATATATATATATATATATATATATATATATATATGTATATATGTGTTTGTTTGTTTGTACGTATATATATATATATATATATATATATATATATATATGTTGTGTGTGTGTGTGTTTATAATTATGTGTATGTCTCTAATACCTGTATATATATATATATATATATATTATATATATATATATATATATATATAATTCCTATATGCGTATGGAAATATATGTACGTATATACATGCATGTATGTAATACGTTTATATATATAAGAGTATGTATATTTGTGTGGCATGTGTGTGCGTATATATATATGTGTGTGTGTTTATATTTGTTTGTATTTGTACGATACGTTGATATATATATATATATATATATATATATATATATATATATATATATATATATATATATATCAACGTATCGTACAAATTACACACACACACACAACCTTGAGGTTTGTTTCGATATCGTTTATCGCAAAAGATTTATACACACACGCGCAACCACACACACAAAACACCTAAAAATGCACAATGCCTTTTTTCGATACACACACTGACACACTCTCATACTCACACCGTAAAAGAGATTATTTGACGTCATATTTCAAACCGTCCACTTTTTTCAGCGTCCTTTCTTCAGACTTCAAATTTTGAACAGACTAATAAACAAGGACTATCATTTGCTTATTTCGTTATTCTGTGATAAAAATTTTTTATCACCTTCCATATACCAACAAATGCCCTGAAAATGATCTAATTAATAGATCGAAACACTGCAGCGTCGGCCAATAAAGTTACCACTCAACTTATTTAAACCTGTGTTTTTTTCAATTTTCTTAATATACTACATACCGTCGAATTCACTTCCATCTCTTCATATATATATATATATATATATATATATATATATATATATATATATGAAAAATAGATGGAAATTCATCCGACAGTATGAAATTTAACTTTTTTGAAAAAACAAATGATGTTATGTAATTGCTGACAGAAATCTGTTTCGACCAAATCGATAAACTGGTCTTCATCACGAGCAACACAGACGGGGAAAGAAAAAGAAGTCTGTGTTGCTCGTGAAGATGACCAATTTATCGATTTGGTCGAAACAGATTTCTGTCAGCAATTACATAACATCATTTGTTTTTTCAAAAAAGTTAAATTTCATATATATATATATAATATATATATATATATATATATATATATATCACCTCTTAACAATATCAAATCAAAACACTTTCCCATACCTTTATACCTCTAGTTTCCTTTTTTCAATGGCTGTAAACATCTCAAACTTATACAAATTAAATTTAAATACTTCATTTTATTTTAGTTTTTAAAATTATCAGCATTATCAGCTATTGGCTTACTGAAGAACATGTGACAGCAAGTCTCATAATATTTCCAGATTTCTTCTTACCCCCCCCTAACGAAAAATACCAACACACTTAATTTAATTTATTGAAACAGTAAATTTCAATAATGATCACTGATATTATATTAAAAACAAATAAATAAATAAATTAATAATATAAATACACGTATTCATTAATTTAATAAATAAATTTATTCATATATTAACAACATACACTTTCTTGTTCAAGTCAATAATATTATTTATGAAATTTAAATTTCCCCTCTTTTCAAATGTTACACTTCACCGAATATTTTTTATTACTCTATTTCTCCAACCGTAAGCGTCTCTAAAATTTGTCGAATACTTCAAAATTCTCTTTATTTTGACTGTTTTAACTTCAAATATCAAAGATTTTGCCCTGAAGAAGGCCGTTTTCTTTGTATACTTAGATATCCTATATTTTATATTATTATTATTATTCTATTTCATATTTAAAATAATGATAAATAGAATACAATGTGTACATGGACAAATTGTCGACCGAAACACATATTTACATTTCATTAAACCATTTTTATCCATTCAACATTTTCTTTCCTTTATTTATTTATCCTTTCTACATAGTGTCGGATTCATTTCCACTTTTCAACTTACACACACACACACACAGACAGACAGACAGACAGACACACACACACACACACACACACACACACATATATGGGAAAAATGTGAGAAGGTTAATCCATATATATATATATATATAATACCAAACTTATGGTAAATCCTCGGGGTGAGAAAAAACCAGCAAATATTTTGATTGCAAAAATATACTACAAAACATCACCTGGGGAAAAAAATTTGGAAACAAGAAAAGACCAAGATAATCGTACCAACCAAAAATAATCTATTGATACAATATTTGTCCAAAAGAAAAAGCAATTTATACGTATATATATATATATATATATATATATATTATATATATATATATATTCCTACAAAACCGTAAGGAAACTAAAGCTAATAAGTAAAAAGTGCTCAATACCTAAGTAGGGCCAATAATAAAGATAAACCTAATGAGTCAGATAAACCTACTAAAAGTTTCGCTAAGTGCCCTTCAGGGCTAAGATCCGAATCGGTTTCTAGCCCTGAAGAGCACTTAGCGAAACTCTTAGTAGGTTTATCTAACTCATTAGGTTTATCTTTATATATATATATATATACTATACGTGTCCGTATGGAAATGCACCGACGTGATTATAGAATAAACATGCTTATACGTAAACATAAATATATGTTTACCCATAGAGTTCCCATGGAATTTAAAGAGATTTCATAAGGATTGATGAGTTTATCAAAGATGAGGCTGTAGTATATGTGCGGTTTTCTTTAGGTCAAGATGTCGTTCCTATCAGGATTAGACGAAATAGTTTTAAAACCTATTATTATTTATTATATTTCTCACCAGAATTGGGTGGAGGGTCGCGAATAATGGCGACATTTTGGAACCTATTTTTGTCTGTAAAATGAAAGCTTAGAACTTCCGTGCTTCTAGAAATTGGTTTATAAAAGCATTTTAGCCCAAGGAATACAATAATGCTATCAAGAACGTCTTAAAGTTAACCAGTTCTAAGTTATTAATGATTTCTGATTTACAAAATGTTAACTGATGTTGTAGATTCGGTTTTAATAAAAAAAAAAAAACTATCTTTTTGTTACAAATAATGTTGAATATATGTGAAATAATAATAGAATTTTTTTTATCCTAGATGCTATTGATCTTACTTTGAAAAAATCAGAAATCATCAATAACTTAAAATTACTTGGCTTTAAGACTTTTTGATAGCATTTCTGGATTTCATGGGCCAAAATGCTTTTATTAACCAATTTTTAGGAATAGGGAAACTATAGAACTCATTTTACAGACAAAATAGGTTTCAAAATGTCGCCATTTTTTCGCGACCCCTCTCAAATTTGGAGAGCTAGAATTCGACATCATTCCGCAAATTTTTGGAATTGGAAGTTCAAATGTTGGTGATTTTCTAATATAGTCCATAGCAGTACAAAATTCAGAAAGCTTGAAGGTGGTGGTAACAATGTGTGGGTGTGTGTGTCTGTGTTTGTGCGTGTGTGTGTGTGTTGTGTGTGTGTGTGTGAGTGTTTGTGGGTGTGTGTGTGTTGATGTGTGTGTGTGTGTTGTGTGTGTGTGGTGTGTGTGTTTGTGTGTGTGTGAGTGTTTGTGTGTGTGTTTGTGTGTGTTGTGTGTGTGTATGTGTGTGTGTGTGTGTGTGTATGTGTGTGTGTGTTTGGAAAATAATGAATAAATGAGAAAATACATTATGATGATAATTTACTAACATTTGAGAATAATGTTCTACGTTTAAAACGTTTTCATTAATAAATATATTGTGCTACTTACACGCTGAGTTGTTGAGGGCCGGTAGCGTTGTTGGAACTTTCAGGTGAACATTCGATTTTTTACTATAAAAGTTTTAAGAAAGGTCTTGTTACGATTTTAGTGGCCATCCTTTAGGCTTCAGCGGAGATCCTTTGTGTGAAGCAGGGCGCGATCCTTGGTAAAGAATCCTTTAATAGTTCCTTAGTGCTCCTCAGTCTTGGTCAGTCCTTCGTCAATGATTGCAAATGGACATCTCTCAGTATCAGTGATTAAGTAGTCAACCAGCCACGCATTCGGGCTGTTGATTGGCTGAGGTTTAAACCACATGACATCGCTTAGTCTATAAATTTAAGTGATGTATTGTAGCACACCTTATATACCAAATAATTCCAACACATCTTATATGCATAAATTACATAGATCTTGTAATCGGTTTATCAATATACAACACACGAGCAAAAAGGTAACTTCAAAGACTGTAGTCTTTCTGGAGAAATAAAGAACACAAACATGAAACTGATGGTCTCACTAGCTACAGGGAATAAAGTGCCCTGTTTTGTGCTCTAAAAAGTATAGCTTGTGCCAGATTAAGATTTTTTAAAAGAAATTTTTACAATGAATGATTTTTATTTTTTTGTTGATTTTTTTATTTTTTTTACTGTTGTCCTCATCTTTATTGTAGTATGTATAAACACAACATTTTGGTCACTGTATCCTCTGTCCTTCCTCAGGTGTTCACTGTGTATCCAAGCGAAGTTATGATCCAACCTGGAAAATCATGTTTAATAGTTTAATCAAACAGGTGTCGAATAACTTTTTGATTTCAAGATCTCATCTTATTATAATGGAGATTGTGTGTTTTTCTGTCTGTAACCGAAACTAAATCACTACTCAAGTCACAATTCCTTTAGTAATTGACGCCACATTCACCATGAATTTATCCTTATTTTAACCTCAATTATTAATAAAATTGTTTTACATTATTTATACTGTTAACCATATCTACATACTAATAACATTCAATTGTATTTATATATACAACAAAATAGCGGTTTACAGTGTGAATGGGAAGGCTAATTTGCATATTGATATTAAAAATGTAATTTTAATAAATATGTGCTTAGTATTATTGGTTTCTAACTGTTTGGTTTTATTTTAATGAATATAAGCAAAAATCTCTTCAGTTAATCTTAAATGAAATCCATTAACAAGAAAAGTTATCTGTAATTTTATTCTTTACTTCCTCTTTTAACTAAAGACTTAAATTGGAAAAAATAACAATGAAAGACGAGAGTGATGGAAGAGTAAATTTCAGTTGTTCTATTTTTCGATTATATCCCCCTCTGTTTCAAATCTTTTTATCTGCATTCTTATTTAGTTTCATTAGCGTTTCTAATTTAATACGATATTTCATTACATTAAAACTTAAATACTTGCACCCGGAGGGTGCATATATTTGCTAGTTTAAATAATGATGTCATTGTTTTTGCAAAATTAAAATTATTCACGTCATGCCTCATCCCAAAATTTACAAATTTTTGTTTTATAATTGTTGAATTTGTTAACTACTTACTGTTCTTTATAATTCTGTTTTTTTTTTTAATAATATATGAGTTGATGTACGAATTAATCTTATGCTTTTTCCTCTGTTTTCAGTTTGCTCTACCGGCTGCCTAAACTGGACCCTATTTACTTTATTTTCGTGCTGTGAATTGCGTGCTCATACAATTCCCTGATGAAGGAAATGAAACCGCTGTGTCTCCTCCATATCTATACGGCCTAATTGTGCATAAATGAAATGAATGTTCATGGTGTAAAACGTGAATGTAGAAAGGAAGAAAGAAGAAGAAAAAAACGCTAACATCCATTGCATAGCAGGTACGACACTGTGTATTTGAATCCAACCCATAACGTCTCTATGGAAAACTCATATGATTTTATTGTACAATAATAATAGATGAATAATCGATAGAAAATAATAACTGGTGGACAGACATTTTCATATGTTTCATTGGTAATACTTATTTTCTCGTTTTTTTTTTCAATGGCAGACTGGTATTTTTCTTGAGAATTCCTTGGCAACAATTTTTGGTTGAATAATTTGTATCTCATTATAAAATGGTGGATGTTTGGTAATGGTGGAGAAAGCACTTTAAACCACTGAGCGTTTAAATATTATTTGGGGAAAATATGTATCAATTCTAAAGAAGACTCTTCTCTGAATAGTTACAAATCGTTATTTAAACAAAGGACGACGATTTTCATGGAGAATTTTGATTCGCGCCAATAAGCAAACCAAAAAAAAAACATGAGAATAACATTAGATGGAGGCGCGTAGTATAATGGTTAGAGTCATAGGAAATGGACTCGTCGACCCGAGTTCAAATTCTGGACGAAGCTACAGTTAACATAGCGCTAATACCTTTGGGAAAGGTATGAACCTAACTATGGATAAATAGTAAGGTAGACTGGGCTCTTTTACCTTGGTTAGGCAACCATTCTAGCAGCCGGAAAACTCCGAATTCAAAACCCGGACAGTTCATATAGCGCTAATACTCTTGGGAAAGGTATTAATCCAACTACTCTCCCCCCAGATATGGGTAAATAGAGGGACATACTGGGCTCTCTTGGTTACGCAACCAGTCTAGGAGAAGGAAACTGAATTAAAACCTGTTAAACTCCGCTTGGAGTGGTCACTGCTAGAATAAGCACTGTCCTAATTAGGAATCTATTCACTGATATAATAATAATAATAATAATAATAATAATAATAATAATTATGCTGGCAAACTCATTTCTAATAGAAAAAGTAATGCAATAACTTAACTGACTAAATTGAATTAAAAGATAAAAATAACCAATTCATATAAAATATACAGTTTCTAGTGATTATTTTGTTAAATCATTCATACAACTTTTAAGGAAAACCGTGGCATAAGTATTTGAGACCGTTCAGGTCAAGTCACCCACAGATATTTAATTAACTGCTTCTGTCATTTGAGGTCTTCAAATGAAGACTTGTGGCAGGAAATAGACAACGTATCACGTGAAATTAAATCAGAGGAGATCCAGAAATTGACATGTTCAATGGACCAGCGCCTTTTCCAAGTCATTTTTAAAAATGGATCACATATCTCATATTAACTAACTTCACTATCATTTTTGAATACTTTTTACTTTTGTATTACGATTTTATTTTATCTTAGTTACATAGTTATGTATTCCTAAAATCTATAAATGAAACAATAAAAGTATTATTTTCTTTTTTACAGAGGTTTGTATTACACCTCGCTAATAATTTGACACATGAATAATTTCAGTAAGTTTGGTAAATGACCGTAACTTCTGTTCCTTTTCGTAGAACCTTACAATTTTTACGGAGTAGGTGTATATACAGGTTGTTATTATTCTCTGATAATTTAGTTAAATTCCAATCAGTATTTTTGGGATAGGAGGGAAAAGTGTCACTTCTTTAATAATTAGAAACGCAGTGTATATATATATATATATATATATATATATATATATATATATATATATATATATATATATCGCATCGTTTTGATGTAGAATTGCTCTATGGAACACTGAAAAATTACCGAAGACACTCAATTTGGTAATTTTATTTTGCGCAAACCCCCCAGTAATGTTACATAGACCTTGGGGTCCATGTGGACCCGGTTGAGAACAACTCAAGTTGACAATTTTGTCTACACAGATAAAAGAAGAGATTTATTACATCTTGAATGTATGGTATATGGTATGTCCAGAACGCTTCATTTGTCTCTAAAATTTGTTGATACTTTTAGGAAGTATATGTATAATTCTTTATTGGTGGAACGCTCACCCCCAAGAGACGTTTATTGCCATTCTTAGCATCCATATATACGTCTCGTCAAACGAAATTTCCATTGTTTTGCTGATATTCTTAGAATAAAACAAAAACAACTTTTGAATACCAACCATCAAAGAAAATTTTCCCCAGTAGATTTCATGTACAATACTGGAGACTGACTTAGAACTAAACACGGTTTATTACATTTAGATTTCTCGAAATAAACCAATATTCATCGCTAGTGAATTTCTTGTCTAAAATGACGTTTTTCGTCTGTGCGAAAGAAGTAAAAATATAACTTTTATTTTTTTGGTTTTACGGCATATATATTTTTTCTGTTTTTTTTTTTTTTTTTTTTGTTGTTTGGGTATATTTGGTAAATTTACGTAGAACTTTTTTTACTTGCTGTCTAAAGTTAGAAAAAAAAGAACATATTACATTAAAGTGACTGGCGATTTTTATTTCTATTTTACGGTTGGATTCCGCTGCATGTGTTCTCAAATTCATGAGTTTTTAACTTCACAACGCATTCTTTGTTTCTCATCTGAAAATATATTTTTGCTTTGATTTTCACTAAACCACTTGTTAAGATTCTTGTGGCCATTTTTAAACTGCAGTTGTAAGCACTTTACAGTTGAGATCCCTTTGGCACTAAGCTTGGTCCGTTTTGAGTGGAATTTTTGTGTTCAGATACGAACGTGCATGGTTGTTCCTCAGTGTTAAGCAGAATCCCTGGTTGCCTTAGTATTAGCAGACTCATTGTGTGCCTTAGTGTAAGGTTGATTGTTCCTTAGTGTTAGGCAGATCATTGTGTGCCTTATTGATTTCTTAGTGTTAGGCAGAATCATTGGCTTAGTTAAGGCAGAATCCTTGATTGTTCTTGTTAGGCATCAGCTAAGGCAGAATCCTTGATTGTTCCCAGAATCATTGTGTGCCTTAGTGTAAGCAGAATCCTTGATTGTTCCTTAGTGTTAGGCAGAATCATTAGTATAAGGCAGAATTGCTTAGTGCCTAGTGTAAGGCAGAATCCTTGATTGTTCCTTAGTGTTAGGCAGAATCATTGTGTGCCTTAGTGTAAGGCAGAATCCTTGATTGTTCCTTAGTGTTAGGCAGAATCATTGTGTGCCTTAGTTAAGCAATCCTTGATTTTCCTTAGTGTTAATCATTGTGTGCCTTAGTATAAGGCAGAATCCTTGATGTTCCTTAGTGTTAGCAGAATCATTGTGTGCCTAGTGTAAGGCAGAATCCTTGATTGTTCCTTAGTGTTAGGCAGAATCATTGTGTGCCTTAGTGTAAGGCATTGTTCCTTAGTGTTAGGCAGTGTGTGCCTTAGTGTAAGGCAGAATCCTTGATTGTTCCTTAGTGTTAGGCAGAATCATTGTGTGCCTTAGTGTAAGGCAGAATCCTTGATTGTTCCTTAGTGTTAGGCAGAATCATAAGGCAGAATCCTTACTTTTGTGTTAGGCAGAATCATTGTGTGCCTTAGTGTAAGGCAGAATCCTTGATTGTTTCTTGTGTTAGGCAGAATCATTGTGTGCCTTAGTGTAAGGCAGAATCCTTGATTGTTCCTTAGTGTTAGGCAGAATCGTTGTGTGCCTTAGTGTAAGGCGAATCCTTGATTGTTCCTTAGTGTTAGGCAGAATCATTGTGTGCTTCGTGTAAGGCAGAATACTTGATTGTTCCTTAGTGAAGAATCTTTTTTATTCCTTAGTTTACGCAGAATCCTTGGTTATTGATTCGTTCGTCCGTGTTAAGCACGAGTAACTAAACGCCTTTCAGGATCGGCTATTAAATATTTAACCAACCACGTATTTGAGCGCTGTTGAATTGCTGATAGAATCCACACGGCCACGAAAAGTCTATAAATTTAAATTGTGGCTTGATATATTCTTAAATGTCAAATATTCCAACACCACTCCTAAGAATACTTGTGTTTGTTGAATAGCACTTATACTTATTTTATTACTTATCTTCTATACTGGGTTGAATCCTTAGGTCTTTATGATTTTAGGCTTGACTTGGGTTGGTCTTCGATGTCTCTTGGGTTTGTCTCATCTCTGTGTCCACTTCTTTTAGTTTTTATTTTAATGAACACAAAGGCAGTTAAATGCCGACGTCTTTATCTTTACATGTTTCCACTGTTATTGTAATATGGACGAATAGCAAGTTTACGATTCCGTTTGCAACGGCTCCCGGGACTCCGCTGAACCTCTAACCTGTTCTTACAACTAGATGGTCACACGACCAAATTAACCAATCATAGAAGTGATAATAGGTCATCCAGGTGTTAAGCCTTGTCTATCAAATTACTGGTTGTTTTCCATGACTCTTTTGATTAAATTTTATGCTTGCTTTCAAAATCAATAGGTGACCTATTAATTATGTAACATACTATTAACTTTAGTTTCAGTGATAATGTGTAGGTACTGTTACAAACTCCGTCGATTATTCTTTTTGATAATCATCTGTAACCCTCAAAATAAACAAATGAATAAATAAACAATCAAATTATTTTAAAATAATGTTTAATATATATGCACACGAGGATAATCTAATATTGGGATAAAGTGTCGCATTGCTAAGTCTTGAAAAATGATTGCCGGAAAGAAAGATGAGGTGAAGAGATGACAACAAGTTTAGAGAAAAGGAAAAAGTCAGACAAGTTGTCCAAGAAAATACCACTCACTTTATTAGTGTGTGTGAGCCTATTTCGGGACCGATCTCAAATCTGGGATCAATTGGCTGGTCAGATCAATCCCTAGCACCAATATGATTGTCCCAATCCCAGTATTCTTAAGCCAAGCCCCAACCCTTTTTATCATATACGTGTTCGAAGGCAATGGCTAAGGGTCTTAGTGTCCTGGTATAACGTTAAACTCTATTTAATGTCGAAATTACCTAAGAGCTATTGCGATTTGGTTCAATATATAAAGAGTAAATTATCTTGATTTAACTCTTTTTGTGTTCTTTCTTTCCTTCTTTTCATCATTTCACTATGCTCGATTGAAACAGATTAGCATTATCGCTTCCACGCGCTCACCCCTCACTCTATCTTTCTCCTACTCTTTTCTTTCTTTCTTTCGTAGTATATTTTTCTGTGTAGCAGGTTCTTTTTTGTCCCTTTTTTTCTTTATAATAAAAACGGAATGGTCCATTTTAGCTGAGGGGACGACACTCATAAGAAATAAGAATTTACATTTTTGCATTTCATCGTGGATGATTTTTATGGTCTCATTTTTAATCATAAGGTGTTGCAAGACAATAACGGTCGAACTTTTAAGGAACACGAGTATATATATATATATATATTACTAACCCTTCCACACGAGCAGGATGCGACACATGGTCAATTTGTTAAGCGCAGTTTTCCTTCTCTAGACTGGTTACCTAAACATGGTTAAAGAGCTCAGTCTGTCCTGCTATTTACCCATAGTGGAGGGAGAATTGGATTCATACCTTTTCCAAGTGTATTAGCTCTATGTGAAATTCAAACAGCTTCGTCCAGGAATTGAACTTGGATCGACGAGTCCATTTCCTGTGACTCTAACTATTATACCACGCGAGTCCAAGCGAGTATTATAATATACAGATGAAAATACGGTGAGGAAATTAATCCGACAATATGAGAAGAAAATATCTTAAAAATATAACAAACACAGGATGTTATGATCTGGGAAACAATTTTATGTGTCAATACTTAAGCATTTCGGTATATTGTATCATCTTCAGGACACTGTTTTTGTCCCTCACATAACATAATATTACTTAACAATGTCCTGAAGATGGTTCAATATACCGAAATGCTTAGGTATTGACACATAAAATTGTCTCCCCTGATCATAACATCCTGTGTTTGTTATATTTTAAAAATATTTTCTTCTCATATTTAGAAATATTTTATATATATATATTGTGTCATCTTCAGGACACTGTTTTTGTCCCTCACATAAATATTATTAACAGTGTCCTGAAGATGGTCAATATACCGAAATGCTTAAGTATTGACACAGAAAATTGTTCCCCTGATCATAACATCCTGTGTTTGTTATATTTTTAAAATATTTTCTTCTCATATATAGAAATATTTTATATATATATTGTATCATCTTCAGGACACTGTTTTTGTCCCTCACATAAACATTATTTAACAGTGTCCTGAAGATGGTACAATATACCGAAATGCTTAAGTATTGACACTTGTTTCCCCTGATCATAACATCCTGTGTTTGTTATATTTTTAAAATATTTTCTTCTCATATATAGAAATATTTTATATATATATTGTATCATCTTCAGGACACTGTTTTTGTCCCTCACATAAATATTATTTAACAGTGTCCTGAAGATGGTACAATATACCGAAATGCTTAAGTATTGACACAGAAAATTTTTTCCCTGATCATAACATCCTGTGTTTGTTATATTTTTAAAATATTTTCTTCTCATATATAGAAATATTTTATATATATATTGTATCATCTTCAGGACATTGTTTTTGTCCCTCACATAAATATTATTTAACAGTGTCCTGAAGATGGTACAATATACCGAAATGCTTAAGTATTGACACTTGTTTCCCCTGATCATAACATCCTGTGTTTTTTATATTTTAAAAATATTTTCTTCTCATATATAGAAATATTTTATATATATTGTATCATCTTCAGGACACTGTTTTTGTCCCTCACATAAATATTATTTAACAGTGTCCTGAAGATGGTTCAATATACCTAAATGCTTAAGTATTGACACATAAAATTGTTTCCTCTGATCATAACATCCTGTGTTTGTTACATTTTTAAAATATTTTCTTCTCATATATAGAGGAATAAATTTAATTTATCTTCAATTTGCCATTTTCTAAATGAGAAGCTAATATTTATTTCCCCCGCGGATAACAAAGACGACGGTGTTAGAAGAAGGTCTTAATTAATTAGAAAATGGGATCACGTTGGAATGGAATCTCTTTTTCTAAAATCCTCCTTTGCATCATCCACCCTTGCTCAGATACTGAAAACGGTATTGGAGTGGAATACGATTGGTTAAGTTGACAGTTGTATTGATTAATCACAAGTAAATGACGAAATAAAGATGTGATTTTGAGACGCCCATCTCCTTTATCAAACTGGAAATAAAAGCATCAAGCAACGTCTTCTTCTACTCCAGTGAGAATAGGAGTTTCTAATCGGGTAGTGATAAACGATCTCGCCAGAAGGTGTTTACACCGGTTAAAAAAAAAAAACATTCATAAAGTTTCTGATACTTAATACAAGTTTAACTAAAAATGTAAGAAACAAAAATATTTCAAATATAGAAATTAAAGGCTGAAAAAATCGTTCACTTTTACAGAGAGAAAGTTTTGTTTCCTGATGATTATTTTAAATAGGAAAGCTTATATATTATTTTATGTGAAGAAATATACTGCTGAATATATTAAGTACAGAATTAGGACATTTTAATTTTTTCTTGTTGTGTGTGATTGGTTGTGGCATTTTTATCTTTTAATATTTTTTAAAAAGTTTTTATGTATTATCAAATTTTATAAATATTTTTGTAAATTTATTCAAAATCATTATAGTTGTTATTTTTAATCAAAATTTGCATTTTTTTTTCATTAAATTACTTCATTTTCTTTTAACTCATTCAACTGCAAAATTCAATTTTCTCAAAATGAAAGGCATTTTAATTTATAATATAAGCCCATGACTACAAAAGTTTTTTTTTTTTTAACTTTATTATCTAGATAGAATTATGAAAAACACTGCCTTATCAATGCTTGAAATAACTGTCTATAAATAAGATATTATTTTTCTTTTGCCATATGTACTCAATTATACAATTGGATAAATTGTCATCTAAATTATGCAAAAATTAAAATAACACTGACACCTCACTTTATCAGATATATTTACTAAAAGGCGAACGCAAGCGAATATTTCATATCTAAAACGTAAAGTCGTCGGGGCGGCCTAAAGTCGGTATCAGCCAAACAGCGAGGGAGTCTATTCCTTATTCAATAGCGCTAAATCAATGAGATTATTTTAGCATCTGAAGTGGAGTGCCACACCTACCATCAGCTACTCACTTTACTGCACAGATCCCTGTGATACTCATACGCTGGGTTGGCGAGCGCCGGTATCGAACCAAGAACCTTGTGATTCGTAGCTGAACACTTAACCGACTGAGCTAAGACCTGAAAAGAGGATGTTTGTGCGAGCATGATCTGCGTGACGAAATATAAAATAGTAAGGAATGAGACAGTCGAGACCGTTTTTTGATCAAATGCGAACCGAGCTAATTGTGAGCACAGAGAAAGAGGACACATTTGGAGTGAGAGAGATAGAGAGAGAGATAGAGAGAGAGAGAGAGAGAGAGAGAGAGAGAGAGAGAGAGAGAGAGAGAGAGAGAGAGAGAATATTTGTGTGCTAGTTTAAGACGACAATATTGTGTGTTATTTTTCTAATTGGTTTGGTGGTGTGGGGTCGAAGAGAAACGTTTGTGGATACAAAAACGAGATGACGATTAGTTCTCACTATTGACGATAAGCCGGGCACAAGTTGTCATTAAAGTAAATGTTGTTCGCACCCAAGCCAAGTTTAGATTTATCAATATTTTTCAGTTTCTCTCGATTTTTTAAAAGATTTTCACAAGTTTTTCGATTTAGAAATCTTACAATTGTTCGTTTAGGTAAGTTATTTTTGTTGTTTTTTGAACTAGGTAGACGGTGGCAAGCTACTATATCAGATGGAGAAATGGAGAAATATCTAAGGACTTACTAATCTGAATCACTTTGTCTTCAAGATCTTTATCGTTTACACTGTCCAGAATACCGGCAATTTCAAGATTCTCTCTTCGGTTGTATTGTGACTATGGGATTCTTTTTTGAGCAATGAGATTTTTTCTTCTGGAATTAATTTTTTTTCCCAGATTTTGCTTATTTTCTTTAAGTGATTTTATTGTTTCGTGCAGTTTATCTGTTTCCTTTTTAATATCAGTAGCTATTTGCGATTTCAAATCGCCCATTTCGACTCGCAATTCGCCACGAAGTTTAATTATCTGATCGAGAACGTCCAAGATTGAAGTTTCACTTGGTGTAGCCATAATGAAGCCGGAACGAGTATTAACTGGCATAAGCAGGCAGTGTATATGATGTAATGTGATGATTGAAGCAGGTTAGTAACGATTCTCAAGTTTAGATAGAATCAGTTTGTTCAGTGCTGATGCCTAAGCGAAAGTTAGAACATCAGATTTTCAGATTACTCACGGAGCTCTGAAGACACGTCCGATTGCTGTGAGATCCAAAATCAAAGAAAGATTTACACTAATGTAGTCCTAAAGCTAGTCACGGTACTTGATGATATGATTTCGTCCCTATTCCGTGGCTACCACATGTTACTCTGTCAATGGTTCTGTACCAATGCTGTATTTCTGAAAGACCCACAGAACGTGAAACTGACGCAACTTCGTCGGAGCTTTTTCGTTGGACTATTCGCAGTTGTTGCCGGTTGTTGGTACCTCAAAAGACAAGAAAAACTCTTCCTAGATAACAACAAATATTTATTGAAACACAACCTGAATACAAAAATACATATAAAAAAACATCGCCTTTATTTTGGAGAGAGAGGACAGTGATCATTCTACCGTGTGATTGTTAGTGACTGGTTGGGCTCTGCCTAGGAATTACAAGGTTCCACGTTCGATAACGGTCCCCGCTAACTTGGATTATCTGATTTGTGCGGTAGAGTATCGAACCAGGAACCTTGCGATTCATTTGATAGAAATGAATAAGTAAATAACAAAATGGATAAATAAACAAGTAAAACACGCAACTGACACGGCTAATCAATTACAGGAAAATTCTTCTGTTTTTTTTCCTGGAATTTCATAAAAGACGATCGATTATATCATAAGGAGGTCAATGGGTGCACAGTTAAAACTTTGTGAACCGAGAGGAGGTTAAACGGTGAAAATGAATCCCAATAAAGAATAATCAATTTCCGATTCGGACTCACTCAGGAGATGACCCTTGCTGTTCCCCTAAAGGAAGTAAACAGATAAGAAAGATTTTGCCAAGATTAAAGGATCATGTCTATCGTTGATTTCTGAAGAGTGTATGCCATGAGAAAGTGGGTTTCCATTTCGCATTATCAAATTAGAAATAGGAGATGATAGTTTTATAGCATTATCTTGCCTACAATCAAAAGAAGTTCAGCCAAAAGTTTCTCTTACAACATCACTTTCAAGTAAAAACAACGAACATAGTTAACCTTTTGCTGATAAGAACAGATCTAAGAACAGAAAAGAACAGTCGGAAAGATTCTTAGAAACTTAAAAAGGTCTTTGAAAGTAAACAAAGATAATAGTCGAAGGATTGTTGAATTCTAAACACATTCACTGGTAATTTCTACTACATATACTACAAAATGTATGCACCCTCCGGGTGCAAGTATTTAAGTTTTCATGTAATAAAATATTAGATTAATTTAGAAAGGCTAATGAAACTAAATAAGAAGGCAGATAAAAAGATTTGAAACAGAGAGGGTATAATCAAAAAATAGAACAACTGAAACTTACTCTTCACCCACTCCCGTCTTTCATTGCTAAATAATCCTAATTTAACTATTTAGTTAAAATAGAAAGTAAAGAATAAAATTACAGTTATTTCTTCTTGTTAATCGATTTCTTTTAAGATTTATCCACGAGATTTTTGCTAATATTCATTAAGATAAAATCAAACAATTAGAAATCAGTAATACGAAGCACATTTATTAAAATCAGATTTTTTATATCAATATGCAAATTAGCCTTCCCATTCACACTGTAAACCGCTATTTTGTTGTATATATAAATACAATTGCTTGTTATTCTTATGTAGATATTGTCAACAGTATTAATAATGTAAAACAATTTTATTAATAATTGAGGTTTAAATAAAAATATCATCCTGTAGAAGGTGACGTAAATAACTAAGGGAATTTTGACTTGAATAGTAATATAGTTTCGGTTACAGACAGACAAACACACAATCTCCATTATAATAAGATATATATATATATATATATATATATATATATATATACACACACACAACATATGCATCCGCCCTGTCGGTGGGGCGTTAGAATGCACCGACTGCACCTCTGCAGAGGGGTAAGACTCTCCCAATCGGGCCACCTGTTGGCCGTGGGTTGCGACCCGTGATGCTTAAGGATAGAGCCCAGGTGGATGAGCAGTTCCTGACATGCAATGCTCCACTTTGGCCCTATCTTGGGCTAGACGGGCGGTCACGTCAAGCCCTAGCACCTATATGATTTTCCCAACCCTATTGCCCTTATGGCAAGCCCCAACCCCTTTTTATCATATGGGTGCTAGAAGGCGGTGGCTGCGGGTCTACATGTCCTGGGAATGACGTTAAACTCTATCTGATGGTGAGATTCCAGTTTTGAATGTTTGGGGAATGTGGTGCACCCCTTCATCACCATTGCTCCCTGGTCCACTCTGACCCGGAGTGGTAGTACCTGTTAGGGTCCCATTCATGGGTTAAATAGAAAAATGTATTTATAAAAAAATTGTATTGTCCATTAAGAATTGATTTATTTCAAAACTTTATCGGCATTAAATGACCCACTGAGGTTGATATGCCGTAAAAGAAAACAAACCAAATCAAATCAGCATATGCATATTTATATATGCGTATATTGTACATATATATGTGTAATATATATATATATATATATATATATATATATATATGTATATCATATATATATGTATGTTAATTTGTATATATATGTAATATATATGTATATGTGCATTATATATATATATATATATATATATATATAATATATAGATATATAGATATATATATACATGTATAAATATATATGCTGTTCAAGCATTATCTATGTAGTAGCATTAGTAATTCATTCAAAAAGTGCTCAATGAATTTCATAAAACATAGAGAATTGTAAAAGGATTTTTATCAGTCTACCAAGGTTTTGGTGTTCGAGACACATCTTCAGAAAATAAATTTGGTGGGCTTTACCATTTTATATAAAAAATGTTTTATTGGTAATCATATATAAAATGCAACAGTCCAACCAATTTATTGCCCGGAAGAGGTGTCTGAAACATTGAAACTTTGGTAGACAGATGAAAAATTTCTACAGTTATATATATATATATATATATATATATATATATATATCCCTTTTCACTAGCGCTAGACCGAGGAGATTGTTTTTCTGCGTCTGAGGTGGAGCGCTACACCTACCATCAGCTCCTCACTTTACCGCACATATCTCTGTGCTACTCATACGCTGAGTTGGCGGGGGCCGGTATCGAACTAGGAACCTTGTGGTTTTTAACCGAACGCTCTACCGACTGAGCTAATGTGTCCCTTTACTTTATTTATAAATAGCGTTGAATATTTGTAGATATTCAGTAAGCAACGTTTAGCCTTGAAGAAAACTGAAGCACACGAACGCAGAACCTGAAATGTTTACTTATTTAACTCTCTTGCAAGTGTTCAGTGATCGCACTCAGAGGAAAGTCCACATTGCTTGTGCTGATTTTTCTAGCTATCAAGACGTTCTGTTTCTGAAGATTAATGTAACACAGTTTTCCACCAAATCCTCTTCTTTGAACATTATAAAAATCGATAGTGCAAATATACCTGTAATATCTGGAGAGATAGTAAACGGTTCTCAGTACCCGGCGACAATGGTACCTTTCCATTCTGAAATATTTTCACTGCCCAGAAGCAAAAATACCTTCCTCAAAGCCTTTCACTTTTGAAATGTTTTGATTATTTGTTGTGTTTTTTTTTTTAATCGATAGAGAGCGGTAAAAAGAGAAAAGTGATAAAGAAAAAGAATGAGTATGACAAAAGAGAGAGGAGACAAAGAAGAGAGGGACAAAAGAGAGAAGAGATAAAAGAGAAGAAAGAGAACAGAAAAGCAACGAGAGATAAAGAAAGAGAGGGGGAAAAGAGAGAAGAGATAAAGAAGAAAGAGAGGGGGAAAAGAGAGAAGAGATAAAGAAGAAAGAGAGGGGGAAAAGAGAGTTGATAAAAAAGCAAAAGAAAAAGAAAGGGAGAGATGAAGAAGAAGAAAAAGAGACACAAAGAAGAAGAGAAATAAAGAAAAAGACAAAAGAGAGAAGGAATAAAGAAAAAGAAAGAGGGGGGGCAAAAGAGAAAGAAACATGTTTTATCAACTCTCTTTTCCCCCTCTCTTTCTTCTTTCTCTCTCCTCTCTTTTCTCTCTCTCTCTCTCTCTCTCTCTCTCTCTCTCTCTCTCTTTGTCTTACCTAAATGAAAGTCATCCCATTGCTTCCAAAATGTCGACTGTATTTCCCCTAGTGTGTGTATTTACAACTAATCTCCAAACGTAACTTGAAAAAATTGAAAAAGTTTATTCCATTGATTATGTTTATTCCGTACTAGCACATATATGCACCCTCCGGGTGCAAGTATTTAAGTTTTAATGTAATAAAATGTTGTATTAAATTAGAAAGGCTAATGAAACTAAATAAGAGAAGATAAAAGA
Organism: Doryteuthis pealeii; assembly: GCA_023376005.1. Taxonomy (NCBI): domain Eukaryota; kingdom Metazoa; phylum Mollusca; class Cephalopoda; order Myopsida; family Loliginidae; genus Doryteuthis; species Doryteuthis pealeii. The sequence goes on from CM042155.1 coordinate 4,195,171, forward strand.
TTTGAAACAGAGGGAGTATAAAAAAAACAACTGAAACTTACTCTTCCATCACTCTCGTCTTTCATTGTTATTTTTTCTAATTTAAGTATTTAGTTAAAAGAGGAAGTAAAGAATACAATCACAGTTATTTTATCTTGTTAATGGATTTCATTTCAGATTCATTGAAGAGATTTTTGCTTATATTCATTAAAATAAAACCAAACAGTTAGAAATCAATAATACTAAGCACATATTTATTAAATTCGATTTTTTAATATCAATATGCAAATTAGCCTTCCCGTTCACACTATAAACCGCTATTTTGTTGTATATATAAATATAATTGCAAAGTGTTAGTATGAAGATATGGTTAACAGTATTAATAATATAAAACGATTTTATTAATAATTAAGTTTTTAATCAAAATAAAATCATGGAGAATGTGATGTCAATAACTTAGGGGGAATTGTGATTTGAGTAGTAATATAGTTTCGGTTACAGACAGAAAAACACACAATCTCCATTATAATAAGATTTAACCTGATTCATTTCATCTTTCTATATTTCTATTTGTAAGTAGAGAGTCCTATTGAAAACTACTGTTACATAATCTATGCGGTTGCATAAGATTATTGTCAATCCCCTGTAATTCTAAAAGGATGGCCCTATTTATTACACGGGCGGGACTTTCCATGGAATAGTACAGGAAGCCCGCGAAATAACGTGAAGTCACGTGGGACCTGGTTGGGTCCTGAGTTTTCAGTTGGACGTCAGGCAGTGAATATGTCCTGCCTTAACTGTAACTCACTCTGCATACACGCGCTATGTTAGTCAGAATTTAGTTATATGAAATGTTTAGGTAAGGAAATAAAAGTTTAAGAAAATTAACACGGTCTTGTGATTAATGAATGTCTTGGTAACAAGACTGATTTAATAGAAGAAATGAGTTAAGCGCGGCCGACCACCAAGACGAAGTCACCAAGACGAAGTCAAGATGTTAGAAGAGACCTAGAAGAACTTAAGATATCGCTAGAAGAAGTAAGAAGTAAGTAATGAGAAGGGTATACAACACTACAACAACGCCCTCGGGTAGATGCTATATTAGCTACTCATCGTGTTTCCGGTATTGTATGACAGAGGAAAGAAGCGCCTGGGTGAGCCAATTTATAATTGCATTATTTTAATGGCAGGTCAACATGTCTAGGGTCATTCTAGTTAGTAAACCGCGGATTGTATACCCTTCTCATTACTTCTTTCTTACTTCTATTCTTCTATTCTTCTTCTGTTCTTCTAGTGTCTCTTCTAACGTCTGGACATCTCTTGGGGACTTCGTGTCTGGTCTTCCATTGGGGATTTCTCTTTATCAGAAGCCCTGTGTCATTGGTAGTTTTTAGCTAATAACACAAGACTTCGATTTAACTTAGATCATATTTTATTCTTGAAATCCCCCACCAGACTACCTGCGCAGATCGAGTCGGCCGCGTGTATAACACGACTCACCACCGTCGTGGTTTCTCACCGACTGACTAAAATCTATTTCTAATCTAAACCGAAAGAGGGCCTTCTCCACCGATTCACACGGTATCCACCAGAAGGAAGGATCAGGACAGGTCAAACCTTGTCATTCAAATCCTTCAAGGCCATGGACTGCAGCTTATAACGGCAATTTTGATTTCTACACTATTGCACATAAATATTAGGTATCTAATAATTATGTAACACGCGTCCAAATCACATATATTTTAATCAAACCTCTGCACGAGCAGGATATTGACACAAAGCCAATTTTAAAGCGGTGTTTAACAGGTATGAATTCGGAGTTTTCTTTTTACTTAACCCTTCGTCGTACCAAGGTTACAGAGTCCAGCCTGTCCAACTATTTACCCATAGCTGGGGGAGTTGAAGGGCTTTATACGTACTTCATACATACATAGTCTGAAAGTGAGTGTAATAGTGTGATTAGATTTTGAACTCGCTTATTATGTTTGTTTCTTTTTGTTTGTTTTGTTTTACGGCATATCAACCTCGGTGGGTCATTTAATGCCGATAAAGTTTTGAAATAAATCAATTCTTAATGGATAATACCATTTTTTATAAATACATTTTTCTATTTAACCCATAGATGGGACCCTAACAGGTACTACCACTCCGGGTCAGAGTGGACCAGGGAGCAATGGTGATGAAGGGGTGCTCCACATTTCCCAAACATCCAAAACTGGAACCTCACCATCAGATAGAGTTTAACGTCTTTCCCAGGACATGTAGACCCGCAGCCACCGCCTTCTAGCACCCATATGATAAAAAAGGGGTTGGGGCTTGCCATAAATGCAATAGGGTTGGGAAAATCATATAGGTGCTAGGGCTTGACGGGACTAGCCGATTGATCGGAGGGGGCCTCTCCGACCGCCTGTCTAGCCCAAGATAGGGCCAAAGTGGAGTATTGCATGTCATGAACTGCTCATCCACCTGGGCTCTATACGTAAGCATCACGGGTCGCCACCCACGGCTAACAGGTGGCCCCTTTGGGGGAGTTTTACCCCTCTGCAGAGGTGCAGTCGGTGCATTCTAACGCCCCAGCCGACAGGGCGGTCACTTATTCTGATGTTACAGTCAAACATATTAGCAACTACGCCACAGAGACGTTCATTGGACATATAGATTTACATTATTTCAAATCAAGGGGTAACACCCACCCCTTGATTTAAAGGGGCATGGCTTATTGTCCAGTGTCTGAAGCGCCGCCTTGAGGGTGAATGCCGACGGGATCCACGCATTATTTGTACCCGCCATCCCATGAGCTTCTGTTCGTGGGGGGCTCCCCCTAAATTGGGCCTTGTGTCTGACCCGCATAAGTGCGTAGTAAATACCACGTTAATAATAGGGGCTGTTTTGAGGCAAATCTATCTCAGCTAGACCTCAATAGAGACATTGTTAATAAATAAAATGTTAATCATGATTAAGGCGGGTTTAGCTCAGTCAGTAGAGCGTTCGGTTAGAAACCACAAGGTTCCTAGTTCGATACCGGTCCTCGCCAACTCAGCGTATGAGTAGCACAGGGATATGTGCGGTAAAGTAAGGAGCTGATGGTAGGTGTGGCGCTCCACCTCAGCTTCCAAAAAACAATCTCCTTGGTCTAGCGCTATTGAAAAGGGGATATACTCCCTCGCTGACTGGCTGATACCGACTTTAGGCCGCCCCGACGACTTTACTTACTTAGTGATTATTTAAGAAATTGAGAAAAAAACGTTAATAACTAAGGGACAAATTGTTACATAATCTATGCATATATTATTGTCAACCCCCTGTATTTCTGAAGAGATGGCCCCTTTTCATATCAGGGGCGGGACTTTCCATGGAAGATTACAGAAAGCCCGCGAAATACGTGAAGTCATGTGGGACCTGGTTGGGTCTTCAGTTTCAGCTTGGACGTCAGGCAGATAACATGCCTTAGCTGGTACTCACAGCACACGCGCGCTATGTTAGTTAGAGAAATATGTTTAGTTAAGTAAATAAAGGTTTAAATAAATAGTATGGTTTTGTGGTTGATGAATGTATTGGCAAAAAGAATGACCTAGAAAAAGAAATGAATCAAGGATGACCAACCAACAAGAACAGACAAAGACGAAGTCCAGACGTTAGAAGAGATGCTAGAAGAAGAACGTAAGATACAAAAGATGAGCAGAAGACTAATAGAAGTAAAGAAAGGGTATGCAACAAAATGACGTTGGGGGTGACGCAATTTCGGTTACAGATAAACAGACACACAATCTCTATAATAATAAGATATACAGTCCGTGTCATTTTCATCAAATCTAAGATATTCTTTATACACATGTATATTGTTTACTTTTTAGTAAAGTTTTTAAAAAACAATATATTGTGTCTAGATACATTCTTTTATTTCCGATTTTACAGATACTTAGGATATTTTACTAGAGAAAACAATGCAATAAAGTAGGTGCCATTTTGTTTCAACCAGCAACATTCAGGTATTTTTTCTGTCTCTCGTATCTTTAATATTCATGTATTCTAGATTTATCTACTTACCTAGAGGTCTCTCTGTCTACTTGCTGATCAATATTGATTGCTACTGTCAAGCTGGATGTTTAAATTCTTATTCTTATTACCCTGGTTTAATGTTTACAGTCCACCCACGCCAACGTATGTAATTCCCTGGGGTGTGAGGGTGGCGCACGTTTAAATGTAAGAATCGCTTCAACCTATTATGTTTATCTTTATTTGTTCATTTCAGACTTTATTAATGGAGATCGCTTAAAATCTTAGGATCTCTATCTGTCTGTCAGTCTATCTGTCTGACTCTCATTTATATATGAAGCTTACAAATGTTTTTCTTTATATCTTTCTTCATTTCTCCATCTGTTCATATCTCTTTTCCCTCTCTCTCTCAATTTATATATATATATATATATATATATATATATATATATATATATATATATATATATATGAACAGGTGGAGAAATGACGAAAGATATAAAGAAAAATATTTATATATATATTTATATATAATATTTCAAACCACTACCATTCTTACAACCTCCCACTACCAATTGTTATTACCTCCCACTTGCTACTACTCGTTCTCGTTAAAAACGAGACACGAAACCACACCATCGTTTCCTACCTGATGATGGCAAACTGTATTGCCGAAAGCGCTCGATTTGAAAACTTTGGTGGACTGTTACACCAGTTACACACCAACACCAAAAAGATGGCCCGAAAATTAGAAAGGATCAACCAAAAACTTGTCCGACAAGAATTGTCTGTACAGTTCAACAAAACTTGTATAAAAGAAAAAAATGCTGGCAAAATACACTTATATTTGAGTTAGGTAGCATGGATATGGAGTCAATGGATGTTGACTCCAGGTCCACACAATTTAACTCAATCACACACACATACACACACACGTATATATATATATATATATATATATATATATATATTGTGTGTGTGGTGTAATAGTTACCGTCGTTGGAAATGGACACGAAAAGATGAATTCGAATTCAGGACGAATCTGGTTGCATTTCATATAGCGCTAATATGGATGGGAATAGCAGTCTATCCAACTATTCTTCCTCCAGCTATGGGGAGATAGTAGGGCACATTGGGTTCTTTCACCTTGCTTAGGCAACCAGCCTAAACTCCGCTTTAGAAATTGAATTTGTGTTGCATTCTGCTCTTTGATATATATATATATATATATATATATATATATATATATATATATATATATATTAAGAAATTTGAAAAAAACAAGTGTTCCGAAAATTGGATGAATTTATTTATCGATGTTTAAAAATATCGGTTTCTTTAAGGCTTCATCATGATGTATCTTGGGGTGAAGAAATTGATGGATGTTTTATAGATGACATGAGAGGAAAATCTTTATAAAATCTTTTTTGATGTGTAACTGTATTTGTTCTGCGTTATATTTTTGAAAGACAAGTCGCGATCCACGCACGCGAAGATGTCATGACGCGTGACGCAACACGAAGAAATGCATTCAACAAAAGACAAGAAAAAGTATTGATGGACTGATTTTATGAGAACAAAGGGAACAAAGTGGGAATGATAACTAAATAATTAAATGAAGCCTTGTATTTTGTTATTTAAAACTATTTTAGCTAGAAACGGTGATATGTTGAAAAATCCATGTCGATTATTAAGGGAGGACAAAAGCGAAATTGCACAGGCTTCAAAAATCTGTCGTAGTCTTTTGTTGTGAATATGAGCTGATATTGTGGCATCATTGAAACTATTATTATTAGCTCATATTCACAACAAAAGACTACGACAGATTTTTGAAGCCTGGGCATATATATAGACAGATTTTTATTCCTCTCATCCTCCCTTGATCCGTTCGGTTATTGTCCAATTAGTACGTCTTTTAACATTTGTCAAGTGTATTTCTCTGAAGAGATTGACCGAAAAAATAAAAAATAAAATAAAATTAAGACAAAAAGGCTCCTTAGCTTTTCTTCTTTTTTTTTTTTAGAAATTCAATATTTTACAATGTATACGCTTTTCGCTCTTTAATAAAATTCTGTACCTACAAAAAAACTTTTTATATATATATATATATAAATATATTTTTGGTACAGGAGAACTTATATAACACTAAAAGTGGAGGAATCATATGTAATTAGGGAGGTAATATTTTATTATGGAATAAAATATTAAAAAAGGGGGGATACACGAAGGCCTTTTCGACCGGTACTTTTCAAGTATATAAACCGGCAACAAATAAAAGTCAGATTATATAAGAAATTCATAAGAACGAATGGGAGTGAGCCAGAGGGGGACAAGTAAAAAAAAAGATAAAAAGGAGGAAAGAAAGGGGGGGTTATGTATGAACCCTAGGTTGAAACAGGGTTAGAAGTGTCTCCCAGTGAATAATGAGAGTGTTTTGGAGTTTGTTTACACAGAGTAGGTAAAAAAAAAAAGAAATATAAACAGCTTCGAGGATGGTTAAGTGCTGTTTAGACCTAGCTCTGTTCAAAACGGAGAAGCACTCGTCTGAATATATATTATATATATATATATATATATATATATATATATAATAGGGTAAACTATAGACACGTGTTTCGAGGTATCACCTCTCATCAGTATAGTTATACGGTTTTTAGCAGCTGCCTCTGGCTGGGTTCGAGACCCGAACGAACTTACGCTCGCCAAGCCTCTTACCCACACATCCACAGTCAGTTGTCAAGTATAGCAGGCTATTTAATTGCTATATTTCTAAGGGGAAATGACCTTCACCTAGAGTTCTCAAACTTTGTATCTATTTATCTATCTCAGTTTCATCATACTTTTCTGTCCATATCAATATATCCCAGCCAGTATTCTATTAATCGAAGGACTTCTGAAACTCTCAATTTTATATTGTGGGTTTGAATGTACCCATTCTCTCTCTCTCTCTCTCTCTCTCTCTCTCTCTCTCTCTCTCTCTCTCTCTCTCTCTCTATCTATCTATCTATCTATCTATCTATCTATAATTGATATCTTATCATGTTTGTTATCATCTATATATGTATCAATATACTTTGGTTATCCAATTGGACTGGATTCAGAAGACTATATACTAAGCGTATCTTACTCTGCCATATGGTCGATAGAAAATGACACGTGGAAGATACCACAGGAAACAGCAGTTCAAAACGTTCTGCCAGATCACGGAGAAATGTTTCCTTGATGTGAAGTCGGGAAATAACTGCATCGTTTGGCAGCAATCTGAGCGAGAAACTAACCTTTTTCTACG